>CM049310.1:45311057-45728557 GCA_026874595.1 Sipunculus nudus
AAACTAATTTTTTGAAATGATCCCATACGCCAGTTTCAAAAATCTATATACACGTGATACATCAAATTTTTTTGGAGTGATCAGCGTGTTACTTTTTCAATGATTCATTTAGATGATATCATATTAAAGTATGGCAAGCAGACAAACTCTTCCTGATACGCATACGCACCTATATATGAAATATTGTACATTCTCTTTTTTGCTGCAGAATTCTTGCGTCAGAGCAACATACTTTATCCTTGATAAATGTAGGTTTTGATGCTTATGTGTATGTATTACTGTGTGGCGCGCAGGTGCTTACGTGCCGCAACGTGTGAAGACTTTGTAAAAATATTTCCTACCAAATCCGAACCCCCAAGTGATGATAACAACTGCTATAGAAGGCGAGAAAGCACAGGCCATCATGGAAACGGACCCGACGAGGCCGCCTACAGCCAGCAGCTTCCAGATGGCGAAACGGTCGCTGAGGCCGCCGGATATTGGAGCTGTGCACGAAAATAAAAAGAAAAGCCACTCTGTACACTTGAAACGATCAAATCAAATCAAATGTTTTCTTTCATTAAACTGATAATTAAAGTGACTTAAGTGCAGTTAAAATAATGCAAGTGAAAATCAAGAGAGGAGTGTGTTAATGAAGGTAAAATAAGGATGAGTCTACTAACGTGTGACTATAGCATGCAGTCAATGAATGCTGATGACAGGTGCCATATAATACTAATAGATTGCTATAGAATGCTAACAGCTGAACTATACCCCTAAATTTAAGATGGACAATATTCATGACCGGCAGAATCCGGTCTCCTATCTCTAAATTTAAATTAATACAAAATCTATTAAGTCACAAAATTAACCGCTAGATGATATGAACAATAACATAGCCGCACGCATATATATATATATATATATATATATATATATATATATATATATAGCGCCTATATGACGTAAATTATATTTTCATCTTCCTAGGAGCAAGGTTTCTGGCTCGGTTGCACAGAGACCTTATACATTAACGGGAATTTTGAGCTGGTGCACATGTGATGGGGCCTAAATCATAAACAATAATGTTCACACGCCTTGTCAGCAGGAACGTATATGCACCGGAAACCTACATATATCAGGGGCGGAACCAGAATTTTGGGAAGGGGGGAGGGGGTCCAAGTCAGAAAGGCATAAAGAAATCCTAAAAAATTGACCTATGGATCCGGAAAGGAGGGGATCCAGATTCCCTAAAAAAAGGTTGTTGCGGCTCAAAACAAGGGACCTATGGGTCACGGCGCTCAGCTGTTACATATGATAAAAAAATATGATTTAGAAATGAGGCACATGCTGGTTTTGTGTGGTAATAAATATAAGCTGTATAATGAGTTGTTGTTGTTTAGCTTATGTATGATTTTGATAGTACCTTTGGAGACAGGGAAGAGGATTGATTTCATTTATTTTATTAACAAATGGAGTACTACTGTCACACAGATTTTGACTAGGCCATATAACTTATAAGCAGAACATATAATATACGAGATTAACTATTTATTAAAAAAAAATTACAAATATTGTCCCAAATATAATTTTTATTAAAATAATAAGAGAATCGTAATTTTTTAAAATGAAATATAACTGAAATGATTATTAAAATAGTGTTAAAGAATATATTCATGAATGCATTCATGAATACATTTTGAAAGTTTTTGAACTGGTATTCATATACTTTCATTTTTACCTGAATTCCCATTCTTATGAAAGAAATTTTATAATGGAGTACATATTCATATTCGTATTTAAATACAGTTGCAAAGTATTCGCACCATGTCTGGTATTTATTCAGTTTTCACCAAACAATGATGTTGAGAATCAAGAATATACAAAATTCACACCTTTAAATAATGATCATAAGTACCTGGTTTTATGGCTTTTATTTATATTAAAAAAAAAATAAATGTAATATATTCATTTTGGACTAATTTCACATCAATGTACACACTAGACACAGTAGGAATCTAGATTAATATTATCAACTGCATATTTGTCTATCATTAATTTTCTCCATATGATCCCTAATGATTAGTAATGAATAATATGATTTACTTTTTTATCATTAAAAAAAATACCATAGGTGACTGCATGGTGTTATTTGGAATAAATGACATTCTATCCATCGATACAAGATTCTTATATCATCAGTATCTGCAAGTTAATTTCCTGTTATTATAAACTAACAAATTCCTTTTCTATTTTTCTTTAATTTGTTATAAAAAAACAATAAAAAATTATTAATTTATTGTTTATTGTTATGTTGTTGGTTAAAACTACTAGATGATTTGGGTAGGACACCTGGATCAACTGTGGCTGGCCATAAGCTGCCAGGCTGCCCTAGTGTATGTCTCGCCTCAAGCATGCATAATTTGCTAAAAGTTCAACAAGGTCAACATACAGGTGACTCAAGAGGGGCTGGAGAGAGTCAAGGTCTGTCATGGTCTCATAAAAACATTAATAAAAGCTACAATTTTTGGCCGATTTCTTTCAGCTTTCTAAACTAAAAAGCTGAAATCCTTATGTGTGCAAGATATGAAAATTATATCAACAGTGCTCACAGGAAACAAACGTGCTATGGTCAATTTGGGCAAAATTTAAGGTACTTATTTTATAATTATACTAATAACTTATAAAATTTGAAAAATTCAGAACTAATTTTGGGTATTCAATTGAATCTTGATTAAATAATGCTACATCCCTGACAAAAAATCTCTAGCTTCAGCAATCCCCTTGTTAAGGTAGTAAATATATTTCTTGATTTTTTACAAAGTGCATTATGTTTGGGCCCATAACTTAAAACAATTACGCAATACTGACATCATTTCTGGCATGTGCATAGAAAATGTTTAGAAAAAGATGTATATTATATATGATTAAAGTCAGATCAGTAGTTTTGATATTAGGAAGTCTTGAAGTGTAACAATGGGTTTGTAATGGAAAAACGAAGTTTTTCATTATTATCTCGAAGGTATAAAGTCCTAGTGACCAAATTCTTGGCATGGTAGGGGATTTTGGAGACATCTAATTGTATGCCAAATTTTAGGAACTGAGAGCTGAAGCTGGGGAGCTGAGCTCTTGCAAACTGCATAACACTAGCTTGATGTAAACAATATGTTACATGGTGCTTGAAAACTTGAATAAAATCTACAGTTTTTGATCAACTGGTTTCAAATTTTTGGTGTTAACAGACAAAATGCTAACAAAAACATGCTATGAAAATTAAATCCACAGTACTTACAGGAAAAAACGTGCCACGGTCAAAGTTGGGCAAAATTTAAGGTACAAATTTTTTATTTTTGTTAATATTTTAAAAAATTTAAAAGATTTTGATCTAATTTTGGGTATACAATTTAATTTTGATTAATTAAAGTTATATTACTGTAAAAAAGTCCATAGCTTTAACATATTTTGTGTTAAGTGATCAAATATCTTTCTTAAATTTTTACAAAATGCATTATGTTTGGGCCCATAACTTTTTTAAATTATATAATACAGACATAATTTCTGGCATGTATATAGGAAATATATTGAGGTATATTAATGGTAAATACGAGGAAAAACAGATGAGTGGTTTTGATATTAGGCAGTCCTGAAGAGTTAAAATAGGTTTATAATAAAAAATTGAGGTTTTTTCTTAATTTCTCAAAGGAACGAAGTCGCAAAGACCCAGCTTTCAGCTTGGTAGGAGATCTTGGGGACACTTAACATTATGCCGAATTTTGGATTCCTAAGTCTTACAGTTTCAAAACGTGCCACATCTACGGACGGACGGACGGACAGACGGACGGACGACGGACAATGGACCACGACTATAGCTCAGATGACTTATAGTCAGCTGAGCTAAAAATAGGGGGGGGGGAGGTTCTGGACCCACTCTGGATCCGCCAGTGCATAAAGATACAAGTCTTTATATTACTGGTCAGATTCTTTATGACGTCTCCTGTTGCTAGGCGGTTGATCTAAAAATATCAGTAGATTTTCCTCCCACGCCACTATACGAGCCATACGGGGGCCTGATGATTGGTAAAGTTGTCTATTATTACTTCAGCACGCTCGAAGGCTTGCTGAACCGAGCCAGAAACATAGCTCTCAGGAAAATGGATATTTTAGAAGAAATAGACTCAAATGTATAATTCCTTTAAGTAAGTCTCATGTGCACTCATTTTTTTTCTTGCCCAATCTATGCACGTGTCTCCGGTTTCACCCTTGCTCTATTTCTCTCTTGCTCCACTGTCTGATGAATGAGGAAGCACAGTAGTACATATATACGATAAGAATGTTAATTCTTTATGCACTCTTTATTTCTGTTTTCTGGCCGGGAATATTCGAGAATTCATAACCTGTCGTTAAAACTTTGGGGAGAATCGCTGTGTTTCTGTGGAGATTACGTCATTCTTCTTTTTTTGCAGCAGTGAGGTTCGAACTGACAACTGTCTGCTCCCAAGTCAAACGTCACTAGTATGATACCACCGGTTCCTCCCGGGGAGACTGACGGTGCTTTTCACACTGCGGTTCATCTCCATCCACCGAAGCGACAGTATCTGTCATGTCCCGATCAATAATAGAGCTATTGCTTAGAATAATCAAAATAATCCTCCCCGTTGTGTGTAAGGACGCTAACGTTAAATTCGAAAACACATCTCCAGGGTCACTGAATCACCGGTTAGATATCTGAAACTCACGAACTCGAAGAGGAAAAAGCTAGAAATCATTCACCTCTCTCGTAAAAATGACAGAACGTCAATAAATATATTATTTTTTCTGTTGATAGTTATAGGGATATTTTAATATCCATGTATAAGAATGTATGCTGCACAATTACCGCATGGCGATATTGATGGGATATTACATTGATAGTGTAAATATTTGTATTTCTATCCTTACATTCGTAAACTTCAGTATCAACAAGCCACTTTGGCAGATGAGGACCCTTCTCTCCCCGCGTTTACAGATAATTCACCTATTCCCTTACCACCGAATAAACACTAAACTCCTTACGTTATCAACCCCACTTCAACACTACAACGGTCTATAAATCCATCTCTCTCGAGTATATGGGGCATTTTACTTCGTACTAATCGCGCATCTCCACTACATCTTTATTGAAACAGGTGATGCCTTAAACATGTCAATGATCGTTCCTTTTGTAGCAGGCTGTTTAACTGGCTAACACTAAATATAGATATATGATCATTTGTAATGATTAGATTACTATCTATATCTAGATAAGATTAAACATGTTAAAATAAAAGGTCATAAAGTGGCCCTATTTAGGTCATTTTATCTATTTTTCCTATTTTATCGGTCATTCCTTTCTCTCTCTCTTTAACGCTCGCTCCCTTGGATAATCCTCAAAACTATCTGTCATATTTACAAATATGGTAAACTGACAAACTTACACGTAACCATGGTGACCAGGGAAAACGTTGTGGTAACCCAGCTGGTGGTTAGCGCCCCCTGCTGGAAGATTTCCAGGAACTCCAAATAGACGAGACCAAAGCATCTTATGGTCCCCTCAAAAATGAACATGTTCAGCACTAGCCCTGGATAACGAGAAAAACAGTAGGGATTTGTTATGTGAAAACGTTTATACATGTGTTTGCATAAAATCAACATATGCTGTTTCCCCAAAAATAAACACCGTGATAAAGGGATTATTATCACACGTGACACATTTGCAACTGATACTTAATTTGACCATGACCTAATTTTATTTTTGACTTTGACCTAATTCCCAATGTCTTGACCTTGGGAAGAGTCCTGTGACCACTCAAAGACAACAGTTACCTCGTTATTTTTTCTTATACTGCCACTAGTTCAGTAGAATCAATGTGGTTGCTCAGTTGTCAAGTTTCTTAAAATAGCTGCAACCAACCTCTAATGTTAGGGTGGAGTGTTGATTGAGATCATTTAAATATAACAACAAATATAATCTGCTTTATGATTAAATGATTGAATAAGTATGCTAATATCTTGTTTTTTTTTCTAGCTGAAAGCATAAAAGTTTTTAATTACGATAAAATTGAAACAGAGTTAATGTAAGAGTATTTAATTGTAATTCTTTTCCGATGTGGGGGTATATTCAAGGTAGGGTATGATCAAACGAAACCCCTGCCCACTTACACACCTTATACAATGCAATCATTCTAAATCTCCTCCGTTTTAACCAGCTCTTGGCTCTGTACCAGCCCTGGTGGTGATACCCGGAGAATCCTGCTATACAAAGCAGCGGTTAAAATTAAGGACATCCGGCATGACTACATTGTTTATTAACCACTAGCGCTGCGCCAGAAGTACGCTGCCCGCTGTGTAATATAAAAGAAGTTATATATATACCCAATAAATAATGGCGAGTGCCAAAGCCATTGTGTAATGACCTTGAGCCTTTTTTCGTATATAGTTAAGACATTACAGCGAATCGCTTATTTTTTAGGATCAAAAGGGAAAGGTTTCCTCCACTTCCACGGTCAAGGTCTGTCCCACACGGCCATCTCGGTTTTTATTAAAAAATACATTCTGGCCCCAACATCTGTATTTACGGTGACGACCGCCATGTTAATATACCATGACACCTCTGCCCACTAACCTGAGGAAAAAAAAAACTAACTAAGCCCTGCGTCAGCCTGCACGTGTTATATATTTAGCCAGGGTAACCTGACTTCTCAGTTGCTGTGTATTCAGATATTTCACGTGTTCCGTTTAGTAAGCTGGAATTGCAGAACAAGTATTTTTCCGATATGCTTGCTCAATTGGTAGAATAACAACCAAGAACATTTCTCCTCCTAACCTTTTGACATTTTTACCCACGGGACTACAAACATGTGTAACATTCACATTCACCCCCCCCCCCCCCCCCAACCTATCAAACAGCATTCAGTTAGCTTGTATTAGGCCTACGGAATAGTATCCTCTTTGTGTATGTAGCAATTGGGGAAGGCAACTGGTTGGTCAACGAATGATCTGCCAGGCTTTGGTGATACCCCGTGCCGTCCCCTCATGGACACATGTTTCTTGCTATGAAAATTAGTATTCGTTACATTTCAAGGAAAAGATGTTAACATTTGTACAGATGATTAAAGGGACTCATTTTCAATAAGGTAAACAAATTCCTACCTGTTACCTTATTTAGGAAACAAAATTTAAAAAAAATATGAAAAATCAGTCTACATTTTCCAACATTTCAGCCCCACTGATGACGGGGAAAGGTCATTGGTCACATGTGAAAGCAGCCCCAGTTTACAGCTGCTGATTGGATGATGTCATGTAAACCTTCTAAAAGGTATTTGCCACTCATGCAGGGACACATCTGATCTGTTAGTTATTTGTAAAAGAATGAAAAAGTTGCCAAATTAGACCGTCATTTCCATGTGCAGCTTTCCGGATTTTTTTTAGAAATATAAACTGTTAAAAATATATATGTATATAAAAAAGATGGACATAGGTTGGTAGAACGGATTTTATAGCATAAGTAAAAACCCTGTAAATAATAGTCACTCGAACATTGGAAACAACATCATTTAAATATTATATAGTGGTAAGGAGAACCTATCTTCAACGGCGTTGCTCACATATGCCGCCGTTCCGTTTAAATGCTTTTGTAGCATATTCTCTAGGAAAAAAAAGACAATGTCGACGAAGTTCATTTCAATGGGGTGGCAATGTGAAAATGTTTTCAACTAGACAGGTGGGAGTATTATGACAATAAAATTAACCAGTAGCCCCTGACCCTAGTTTATTTGTTCGTATTATCTGGTTGTAGAAACAACCCAAGAGTTTTTGCATCAGAGTCGACTTCTGTTAGAAGATATAGTATTATGGATTCCAGACAAGAAGTTCCAAGTAAACCACAGGACATTTATAAGTTTTTGAACGGCGATAAAAAATGTCAGGGGAGACTATTGGATTCACTCTATACGTCCTCTTACTTATTTAAATGTCTGTTTCCCGAAACTGCATGTCCATTCGAATGGCTTTACGGTTTTTACCCCGTAGTATTTATATCGTGTGGTTAACAGACGGCTTCCAAGGCCCTAAATACGGTTTGTTAGTAAGGTAAGTTTGTTGGACCATACCTTGTGCAACATTTGTTCCCTATACCTTCACCCTAGTAATCACTTGATCTATATGTACATAAACCAAATACACTGCCCCTGTTTAATGAATATGAACATTTAATGGAATACAGGAATATTCACATTTTCCAAAAGAGACCGGCAAACAAATGAGATCGGATATTCTAGGCTAGTGACGGCTAACTGTTATCTTCACATGCAAACGAGCGCGTTGTCTCCAAGCCAATGCCTCTCTAATTCTCTAATGTCAAATAATATGACTATTGAAAGCGATGTGTTTTAATATTGACTGAAATGAAAGAAATAAAAGGAGTCATATTTGTCCATTTGAATATTAGAAGTTTGATAAACAAATTTGATGAAATCTTACATTTGTTTCTGAACTCGAAAATCTATATTTTATCATTGAACGAGACATGGCTATATGTAATTATAGTATACAAATTTCTTGCTATTCCCTTTTCCGTCAGGATCGAAATAAGACATGGGGGTGGGGTCTCGCTCTGTGTTTGTAATTCCTCATCTCCACTCTTCCCGGACAATTTTGTGGTTGATTTCGAAGCCGTTTTTTGTTAAAGCCAAATGTCATAAAAAAACTCTCCATATGGCTTATAATAGCTATGATGCGCATATGGCCTGTCGTCTCAACTGGAATTTTGCGCATTTGGCAGTCGCACATCTGAAAGTGGCGTAACTGACAATGAAAGGGATCATCTGGCATGGAGCCTTACTGTCCTGTATATAGGCTCCTGAGCAGGAGACCATGTATATTGTTAGAACCTTGGTTCCCTGGCTCAGGCAATGTCATAATCACAGTGCTTTAGGTTTGCTGATGTACACTAACCTGTTTTTATAATCATTTGTGTGTCACTCGTACCTGAAATGAAGTATCGGAGCCTAGCTTCAGCTACTAGGAATACTCTCCTCTGACTTGGCTAGCGCGGATAGGGTACGTGCATGGCAAGCATGAGTCCGGTGGTTACTTTTGATGATGGTGATGTCGAAAAATCATTAGCTTTACATGCTTGACATAATGCTGACTATGATGATGCTAACAGAGCCTTTGCTTTTTCTAGCGCTGGAACCTTGCTTAAGTTTAGCTTATTATTTACCGAGTGACCAAGGAAGCCCCCCCCCCCCCCCCACGTCTCCTATTATTCTCGTTTGTTAAGCCTTCTTTTGGG
Organism: Sipunculus nudus; assembly: GCA_026874595.1. Classification (NCBI taxonomy): domain Eukaryota; kingdom Metazoa; phylum Annelida; class Sipuncula; order Golfingiida; family Sipunculidae; genus Sipunculus; species Sipunculus nudus. The sequence continues at coordinate 45,320,347 of CM049310.1, forward strand.
AGTACCTTACCCCCCCCCCCCCCCCCGGTAATTATTAAGATATTCTGTCACATGTTGACACCTAGGTCATTTTCATTACTGCTATATTACTGCTGTATTTGTTGTATCATATTTAACCTGGTTCCCTATTATATATGAATGTTATCGTAATTTTCAGGTTATTTCTGCCCTTATGGTAGAAACACAGGCAGAAAGGAATATGGTCTATTACAAAATAAAATAAAATGAAATATAAAGAAATATATTGGTCTTGCAGGTATATAATTTTTAGTCGGAATTAGCCATTAACAGTGTCTTATATACATGTACATTCATCATAGGTTTTTTTTTGCAACAATTCCAATCGCAGCTTTTCATTTTATGCTTAGTCATTTACTATCAGCAACTTTATATTATCGCGTTGATTGATGTATGTGTTCTCTTCAGTGTTGATAACCCTGCACTTACACGAGCGTTTGTTCTGTTGGTCTATGTACCAAGGACGAAAGCTGAACAGAAAACTAATTAAGACTGATAAAGAAAACCTACCAATTAGCGCCACCCAACGGCACAACGGTTCACGCATCTTGGGTCGAGGTTTGGTGTTCCTCCCTGACTTAGTCCTGTGTTTTATTCCTGCCTGTTTTGCTTCTGTCTCTGGTCTTTACAAGTCGACTGACTTGTTTACTTGCAAGCTTATAATGAATGCCAGTTGCACATGCAGTGTTTTTGTATACTGGCTGTTAAGGCCACTTGGGGGCGCGCAAGGCAATTCAACCCACTGCCAACGCTTATAACATTACCGTAGCACCTCAAATCGTTCTGTAACTTATACCTATCTACGTTACTTGTTACTTGTAGTGTTTGAGTCAACTATGAAATTATTATATTATTTATTTTTAATCAGCCAAAGGAATCAAAGCACTAGCATTTTTTGCCATGTTCTTTCTCCTCACTGGCTTAGCATTTTCTCTTTTATGATCATGTTTGCACAACCCTATTAAATTCATGTACGCATGAATTGTACAAATTCGTATGTTTCGGCTTTCAGTCTGTCGTACAATTTGAACTTGACAGAAAAAGGTATTTGCCCAAGATATACCTTTTTTATTATAAAATAACAATATTGCCATAAAAAATTGAGAAATGTTTTAATTTGTTACGAAAATGGAATAATGAGCCCGATTCAGTATTGTTTTGGCAACAACCGACTGACAGTAATGCTGCGTCCGTTTAGACCATTTCTGACTTTGTTAGGACCACTGTTGGGCATTAACTTGTTCAAACTGAATAATTTATTTTGGAGAAAATATCATAAAACAAGAAAATACATAGTTGGTGCAGTCGTGAACCCTTTGTTAATCCAGAGGTAAAAAAAATAACTTTAGGCTTAACCAAGAATGCCAGTGTGAGACACACTTGTTCGAATAGAAATGGTTTGCAAATGATACCATCTGATAAAGTGCGCCAAAAAGTGCGTAACAAACCCGTCGTGTTAAATACTGAATGTTCTAATTAAAATGTATTGATTATTCATGAATATATATATATATATATATATATATATATATATATATATATATATATATATATATCGATATTTTGACTGAAAATATTCAGAGCAAATCTAATAAAAATCCATTGAATTCCATAGAAAAGCGTCGAGACGAAAATGCATGCATACAATTTGCATGATGCATAGAAGTCTTGTGCACATGACCGCATCAATTACTTGTGTGTGTGGAATTAACTGATGGTCAAAATTTGAGAAGTCCTTTTTAATGGTAATTTTATATGGTGAGTTTAACTTAAATCCATTAAAAATCTGGTAAGTTATTCAGACACCAAAGGTTACCGGATGGACATAAAGCCTGACGGACGCTATCCATAACATTACGAACAGCGCATAAAAACCAACGCATGAAAACACTGTGAATCTGACGAATCATATAAAGACACAAGTACAAGACCGCCCTTTGTCTTCGTTTTTTTTCTGAAAGATCGATCGATCTTGTTTTCGGTACCCAAAGGGGAAATCATGGGTATTATATGACACGTAAGTAGTGTCAGGGTCTTTACAGACACAGCTTGATGGAAGTCCCAGCTGTGAAAACGATAGCTGAAATAGTTAATTGAGTGGAGGGCTAATGTCAAGTTTCGAGGGCACACGTGGTACAAGCTTAATGAAAGTCTGTTGTTTAAATCCTGCATGATAAAAAATGGCTTCCCCGCTATCGTTATCATATATCTTATCAGACAAAGGAGCACAGATTTAAGACTTCAGATAAGAAACGGATCTATTGATCAGGAGCCATTTTGGGTATTATATACTGCAGCGTGTGTTTACATTATCCATATCACTAGACTAACTTACTTAACGACCAAGTTCGTTCTTGAGAAACACAAGTATATCCTAACATTATGAGAATCACACAAACCCAGCATCATTTTTATCTCTGTTATTTCGATGCCGGGTGGATACCATGCTTTCAGCCCTGTCTAGAGATTTTAGGTTTGTTTGTTTGTTTTTATAGTTATCAGATATTGTAAGTTTATATCGTATTTCGTAAACTGATAATTATAGTGGTTTTGGTGAAGGTATGCATGCGCTCTTTGAGTGCTGTTTAGTTATTAGGTTTGATAAACGGGAGTTCCTATGAATAACGGCATGGTCATCCTTCATTGATGAATATAATCAATTACGAGGGTTACAATTAGACTTATTAATCTTATCTTAACCTCTTTATATAACTTAGCTGTTTGAGTATTTATGTCGAGAAAAAAACTCCTATAGGCCTGCTATCATGGAAAATCTTAGTCATTGTAATGTCACAGGGAACTATAAAATCAATATCATATGTTATCATTTGTTTTGCCGCCGTTGCTTGGTTGGTTTGTGTTCTTTTTCTGTCAGGAACATTGCTCAATAAGTTGTGATATATTTAAACTTTAATTCTGTGTAGGTTAAAGGTGACAACCAATCATGCATCGATCGTGACACACATTTCCCTTTGCTAGTCATAGAACCGTATTTCTTCTACGCTTATATACTCGTACGTACCACACATGCACCAATGTAATGACGTACCTGGTTGTATATTTCGAATACACTGAACGAGTATCATGGTGCATGGACGTAAGCGGTCCCCAAGTGTTTTCTAGTTACATATCTCTATAGTGTATATATTCATCAAAGCTTTCAATAGGAAGAAATTTTGACGAGTTCGGGCCGCAAAGACCAAATTTTCGACATGTCAGTACGAATATATGGAGGCTCAAATTTGAAAGGTTGCGTAACATTGAACCTTCTTTATTTTACGTCATTTTAGTAATAATATATGATTAAATATTCTGTCATTATAAGATTCTAGAGTGAAATCTAAGTGTCATAAGACCAAAGTAATGTTTGAAGTTTTTGGCAGGCGGTAATACAAAAGCAAAATTTGATTCTTTAATTCGGTCCAACCCCTAGAAATTTCGCGTGTCTAGTCGGATGCCCGGATCCACAAACCCGAGCTTCTAATGAGATTTGTGAGCGTCACAGATGCTTATCTCCGCTTACATAAAAGCCCCGATTCTATTCAGCAAAAAGCAGCTAGGCGATTCAGATGTATTATATTATTCTATAATATCCAGTGAAAATTTGAAAAAAAGAGAGAGAGAGAAAATTCAACATTCCCCTGTTCCTGCCAAAATTAAAACAGAACCTTTGATAGAGGAGGCACGCAACCGATATCAGAGACATCAGATATTTTTTTACGAAGCCCATAAAACATACAGGGAGTAATTTATGGTCATTGACTGATGACACTTAATACAGGTGGGAACTGAATCTGGAGCGGACGAAAAGACATACAATGAAAGGCAGCTTTTCCCCACACTCACAAAAGTTTAACCTTAATCAAGACGAATGTAAATACCGCTCTCGAATATTTGTAACCCAAGATCAGGGATGATTGAAAACAGACTTGTGTAAACAGGTAACAAATCAAGCTTATATCTGTAGATATGGTCTGACTCGACAGTGCTAAGACGTGCTGCCTGGAACGAGACAAGTTATAATAACAATTCTTAGGAAAAAAAAAACACAGCCGGCCTATTACAGTCAAACTAACGCATATGTAAGCCGAGCCATCTAATTCATTGTGCAAGCTAACAAGCGCCCGCACATGTTTACACGTATCTGGTAATGAATTCTAATATTTTAATATGAATTATAATTGTGTGGAATGTTAACTGGTTATTTTCATCATTTCACTATCATGGAATGGGTGTTAATTTTGAAATATATTGTATTTTGTTTGAATAAACTAGCAAGTTATTTACTTGGTTGATCGTGAATGTCAGGAAGTAGCCCTATACATAAATTTTGTTATGCATTTTTTACCCCTGCATGAAGATTATTTTTTTATCGTTAATAGAATAAACATAAATTTGCGTCTGTGTAATTTGTCCACAAATGATACAACGTATTTTGAGGTTATAAAGCATACCAACCGGACAGCTCAAAAGCTATGATGGATATTCTAGATCTCCTTTTGCGACATGGTAATATCTATGAGTTTTCAGCTCAGGGCTAGAACCGCAGATTGCACAGTTTTTAAAGTGACAAAAAACGAAATGGAATAACAAATTTTCATTGTCAGAGAAAATCAAATATATGTAGCTATTCTCTTTCTACCACGCGCGCATTACCTCCCCTAATAAGATAAAGTTTTCATATGGCCCTTTCTTGGTCGTATATATATATCTGTCTCATTTTATAACCAATAAATCTCTCAATAAATATTGTGGAAACGTATAGACTTTGAAGAAGACAAAGTGCATGGGTTCATTCATGAATTTGATGCAACTTGCCTTGTATTGGCAACAGTTTAGGAGGCACTAACTACGGTGCCGCCATCTTGTGTTGGAATTCGGTATATTACTAAAACAGGTATATATAAACTCTTCAAAAGCTACCAATAAAAAAAGATAATATATTACAGTAGGAATACTTAAAGGGGCCCAATCACTCATATGACCTTTATAAACTAAAGGTAATCCCTTTGAGCTTTTATAAAAATAAACCAGAAAAGGTGGATTTCACCACACACAGGCTGCTTGTTTTCTATATATGAACGTGTTTATATGTTGGGGCCCGCCAAAATAATCAAAACAAATTAAACAAGGGTGTCTGGCGGCAGTCAGATAAGCCATGAGGCGTTTTGCAACGAGTGACCTTTCTACCTCCGCAGATATGAACCCTTAGGTTACATGTTTTCCCATTTGTCAACATTGCTGTGTTTACAAACATGTTTTTGATAAACAAGCTCATACATCCTTCATGGAGGCGTTATAAGAACTTTTCATAACCAGAATTTCCATAGATCATTAATATATACACAGAGGAAGCCAGAAATCACATAAATTCTTTTTCAAAAGGTAGGTGAATGGGCATCTTTAAGTCTACGAAATGATATAATGGTTGGTACAAAGGAAGTGGTAACTTAATTGATTAATAAATACTTCCAAAGCGACTCATTGGTAATCACTGGCAAAGAACCACAAATAATACACCACCATAGTCGGAATTAACCCTAATTATTATAAGAATAATAAAGAATATTTATAAGAATAATAAAATGTAAATGGAATGAAAACAAGTGACCCATGAATCTGCATGGATGCTCAGCTGTGTATATATGCTTTTATGATTTGAGTCCATATGTTCATGTTTATATTTTTAATCATGGTATTATTTTATGCATTGTATTGATAGTTTAGTCATTGTATGTTTTATATGTACTGATACAGGGCACCAAGTAAGACCAGTTTAATTTAAACTGATTGGTTTTCCCTGTATAAACATAATGTAAATAAATAAAAATAAAATAAATAAAAGCTGACTAGCATTCACAACAGCAATTTTTCCTCTGTAAACCATATTTGGATTAACTTAACATGTGACCTTGAGCTTTGATATTCTGACCCCAAAATCGATAGGGTTGTTAATTAAGTGATGGGTCAAACCTATGTAAAGTCTAAATCTAGTGATGGTTGGTCTATGACGATTGTTTAAGATTTGCAAAATACAGCTTTGGCCAATTTTGTGTATATTTGCATGCTTAGGTCGGGATATATGTGTTAATAAGAATGTTTTATTTCCGCAAAAACATACCAATGTTTACCCATGGGCCAACATCCACAACAACTGAAGGGAAAAATGTACTATATTTTAGCAAGTTTGACCTTGAAGATCAAGGTAAAAGGTATCAGTTTTCAAACTCCTACGAAACTGTGTATCAAATTTATGGAAAATAGGACCTATACGTATAAGATCTAAAGGTTGTTTGGTTAACCAACTTATATTTCGGCCGATTTGACCTAGAAGGGCAAGATGAAGGTCACCGGTTTCCAACTTGCCTTAGGCCATGGGCTAGTGGGGGTCATAGTGCACCCCCCTTGTGATTTACTTTAATCGGTATTTTCATGTAGCCCTAGGTCTAACAAGTCAGAAAATTGATGTTGCCAGCAAAAAAACTGGGATGGAAGATACCTCCCATGGACTTTTTAACCACGCCTACTTTTACAGCTGGAGGCAGATAATTAGGGGTATGGAAAATCCAAACAACCCTAACTTTGCAACTCTTGACCAAAATATTTCAAATGACCACTTAAAATGTTTGCCTTGTCAAGATCTACCAGTTCATGCAAATAATATGCAAATTTATTTTGTGAAAGATCACAAGAGGTCAAAAGGTCAAAAACTTTGACCTTTACCTATAAATTCTCGCATTATCAGGGTTAATCTATTTCCAAGACCATATAAAGTGGTACTTTGAAATCTTTCATTGAATCTTTGCAAATGACCACAAAAGATTATATTTGTGTGTTTCTATAAAATGAAATATAAATTATGCAAATATTTTCATCGAAGCGTTTGTTGGAGGCAAAAGTAAACAAAGGTTGACCTCACCAACACCATAGCTGTTTGTTACACATGGTCATTATAAAGTGTGCCATGGAATTTTAATATTGAAACAAATGTATGTTACATTCTTTCTTTCAATTAACGCATTTCCAGTTAACACTCATTCTAATTATTACCGGTTTGTATCATATAACATGAATGTTATATGTTCTCAGATATTTGTCACTGGTTCATTGATCTCTGTTAACAGCAAAGCCCTTATTTTAATTTGACTAGCAACAGCCAAAATATCATTGGGGGGGGGGGGGGGGGATAAATACGCTTATATCACATATATCCATTTCCATCACTAGTATACAATATATAAGTTATTATAATTCATATTTTAATTGATTATTAATTCTCTAATTAATTACATATGATTAATATTATATCTCACCTGGATATATTACTGAGTTCGTCATAGTATAATAATTGTGATAACTGATTAAAGATTGCAGTTTTATTAATGAAGCGATCTTTTATACTTATACATTAATGGCCTGCCTCCGTGCATTTTGGCGACTTTGGTAGTCTGGTTTACTTTTGACTGTCTGTAAGTCTATTTGTTCGCTTGTCATACATGTCTACTGACTATCATCTTGAACGAAAAAACTCTCTGACAGGCTGGCTCACTATCTAACCGGTACACCTGTTTATCATTTTGACTCTGATGAAATGACTCTCTCTCCTGCGGTACATCATACTTTCTGTTTGAGTTAATGTCTATCTCTCTGACTAAATGTCTGACTGACAGACAGTTTTTTTTAGTATTCGAACGACTGCATAGTCCATAAAAAAAAAAAAACACTGCCATTTGGATTTGCAGCAAGTCAGATTATCACTCATAGTCAGTAGATAGTCAGATACGACAGTCAGACCAGCTATATCTCTGGGAGGATATTTGCCTGATAGTCAGATTAATGACTATAGCTCTAGCGGTGTTCAGTCTGTTTGATTAGTTAGCTAACACTCTGGTAGCCCAGCTGTCTTTATACCAATGTTTCTTAGTCGACAGGTGGTTAGTTATTTTCTGACTACCAGACTGGTAATCCACAAGACGGCGCCCCCTTTGTTCAACGATACATACATGCTAGAGCCAGAGCTTTAGTCATCAATCTGACTATCAGGTATATATCCTTCCTTCCAACTAGCTAACTAATCGTCTAGGAGACAACACACCAGATAAATAATAAATATGTCAAACAGGCTGGCCGTTAAAGAGCTGGTCAGTCAGAAAGACCATGACAGATGAACAGCTCGAGTCATAGCCAGGTGGTGGAAATGATATGCCACCAGAGCTAGTCAAAATCAAATTAGATATCAGTGACTGCCTGACAAGCTTTGTGTAGGTCTGTCTGACTGTTCCGTCTGACTATCTATTGACTATCTGTGATAGTCTGACTGACTGGCAACCCACTGGCAGTGTTTCTGTATTTTTCAATGGACTATGCAGTTGCTCGAATACTGTTACGAAGACAAATTTTTCAGGGGAAAATTCTGGGCGATCCGGGATTTGAACCCATGTCGGTGGGGCACATGCCCGGCGTTCCAATCGCTTCGTTAGAAAAGCAAGCTTCACTAGCGAGACAGTTCGGTCGGCTTTTATGTGAACCCGTAACACACCCCCTCTTAAGAGCGTTCTGCTATCATAATAAGATTAATATATCCCAGAAGTCGCACTTTGGTGAGCTTATTCCCTGGGCCATAAATATAAAGATCGCTTCATTTCTAAAATTGCAATTTTAATCAATTTTCACAATTATCATACTATCGTCATCGTCTGTGTCATATTTTGTGAACGTGATTACATTTGAACGACTCAATAATTTTTCATGAAATTCAAAATTTAAATTGTTTCTACCAAGATCTCGGAGGAGTTCGAAAACCGGTGACCTTATCCTTCATTATCCCCCATAAATTTTGAAGTTTTGTATATTTTTTTCCTAAAATTTGAAACACTTATTGTTTAAAGCAAGTTCCTTAAGGAGCTTGAAACCTGGTGACCTAGTCCTGGATCTTCAAGGTCAAATCAGTCAGAATAGAAAGTATTTGTGAACATTATTACTTTTGAACCACCCAATATATTTTCATGGAATTTGACTTGTGGGATGCCTCTGCCAAAATCTCGGACAAGTTCGAAAACTGGTGACCTTGACCTTTAACATCATGGTCAAATAGGCTGAAATAGAATTATTTGTGAACCCAATAACTTTAGAAGTAGCGCATATTTTTTTCCTCAAATTTGAAACACCAATGTTTTAATTAAGCCCCTTGAGGAGCTCGATAACTGGTGACCTTGATCTGGATATTCAAGGTCAAATCAGCAAGAACAGAAATTATTTTGAACGCTATAACTTTTGAATCACTTGATATATTTTCATGAAATTCAACTTGTGAAATGTCTCTACCTGTATCTCGGACCAGTTAAAAATCTGGTGACCTTGACCTTCATCATCAAGGTTATATTGGATGAAATAAAAAAAATTGTGAATCCAATACCTTTTGAAGTATCACATATTTTCCCTCAAATTTGAACACACTTTATTAATAGAGTTTCTTGAGGAGCTCGATAACTGGTGACCTCGACCTGAATCTTCAAGGTTAAATCAACCAGAATAAAAAATAAAATCTCAGATCAGATCATAACTTGGTCACCTTGATCATCATCATACAAGGTTAAATCTTTAGAAACGCAGGGATTAAGTAAACACCAAACTTTTGAAGGGTTCCATTTTCCCTCAAATTTGGGAAAGTGAGGCCCGTAGTGAGGGGAGACATATAATTTTTTTGTGTCACAAAAACAGGTCATCTATTTATTGAGAGAATTAATTATTAATTAATATATTAATTATAATAACTAATATATTGTCTACTAGAAATAGAAATTGATATGTGTGATATAAGAGTACATGTATTTATGCAACAAATAATACATTGGCTGTTACTAGGCAAATTAAAATTAGGGATTTGCTGTTAACAGAGATCAATGAACCAGTGACAACTATCTAAGAACATATGTAACTGTCATAAAAGATACAAACTGGTAAAAATTAGGATGAATGTTAACTGGAAATGTGTTAATTGAAAGAAAGAAAGTAACATACATTTGTTTCAATATTAAAATTTCGTGACACGCTTCATAATGAATATGTGTAACAAACAGCTATGGTGTTGGTGAGGTCAACTTTGTTTACTTTTGACTCCAACAAACGCTTCGATGAAAATATTTGCATAATTTATGTTTCATTTTATAGAAACACACAAATATAATCTTTTGTGGTCATTTGCAAAGATTCAATGAAAGATTTCAAAGATACACTTGATAGATTTTGCCTTACTCCTATTATGCACAATGGGCAATACGTACAAAAAATGTGTAAAAGTGCAGAAATATCTCGCTCACCGCGGGGTAATCACTGCTTCTTTTCAAACGTTTTGACCCCAAATATTAAAAAGCACATGTAAACCTTCATTTTAATTAATTTTCAATTAAAAAAAAAACTTTATATGGTCTTGGCGATAAATCAACCCTGATAATACGAGAAATTATATGGAAAGGTCAAAGTTTGTGACCTTTTGACCTCTAGTGACCTATCCACAAAATAAATTTGCATATCATTTGCATGAACTGGTAGATCTTGACAAGGTAAACATTTTGAGTGGTCATTTGAAATATTTTGGTCAAGAGTTGCAAAGTTAGGGTTGTTTGCATTTTCCATACCCCTTATTATCTGCCTCCAGCTGAAAAAGAAGGCGTGGTTAAAAAGTCCATGGGAGGTATCTTCCATCCCAGTTTTTTTGCTGGCAACATCAATTTTCTGAATTGTTAGACCTAGGGCTACATGAAAATACCGATTAAAGTAAATCACAAGGGGGGTGCACTATGACCCCCACTAGCCCATGGCCTACCTGAGATAACTGCTGAAACAGTTTGTTGAAACACTTTTGAGGTGACAATATGCATACTTTAAACGCTTACAGTCCAGTGTTCATAGTGTTACAAAGCATGTTTTCGCTGAATAGCTCACAGGATATTTGCCACTATGCCCTATATGTTCTTGTTTCTATCAGTTACAATTTGTGCCCTGTTAATAGATAACCTAGCGGAAGGACGACGGACAAAAACCTATCGCTTCAGGTCAGCAAGAAACTCTGCTGAACAACCAATAAAGGTTTTTCTGATAAAACTATTCTTGGTCAAAAGAGATACGAGGTTTAAGAACACTAGATGAGAAACTACAGCTGAGAAACTGATATACGATTGCTGTCACCTGACGTTCTCAAAAATAGAGGAAATAATGTTTAAATAAAAAAATGGGCCCAATGACCCAAAACTATTATAGTTCTTTGACCCTAGAGTAATCTTATAGAATAAAGTGACAATACCCACTTAAATTTCCTATAATATAGAACAGTTTGTAAATATAACATGCTTGCTATCAGGTATATATCTAGTGTATTTTATAACAGTTCGCAATTCTTGCTATTTTCGAATTTGAAAAATATGCCCATGACAGTTTTTAAAAATTGTTGGACTGACTCTCATAAAAGCTGTATATGATCACAGAGATATTATTTGACATACATGATGTACACACTTATATAACTCTGATGGTATGCACAATGCCTGTACACGAGCTGAAGGTACTTTAATGATTGCTAAGAGCTGAGAATAAACAAATGCGACAATAATTAAATGTAATATCTAATGCAGTCTGCCACCAAAAAGTGGCCATGCAACCTACTTATACCAAGAAATGAATATTTATAGTAAAACTTCAAGCCTAACTTAAAGAAAAAAACCAACTGCATCAACAAGTACTTATAGGGGCCGAATCACCTATAAACATGTACCTGCCATAATATTGCCTTGAAACCCTTTGCTTACTCCTGTAAACGAATGTTAAAAACAGTGTATCGGGCACGATCACAGGTGTCAACATAAACAGAGCGTGGGGCCGTGTGTATCGCAATCAGGAGATGCCTTGACTGATACGGCCAAAAAATGTAATACATGTTCCCGCTGGCTGGAACACCACGTGTTTAGGGTCATATTCGGACCTTCGGTCACGTGGCCTTGTTATGGTAAACAGACATACGTGGACTGTGTTTACCAACACGCAGAGGCATAAAAGAGGGATAGTTTTCCTGGGAAACTTGTATAAAGCAAAACTGAACTAATAGTGAAAAAATAGGCATAGTATTGCTCCTGATTGTGTCCCTCAGGGGCGTAGCCAGGATTGGGGGAGGGGAGGGGGCCATCATCAGTGGCGGATCAAGAAAAACGGGGGGGGGGGGGGGGTAGGGGCGCTAATTTGCATGTATGGGCAATTGGAAAACGGTTATATATACAAGTGTGTGTATATATATATATATATATATATATTTATTATTATTATTATTGTTATTATTATAAATTTTTACTATATTTTATATATTTTCGTGTATGAAAATATATTTTTTTTTTATTTTCAATTATGAACCATGGTGTAATTAAGGTTAGTTACAGGTACATGGGGAGGGTATGGGAGGGGGTTTCCCCCTCACATATTGGGAAATTTTTGAGTATACAATGTAAAGAGGACATTTTGAGGCAATTTTCACCAAAAAATAAGGATTTCCTGTTCCTGAAAAACTGTACCCTTATGTCATTGCGTTATGTAGTCAAACGGTTGAGAGGTTCAATATTTAATATTTATATTTCTTGAAAATTAGGATATAAAATTTCAATCGCTTTCACAACGAGTCAATGGCGCAAGAGCGCAATCACATTTGTAACTATCAAAATATTATCTTTTAAATGTAATTCTCGTGGTGAAATAACTGATAAACTGAATTATTATGTTAAACTTTGCATTTTGCCGGGTTCCGTGGTCTCGACAGCAAACAGTACTCCTAAGAGTTCAACACGTAACTTAGCATGTGCAGATGTTAAAGACATAATGACTTGTAATGCACCTTTCTGGGAGGAAATTATGAATTATTGGTGTGACAATAATTATTATAACCCAGATTCATATGAAGATATCTTGTCGCAATGTATTTGGTTTAATTCTCATATAAAAGGACAAAACAAAACGTTACTATATAAAAATCTGTATAATAGTGGAATTTTATACATTAAAGATCTGTTAAAACAAACAAAAATACAGTTCATGAGTTATAAAGAAATATGTAATAAATACAGATGTATAATTGATTTTCTCAGTTAATACAAAACAGATATACAATAGTATTGTTAACAAGCAAAAAGTTAAACCTGAAAAAGCAATAAAAAAAAGGTCAGACGAATGTCTACCAGGGTTTCTCCAAACTTTATAAAACCACAATATCATCAAAATTACGAATGTTCCAATATTATATATTACATAGAAAACTTACATTAAACCCTTTTCTACATAAAATACGTATTATTGATACAAGCAAATGCACCTTCTGTAAAGTAGAAGATGAAACTCTTGCACACATTTTTTGCGAATGCCCATTTACAGTGATATTGTGGACGGACATTTGGAGAACCTTAAATGCGAAATCTTCAAACACAGTGACCATTAAACCATCAAATGGCAATGTGCTACTTGGTAACAGTAAATATGTTTGGCTGAATATGCTTTCTCTTGTTGTAAAGAAATATATATATAATTGCAGTTGTTACAAGAAGAAACCAGACTTGAAGGGTTTTTTGCAATTCATAAATGAAATATATTTAATAGAAAGAATGATAGCAATCAAAAGAGGTAAACTCAACCAACATAATAATAAATGGTCCAATTTTGTTTGCATCTTAAAGACATAACAGTATTTTGTTATTTTTTATGTATGTATCACTTTTTATCTATTAACAAACATGGACAAAAAAAAGTAAACTGCAACCTGGCAGATATAAACCTTTTAAGATAATAATATTATACTCTGTTATTATAAACTTGTTTTTCCATCTCATTTACATAATGTATAACACGTTCTGGATTCATTTATTGTTTTGTAATTTGTTACATCATGTATCTATGTAATGTATTATATATGTTGCATGTATGTATGTTATGTATTATTTTCATAATAAAAAAAAAGGGTTCAACACAGATTGCGAGTTTGAGTACCGGTATCACCAGAGGAGCCGTAAGATTGTTCACGGTCGACCCCAACCAGGGCCCGGTGCTCGATCGATCTGCAGTTGTTCTGCAGCTGTTAATAAATATCCTTATACTCAGTTAATAAATTTGAAAGTAATTGTAAATGCAGATAACTTAAATAAAGTCTAATTCCTTATTAATCATAAGAAACATGAAAAACGAAACTTAATCACTAAAATCGGAAATATGATAAAATGTGAAATTTTGCAGCTCAACGGGGGGCCGCGCGCCGAAGGCGCCCCCTCTGGATCCGCCACTGATAGCATATATTTATCCCCTACTGATTTAATGCATGTATGTATATATATATATATATATATATATATATATATATATATATATATATATTAAATTAAGTGAAATTCCGAAAGGACGGCGAGTACTGGATACCAGCGGGCCGGGGGGGGGGGGGGGCCATGGCAGCTCATTTTGCAGCTCAACGGGGGGCCGCGCGCCGAAGGCGCCCCCTCTGGATCCGCCACTGATAGCATATATTTATCCCCCACTGATTTAATGCATATATATATATATATATATATATATATATATGTATTAAATTAAGTGAAATTCCGAAAGGACGGCGAGTACTGGATACCAGCGGGCCGGGGGGGGGGGGGGGGGGCCATGGCCCCCTGCGGCCCCCCCCCCTTGGCTACGCCCCTGTCCCTTTAATTTCAACATCTCAGGATTGTCTCAAGAGTATGTATGTTCCAGTTTATCTCTTAAAATACCGAATAGCATATCATGGTATTTTAAAATGGGTGTTTAGTTTTTACATTATGATTTATTTTATAATATTTATATTTTTATTTTGACCATCGTTCAATTTATAAGACTAAAGTTTATATTGAGTTTTTATCAATACAGTTTTCAAATCAAGGCCATGTTAAAATTGGAATGAATTGTATCTTTATTATAAGTATAATAATTTTCTTCCTTCATAAGTAAAACTGAAAGCCACCTGATCAGACCATATTTATACCCATAGATGTAATAAGGGAAACTATCCAGGAGACCAAAACTGGATTCAGAACAATACCGAGTCACCAGGTGCAGGCTTAATGTACATTGAGGAGCCTAATCCTTCCAAATATCAATTTCTGAAGTTTTCTGTTATTGTTCTACGGATCCGCCGCTCCCGTTTTCCGTGGGTTTTTTTCTGGCAAAGGAAGATCTGGTCTTTGGTATAATGTCTCTAATTTGTGCCACGTCTCAAATTTCCTATAGGAGGCTTAAAGGTATGGAAGATGGACTAAATTTTGTCTTGATCATATACACCAGTTCACGAATTGAAGCAATTTTTTGTATTTCCTTCGCAAGCTGGCGAAATTCCTCTTATTGGGTCTCGACCGATAAAATAACGAAAGAAAAACATATTCGCTCGCTCGCACATATTTATTATTTTTGTTCCCACTTCCCAGAGTCCGAAACAATTTTTTTTGTGTGTGGCCCAATGATTTTTTAAACTGATTCATTTAATTTTGCTCAAATTTTCTGAGACGAAAGAAATGTATCTGGAGATCATGTACATTATTTTACTTTAACATAATAATTAAAGATGATAGTGAAAAAGGCTTGAATACACGTTCGTGACTGTTAATTTCTAAATGTTGAAAAATGAACATAAAAACTCCTAAAATTGTTAAAAATGTTAACACCAGCCCCTAATATAGCAAATGATATGCTTTTGCAAGGTCAATAAATGTGCAAACACCAAGTGGTAACCTGCCCGGGGTAATATCTCAGCTACAGTTCTAAGAGTCCGACAGTAGGCGTAGGCCTATATGATGTGACGCTGACATGTACCAGGTAAATTTGTAACAGAAAGAGTCATAAAACTGTCACGAATGCTGCTTGTACAGATCTGTTCATCATAAAATCGCCGAATATTGATTGTCATGTTTGGTGATGCCATCTGTGTATTAGAAAGTAAACCAATCTGGATGAAAATACTGTATATATATTACATCACTCTTTTTTCCTAAGGCGATGAACAAAATTATGTACATGCATTTCCTAAAGCATCAAATGTAATAGGCCTGTGTTTTATAGCAATATATCAGTATAATTTAAGGCATGGAAGGAGCTCTCCTTTGAGGGATGAGGGGGCCTCAGGATGATCATGGGGATTGTTTACTGAGAAATGTAAGGGGAAAAGGCCACGGGAGAACAGGCAGACGCTGAAAACTCCCCCCCCCCCCCCAGCTCCGGACCACCAAACTAAGCTTTAAATTTCTTGTTCAAAAGCGCCTCAAGGCATTTGCCCCCTATGCAAAAGAAGAAAAAAGCCCGTCTCCCTGAATATTATAATATTCATCTCTTCCACCCCATATCATGATTATTTATTTTGGAAATTTTAAAGAAGATTTTGCTAAAATTTTCACTTATTTTTTTAACCATATTTCAATTTGATTTAAATCACTCCAGTTTACAAATTTTCAACAACTTACAATGCGCCAACACTAATGAGTATTTAAAAATTATGATTTCATGCCAAACGTGCTTGTCACTAGATATGTTATCAAAGCTTAGCAAAGTTAAGAGTGAGACCCTAACAAGGCTGTTTAATTACTTACCGGTACTTCAGACAGGAAATTTGATTAATTGTCGAAGATTAAACCATTAATTCCAAATAGAGTGATGATATGTCAGACTATATATACCAGGTTTCATAAGTTATTGTTTTAATGATATAACGTATTCTTTATATATTCTGTGTCAACATAGTGTACTAATCTGATTTGAAGAGGTAAAACTTTTTCCTGTTGTCGAGCTCAAATGGGATTCCGGGACTATATTTATTTAATCTTCGTTTGCCCCAACAGATGGCGTTACTAGCTGGCAGTGTGTAAAACCCGGACCCCACGGACCCCGGATCCCGGACCCCAAGAAAAATTTATAATTCTTAAAACTTTCAGGGTAATTTGTCGAGATATTTAGCAGAATGATATCTAAAGACGTATTTTATATTATGTGTGTTAAAAATCCATAAAAATGGCAAGTTTTGCAAAAAATTAACACTTACGGACCCTGGCGCACTGACCTCACGGATCCCACGGACCCCTTGCATGCTTTTACTCGTTGTTTTACCATTTCTTTAGTACATATTTTAACATCACGTTTAGGCATGACACCCATGTGATTTAGTTATTCTGTTTTTATTTATTTATATATTTTCATGTTGTCTTACTTTTTCTTCAAATTCTTATATTTGCTATTTGTTTCATGTTTATCGTAATAAAAAAATAATAAGAACATTTATAAAATCATTATGTTTGTACCTGGAGTTTCTTACAATGCAAGTAATCAACAATTCCTTTGGGTAATTTTGTTATTACCAACTTTAAATCGGATGGTTGTTCATGAATGGAACACGAAACCTGTATTATGTGGAAGAGCTCTTATATCGATATATACTTTCAGTCTCAGGTCCGCATGCAATGACCGCTGGCGCACTTCAAATAAATCTCTCCTAGTGTGCCTGCACTATATAATATTTTCACGAAAAATACAAATAATCATATCTAATGTTCGACACGAGTGTTTAATCTTTCTCATGGAGTCATAAATGAAAATATGAGCGGCGTTTACTAGGGTCCGTCAAAATGTAACATTCACCTAAGTCAAGCAGTTGGGGTCCGTCTCCAGCAAAATATTTTGTATACTTAAATCTTTCATTGAATGGTTATTTACAAAGTTTTAACATAAGGGGACTTTACTTTGTTCTTATATCAGCAACAGGGGTGCTTTTATCTGTATATAAAATCGACAGTGTGGAAATAGGTTTTGGGGGTCAGGGGTCCGGGATCCGACGGGTCCGGGTTTTACACACTGACTTACTAGCTGCACCTGGCGTCTGTTGGAGGGACTATCTGTGCGAGATGGCATTTAATCTCAAAGTGTCGTATCTGTTGTTGACAAGCTCCAGGGACGCCATTCACCAGGTTACAGGAGTCTGCACGACGCTGGTTTGTTTAACTTTCCGGTTTATCTGTAAGATATGGTCTGTGTGTGGTGATCAGTGGCCGGGGTTAACTGCTGACGTTTATTTTCAAGCTGAAAATCTGGCTTTCCTGACTGGGAGATCGCTGCCTGTCACTGGTCACTGAACTATAAGGTCACAATACCTTACTCCTTAGTCCTTACCACAGCCAAAGGAACCTGTCACATATCACATGTGAATTTAAGTGATTAATAACCTATTTCCTAAAGAAAGCCGGTACTAAGGAGTGTCTCTATATACATATAATGAACCAGGTACCTAACTTTATCTAACCCAGACTCGGGCGCGCCTGTTTCAACTGCTTTATCTGTTTATTTTCACTGATATTCCGCAAATTCGCAAAACACAACAAAAATCCATGTTTGACACAAAGAGCAGTACCTTATTTCCTGATGACACCACAAATGTGTTTTATAGGCACATCACAACTACGTCAGATCGGCTTGCATTCTCACAAAAACAAACGAACAACATGATTTCCTTCCAATCCTGAGAGATCACACTTCCGGTACATGTATAGCAAAAGGGACTTTCCAAAAATCTAAGAATCCGCTGAGGGCTGGAGAATGACCGGGGAGTTTTTTTGTTTGTGGGAGGGGTGAATAACAAGAGCATGGCCAGCGTCAACTCAAGCAGAAGGCTTAGTGTCTCGCACGGGATTTGACACGGACAACTGCACAGTCGACAAAACGATTCATGTCTTAGTTCATGAGCAACAACAACATAAATTCCGTAAAAACACCCATGGTTGAAGAAGCCAGATGATCTGGTATTCTTCAAAAATATTCTTCGGTCATTCTCCAGCGTCAGCAGATTCTTAGTTAGGTAAAATAAGTTACCTAGTCATGATATGTATACAGAGACACTCCCCGGTACTGGCCTTCTTTAGGAAATATGTTATTAATGACTTACTAAATTCACATGTGATATCGGACAGGACCTTAAAAAAAGGTCCTTTGGTCCAGAAAGGAGGGGATCCAGGTTGAAAAATTTTGGTTTGAAACCCTGGGTAAAAAAAATACGGTTGTTTAGGCTAAAAAAATTGTGGGGGAGTCAGGATTGTCAGGACACCCCCCCCCCCCCCCCCCCCCAAACTGGATCTACAACAGCTATACACACCACAGGTGCTTGAATCCCTTTTTGTTCAAATATTGGCTTAAACAGTTTCCTATCAACCCTGCCCTTTTAACCAGTAAATAATATGCTTGTCAGCCTGAGTAACTTCATATAAAAAAATTAAAAAGAGTTTCACCCTTACTTCATCAACAAAGACACGCTTGGTTTTAAGCACAAAAACAGGTTATTAAGTTTTCTCAGAAAGTGTCAAAACAATGAGTATGAGCAATATATGAGGGAACCCTCATGTGTACACACCAGTGGAGTTCTTTACTCAAAATTCTGTTATTCTTTCCAGCCATATTTATGACTCAGCAGAGTATAGGTGGCGCCACCTTACCCAGCACTCATGAAGTTCTGGCTGATCACGTCTACACAGCAGTGCGGGAGCTAGCACCAGCCCAGGCTGATCATGTGACTGGCATGCTGCTAAATCTGGACAGCCAGGCCCTGCTGCAGATGCTGACAGACAAGTCGTTACTACAGGACAAGGTGCACCAATCGCTGGCTGCCCTCAACAGGTAAAGGAAGACCTAGAGAATACCTCACACTTTCTAGACACAATACAAAAATTAGAAATCCACATTTTACGGAATGTAAGCCTCCGCCATGTTAAGGGTCCCTATTGTGGTATGTTCCAAAAACAGTTTTGCATTCACTTATTTGGCCCATATTCCAAGGTTCATTTTTGCATAAATTACTGTACATTTGTGAATATACAATATTTGATGACATTCCTGAATTCAGGACATGTGCCAGATCCACAGCAAAATCAAATAGTTTATGCATTGGTCCATTCCAGATTCAGTGAACAGTTCGTGAGATTCTGTTCATGATTGCTACAGTTTTGTCGTGAAAAAAACACACACACAAACTTTAATGGATCAGTCTTGGATCCAGAGGGGTTGGGGGTCGAAACCCGTCCCCCCCCCCCTCTCTCAACCAACAACTTTTTTTTTAGACAAATCTTATGATGCACTACAGGGGGTTTTGAGGATCGGGACATCCCCCCCCCCCTGCTCTCAACCAAAAACCAACTGTTTTTATGCATGACACCCCTTGACTCCTCCCTGCAGAAAAACCCGGATCCATGCCTGTTAATACATATCCTCCTGCCAGGGCAATTATTACTTGATTGTTGTCATTAAATATTGGATCAGGGCTTAGTGTCACACTATATGTGACAGGTGAACATATTTTAGACCCAGTTATGGCTAGCTTTCAGTTATTGATACATCGAGCCACAACTGGATCTAGTGAATTATTTCATTTGACTTTCTTTTAAATTATTTAAAGTGTGAAATGGAAAGGAACCAAGCCAAAATAGAGACTCATTTTTCTGAACCGACAAGAGAGGTCTGATCAAAACCCATTAACTAATTACTAGATTAAATGATGAATTTAATTTAAGCATAATCTAAATGATTTTGTATAAAAATAAAAATCACACTTGACATTGCATTCTGTATAATTGAATTATCATATGATTAATAAGGGGAAAAACTATTCTTAAGGTATTTATATATATATATTAATCATTTCATTTTAACTTTTAGGATCACTTCATGTACTCTTTTATTCTTTCTTTCATTGACAAAGGCCAAAAAAATAAAAGGTATACTTCCCAGGCCCCACCCGCATCAATTTACCCCAGCATCAAAAAGTTTTATTTTGATTGCTATCTATCAAGAAAATAAAATATACAATTTTGATATGATTTACTTTGTTATGTATTGTTTTTACCTGTATAGCAAAAAAGTTCTGTTATTATCATGCTCTTGCCTGATCATATGACATTTTTATCAAAACATACAAAAAAATGGTAAAAAATAAAATATGGCCCACCCGCACTGATTTCTGAAAAAAAGTGCCTGAGAACCATACCTTTATTTTGCCTGATAAACTGTTGATTAAATGATTGAATCATTGATTTATTCCAGTAAGCCTTCAACCTATCATTCATCATATCCAGATCATGGCAGCAGTGGTTCAGATCAGAAGAAAGAAGAATTAGGAGAAGTTCTTTTCTTCAAGGTGGCCTCAATAGAGTCTGAACTGTGTGCCCAAATTACAGGTAAATGTTACAAACAGTAAATTACCCAGTGGCATGATTATAATCTTGAACAGAGGTAGCTGTGGTTATAAATTGTAAACTGTCCATATCTGGTACAAGTACAGTAATACATTTTAAAGCCAGGTATTCCTCTGCCTTATCTATAGACAGGTTTGGGTATTTTACTGTTAAAAACCTGTTTTTTTACATTAAAGTGTAAAAAACTGTAAATAGTTGTAAAAACTGTTATTTATTTTATCCTTATTTAGTTTATCCTTACATGTATATTTGAAACCTCTGATATATTAAGTAAGGTTATAGCATAAGGTTTATTAGGTCATATATGTACACAACATTATTTCTTTGAAACTTCATGAATGAAGTTTATTTGATGAACTCATGGGATCACTTAACAGAAATCCCACATGCATCTAGGTTGTTTACAGTTTTTCACACATGGGTGTAAAAAACCTGTTTATTACATGACATTAGTACATTAGACCATTAATAAATTTTATTTGTTGAACTCAGGGGAATCACTTAACAGAAATCTCACATGCATCCAGGTTTTTTTACACATGGGTGTAAAAAACCTGTTTTTTCATGGCATAAGTACATTAGATCATTAATGAAGTTTATTTGTTGAACTTAATCCCACATATATATAGTTTTTTTTAAACGTGTAAAAAACCTGTTTTTTACATGCATTAATTAACTCTAATCAATGGTGCAAATAAAGTTTGTGTAAAAATCTTGCCAACCCTATCTATAGAATGAATATGATTTCTGGCTTGCTCTGCCTACCTATTAGTGAACTGTAGGTAAATCCTGCTAAGAACAGTTCATATGATGCCTCTGTAATGGATGTATGACCTTGTTTACCTACAAGCTGTTAGTGAACACGATACATGGGTCCATGTTGACAAACACAGAAATCATGTAACTGAAGGTGGTTGGTCTCATGTGTGCAGAAGTTTGAAGGTCACTAGCTGGGATAAAAGGCATTCATCAAACTTTCTGATTAATTTAGGCAGGCACCCAAAATGTAATAAACAGATGGATATAATTAAACAAATGACCTGTGTTGGGGGGGATCCACTTTTTTTGGACTATGTTTAGGATTATCTACGGGATTATCTTCAATTGGAAGATGTCTGATATCAGAATAGGCTCCTTTAGGCTTGCTAAATTAAAGTCATATGTGGTACAGTTATAGGTCTTTCCCTCCGTTCCTTCCATCTGATCATCAGTATCTGCCATCCAGCTTCTTCTCCAAAAAGACTATATCCTATAAACATTAAAGTTAATAGTTATAATGTTCAGGTCATTGTGTAATCTACTGTCAGGTCTCAAATTAGGTCACTCTGACCTGATTCAAATGAGATTTTAAGAAAGACAATATGACTGTCCTCAACACAGCCAAGCAGGAGTGTCATGCTGTGAGCAGTTCTGTCTGTAGAATCAGCCTGTTCTGTTAAAAAGTCTCTTCTCCACTCCCCCCCCCCCCCCCCCCCGCAGCTGGTAAGGACATGGTGAATATCACAATACCTGACAACACTGGTTTATGCTTCGGACCAGTCCTGCAGTGCCCCATGAATGTAAAAACCTCCAACATACATGAAAAATATAAACAAGATGCATGTCTATATATGTAATTTGAACCTCAAAATTGCAAAATAAACTTTTCTTTAAATCAGCAGAAAGGGACACACATATAGGAATTTCATCAGGTTCATGGGTCACTTGTTATGAGCTTTAAGTATTAGTTTGTTCTGATAAAGTGTGTGGCAAGTGTTCTGTTATATTGTCCAGTCTCTGATGATGCTGGAGTTTTATATTACATATACTGTATTAAATTAAACACTATAAAGATGCCATTCCATACATGTCTATACAGTACGTATGTGTTGAGTTTATGTATGCAGCTGGTAAAAGGACACATTACTAATATATTCTTTTGGAGTGATTTCATATATATGTATATACATGATATGTGTAGCACATTTCAATCACTCATTGCAGCGATTGAAAATACACAGACATGGCAATAGACAGGGCAATTCTACACTTTAAAGTCAGTGTTAGGGTATTTCTCTGGTAGATGGTAGATGACTTCTCTGCTCATGCAGATCTTTACTGTAGGCCCAAATTTGCTGCATATGTACCACATATGCATACTTATTAATGGAATCACAGTCATCTATTGTGTAGCTGCATATATGCATAAATACTGCATACATATATATGGAAAGCTAGCTTAAGACATACAGATTTTTTAGCTCAGCTGACTGTAAGTCATCTGAGCTATAGCGATCTCTCTTTGTCCGTCCTCCGTCTGTCTGTCCGTTAACCTGGCAAAAATCATAACCCCTAGACCTAGAATCTTGTAACTTGACATTCTGAGAGGTCCATGAAAAATCTCCTTGGAAACCAGAAATCAGGTCTCTGTTACCCATATCGTTCGAGCTATGGGGCCCCAAAGTACCCCCCAGAATAGACAAAACTTTCATACAAAAACTTCAATATCTCATTAACTACATCACTGATGGTCATGATTTTTGGCATACATATTGATCATGAGATGTTCCATCAGTTCCTGCAGACTGGTGGCGCAACCTGTATTTTTTTTTATTTTTTTACGAATTGTTTTTATCTATTTTTGAGACCTTTAAAAATGTGAACATCTGTTAACAGGGCACAAATCGTAAAGACTGGACCTAGAATCTTGTAACTTGACACACTGAGAGACCTTTGAAAAGTCTCCATGGAAACCAGAAATTAGGTCTCTGTTACCCATATCCTTTGAGCTATAGGGCCCCAAAGTACCCCCCCAGAATAGTCAAAATTTCATACAAAAACTTCAATATCTCATTCACTACATCACTGATGGTCATGATTTTAGGCATACATATTGATCATAAGATGTTCCATCAGTTCCTGCAGACTGGTTGCGCCACCTGTATTTTTCGATTTTTTACGAATTGTTTTCTCTATTTTTGAGACCTTTAAAAATGTGAACATCTGTTAACAGGGCACAAATCGTAAAGGCTGGACCTAGAATCTTGTAACTTGACACACTGAGAGACCTTTGAAGTCTCCATGGAAACCAGAAATTAGGTCTCTGTTACCCATATCCTTTGAGCTATAGGGCCCCAAAATACCCCCCCAAAATAGTCAAAAACTTCAATATCTCATTAACTACATCACTGATGGTCATTGTCTTTGGCATACATATTGATCATGAGATGTTCCATCAGTTCCTGCAAACTGGTGGTGCCACCTGTATTTTTCGATTTTTTACGAATTTTTTTCTCTATTTTTGAGACCTTTAAAGATATGAACATCTGTTAACAGGGCACAAATCATAAAAACTGGACCTAGAATCTTCATTCTTGACACACTGGGAGACCCATGAAAAGTCTCCATGGAAACCTGAAATTAGGTCTCTGTTACCCATATCCTTTAAGCTGTATGGCTCCAAAATACCACCCCCCCCCCCCCCACCCAGAATAATGAAAAATTTGATACAAAAACAGCAGTATCTGAATAACTACAACACTGATGGTCATGAGTTTTGGCATACATATTGATCATGAGATTTTTCATCAGTTCCTGCAGACTGGTGGTGCCACCTGTATTTTTCGATTTTTTAAGAATTTTTTTCTCTATTTTTGAGACCTTTAAAAATGTGAACATTTGTTAACAGGGCACAAATTGTAAAGACTGGACTTAGAATCCTCATTCTTGACACACTGAGAGACCTTTGTAAAAAAACCTCCAGGGAAACCAGAAATTAGGTCTCAGTTACCCATATCCTTCGAGCTATAGGGCCCCAAAGTACCCCCCAGAATAGTCAAAAATTTCATACAAAGAGATCATGAGATGTTTCATCAGTTTCTGCAGACTGGTGGCTCCCTGGAAACCTGGAATTAGGTCTCTGTTACCTATATTCTTCAAGGTGGGGCTTGTTTCAAATTTTACGAATTTTTTTCTCTATTTTTGAGACCTTTTAAGATGTGGTTATCTGTCAACAGGGTACAAATCGTAACAACTGGACCTAGAATCTTCATTCTTGTCATGCAAGGAGGCCAATGAAAAGTGTCTGTGGAAACCTGAATTTAGTTCTCTGTTTGCCATATCCTTCAAGCCATAGGACTCCGAAGTATCCCTCAGAATAATGGACAATTTGATACAAAAGCTGAAGTATCTGAACAACTAATGCAGAGGTCACCATGATTCTTTGCATGGATATTGATTATGGAGTGTTTCATCAGTCTTCAGACTGGTGGTGCCACCTACATTTTATTAAATTTTTCGAATTTTTTTCTCTATTTTTGAGACCTTTAAGGATGCTGTCATCTGTTAACGTGGCACAAATTGTAACAACTGGACCTAGAATCTTCATTCTTGTCATGCAAGGAGGCCCATGAGAGTGTCTGTGGAAACCTGAAATTAGGTCTCTGTTACTCATATCCTTCACGCTATAGGACTCCGGAGTATCCCTCAGAATAATGGAAAATTTGATACAAAAGCTGAAGTATCTGAACAATTAATGCAGAGATCACCATGATTCTTTGCATGAATATTGACCATTAAGTGTTTTTATTAGTTTCTGCAGACTGATGGAGCCACCTGTATTTTTTTTTAAAGTTTATGCATTTTTTCTCTATTTTTGAGATATATAAATACAGACACAGTCTTGATCTATTCTTTAATCTGTTTGATGCTTCAGTTGAATGGGTATATACTACCATTCAGATGATAAAATTTCCTTTTGCGAATCTCTTCCCAGTCAGCTGAGCGTCATGACCCAGGGGTCACTTTTTTTTTTGCCAATCATCATCTACTTTTTTTCTCTGATCAGGGATGCTGTTGGAGCTGGAGATACAGCAGTTGGAAATGTTGGTCAGTGACCAAGAAAAACTGGAGCGGGCAGTTACAGCAGCCAGACAGGAGTTTATCAACAGTCTACCTCAAGATATTAAAGCAAACCCACCTCGGGAAGATGCAGCACTGGGTGACCTGGTCTACCGAAAAGTGCACAAACAGTACCCTTCAGAGGCTGACAGGATTACAGGTAAATACATAAACTGTACCCTTCAGAGGCTAACAGGATTACAAGTATATACTCAAACTGTACCCTTCAGAGGCTGACAGGATTACAGGTAAATACATAAACCGTACCCTTCAGAGGCTGACAGGATTACAAGTAAATACTCAAACTGTACCCTTCAGAGGCTGACAGGATTACAGGTAAATACATAAAAAGTACCCTTAGAGGCTGACAGGATTACAGGTAAATACTCAAACAATACCTTTTAGAGGCTGACAGGATTACAGGTAAATACATAAACTGTACCCTTCAGAGGCTGACAGGATTACAGGTAAATACTCAAACAATACCCTTCAGAGGCTGACAGGATTACAGATAAATACTCCAACAATACCCTTTACAGGCTGACAGGATTACATGTAAATACATAAACCATACCATTCAGAGGCTGACAGGATTACAGGTAAATACTCAAACTGTACCCTTCAGAGGCTGACAGGATTACAAGTAAATACTCAAACTGTACCCTTCAGAGGCTGACAGGATTACAGGTAAATACATAAAACGTACCCTTAGAGGCTGACAGGATTACAGGTAAATACATAAACCATACCATTCAGAGGCTGACAGGATTACAGGTAAATACTCAAACTGTACCCTTCAGAGGCTGACAGGATTACAGGTAAATACACAAACAGTACCCTTCAGAGGCTGACAGGATTACAGATAAATACTCCAACAATACCCTTTACAGGCTGACAGGATTACAGGTAAATACATAAACCATACCATTCAGAGGCTGACAGGATAACAGATAAATACTCAAACTGTACCCTTCAGAGGCTGACAGGATTACAGGTAAATACACAAACAGTACCCTTCAGAGGCTGACAGGATTACAGATAAATACTCTAACAATACCCTTTAGAGGCTGACAGGATTACAGGTAAATACACAAACCGTACCATTCAGAGGCTGACAGGATTACAGGTAAATACACAAACCGTACCCTTCAGAGGCTGACAGGATTACAGGTAAATACACAAACCGTACACTCAACTCAAATTCATTTTTGGAAACCTTAGAAAGCACAAACTTCTAATCAGGCAAAGATAACTGTTCAGATCATGTTCAGAATTTCTCCCCTAAAAAATTCATCCTAAGTGCTTCTGTATTGCATTTATTTTAAATGATTGAATATTTATCATGAATGTGTGGTATTGCTGATGAACTATCAGAACATATTAAAACTTACATAATTTCTAATTAAATGTTTTACTTATTTAAATAGGTATGCTTTTGGAAATGGAACCTCAACAACTACATTCATTGCTGGAGGACCAGGAAAAATTTAATGCCAAAATGAATCAGGCAGCCAAGCAATTAGAAATGAGAGAGTCACCTGGTCGATGTGCTTTGTCATAGATATATAATACAAGGTTTTCCCTATTTCAGTGATACAAGTCACAACTTGGACTCAAAGCAGCAGAAATTTTGTGTGTGATCTTTTTAAATTAAATGTGTATGTAAAACTTTTTGTCTTTAAATAAGTGTGAAGTGTGTGCAATAGGGTGTATTTTTTATTTGGGAAGACATTTAATTTTCAGATCTTAATTTTGAGACCTTTAATGTTTAAGAGTGCATACAAACATAAATATTCAGAACATTTGTAACACCTTTATACTTAAGTCATAAAAAATGAACAATTATTTTCTGGAATTATGTGAACACTTATGATGCATCTACATTAAACAATATTAGATACTGACTGCATGGTTGCCCTTGTGAATAGGTACCAAATCACAGCCATTGTAAAGTGTCATATAAAAAGTCGTGACTTCGTACTGACAACTAAGCATGGGCATAACAAGGTGTTGAGATGGCCAGTTGTGATGGATGCTCTACTGACTTACCTATACAACTCCTATTTAAACATCTGGGAGCGAGTATAGAATCCGGTATACATGGACGAGGTTATGGGTGTTTACGGACGGACGTAATGATGTTAAGGATTCCTGTAATGGAGAAGTAAGAGGCATATCGATGTCATATCATCAGGCATGTCATGGCTCATGTTGATTACTACTAATATGAGACGGCTCAGTCAGTTTACATCAATCATGGCAATGAAGACCGGATTCTATACTCGGGCCAACATCTGAATATCACCCCATTCACATGGAAAATGCAAACCGTTTTCAAACCGTTTTGAAAACGTTTTTGTGCAATCACACAGCAATCCAAACTGTTTTTGCCAAAGTGCTTTGGATCAAGCCCAGGATGTGGTTGAAAGGGAATTTGCTTCTTTTATATCACAATAAAATGTCAATTAAGTATGTGTCCAGAATTTTATTGTCAATAATGTTGTAGAGTTAGTCTACAATGAATAATATCTTACCAGAGACATGAGACGATGACCGCTGAACAACACAGGCTCTTCTGCAGGGCTCAATAGCAGCAGCTTGTCGAGATCACCTTTGTCATATTTGGCGGTTTCTTATCGTCTGGCTAGCTGCACTTCCGGTCTTAGGCTGGTCATACACTTGTACTGTAGACCCCTACCTGCTCTATCCCATTAAGCCAGTTGTACAGATGAATTATGTAAAAATGCTTTGGTCTTGTTTTCCTGATCGAGTAAACGCCCTGACGCAAGAAGAAAACAATTAAATCTAGTATGAACCTGTTTTGCTCGTTAATATGAGTGAAACTATTTTGATTGTTAATATGTCAAAGTGAACCTGTTTTTGATCGTTAATATGTCAAAGTGAACCTGTCTTGCTCTGTAATATTTTAAAGTAAACCTGTTTTGGTTGTTAATATATCAAGGTTTACCTGATTTGATTGTAAATTTGTCATAGTGAACCTGGTTTGATTGTTAATGTGTTAAAGTGACTCTTTTTTACTTTTAATATGCCAAATGCAGATGTTGTGAGTCTTCTTGGTTATTAAACGGGGAATTTTAATTCCGAGTGTATGATGCATTAGTTCAAGATTTCTTTAACAGATGGCTCTAGTATACCGCATTAGTGATATTTGCCATTGACACACTTCACCAAAGGTTGTTTTACCTCAAACGAACCTTATCAAATTAGGTACTATGGGACGGCCGTGACTACATGTCTCAGACGTGAAGTTTATTAAAATAGTAATTGGTACATTTCAAATAATCACCTTCCGTATATGCGCAGGAGATACGGTAACGCATCCGTTCGTGCGTCCGTGCGTCACGGGGTCAACGGTAAAAACCACAGGACCCACTTCTTGAAAAAGTTTTGGATGCATTTTTAAAATTTACATACCTATATAGGAAGAAACCTGTTGATTTTTAGGTGAAAGGGTCAAGGTCACAGAAGCGCTCTCCTGATTTTCACACTGTTTAATACATCCAGTCTAATTATGCTAACGTGCGAGGGGATGCTCCGCTTTGTGATGCCATTGTTATAAATGTATCGGTTTAGAACTATCTGTAAAGACCGAATTGCTTACTTTTGACTTCTTTCTCTGGCGAACCCAGATTTCTGTAAGTGCCACTTTCCTGATTTTTTTAAATCTAATTATTTTTTACACAACATGCAGTGATTTATGCTGTACACCAAATATAGTATATATGACGTTTTTTGAATGTATGCTGGTTAGCTGAACATTAGAATATGCCATAACAGCTCTGAGAGAATCATCTGTGAAGCTCCTCATAATGCGCACTAGGCACCCAGTGTTATTTTGCTAATGATTTGCAAAAGATTTAGTAATTTTCTCTCGTAAGAATAATTGTAATTATTGTGTCTTTTAATTGTTAGAAAATACTAAGTAAAATTTGTATAGGTCACCGACCGGATCCTGGATAAATATTGTAATTTTATGGGATGTATTCAGAATTCATTATACTTAGGCGACTAAAAAATATTATTGTTGTTGTAAATCATATAGTTGTGATGTCGACGGATGTATTTCATAATGTACGGATGTAATACCTAATAGACATTATATGACATTCCTAATACATAAATCTGCTGGGGAATTTTGTAGTCAACTTGAATTCATCCCTGAAACGAAGATACTTCATTTGGATCCTGTAACGTCTGTAAACCGTCAAGAAGACCTAACGCTCCATGCATCGAATATTGATTACTCATTTATTTATTAAATATTGACATGCATGGAATATTTTAATACACCAAACACCTCCCATAATATGAGATATCCTACACAACATTTCTGATTCCAAAACAATTAATTATAAGGTTTTCATTAAAAATATTAAATTAATAAATATGACAGACGTGCAGTGTTGCTATGTTCTCGCTCCAGATTTCGAGCATATTTATTATGATATGTAATTGGCATAATGGGTAAATTGGCCAATAAGTTTGACTTATCGGTCTGAAAATTTGCATGCCCATCCATCTAAATAGCTTGTGTTGCTTTTAGAAGACCTGTGGTCCCCCTTACAATCACATATTCGTACAATACACGAAGCAATTATCTCAGGAGTGGTTTGATCTGCCTGAAAATGAACATGTAGATCTTGGAATGGTTATCTTATATAAATGATAGACCATGGGCCAAAATGTCGAAACCATAACCCCTCCCCTTGTACACTTCAATTTCCAGCATGATTTTCTGTTACCATGGGTGGTCAGCCATCATTATCTGCATATTTGACATTTAAATGGTGGTGGGTGTGAGCATCAGAGCAGTTGCAATGGCAATATATTAGCGAAAATCAGGAATTTAAAAAAACCCATACATTTTCTAAATAAACACCATAAAAACATAATCAACGTTGGTATAAATAAATGTGTATTTTAAGTTGCCCAGTTCACTTAAATAGAGATTTGGTTCATAAAAGGTAACAGTGATGAAAAATCGCAGTTGAGAAACATAAATTAAATATTTTAGAAAATGTAACAAAAATGCAACACATAAGTATAATCTAAAGGTATATTTATTCATGCTTATAGTTGTGTGGTTCATGGCCAACAGGATATGGCTCGTTTAACGTCACCTTCATGCAAAATCATAGCCGTTTTCATGGTTACATAGACATGGTCATCATAGACACGATAGACTTAGGGGTGTCAAAATAGGGGCAGTCCATATAGCCTCCTGGGCCGGCATGGAGCTCCTCCCATTTAGACAGTAATTTAACCACGTTTTCTAGTTAGCCAAGAACCTGAGCTATAAAAGTTTCCTTGTTTCTCAAGTACCAAGTTCTACCACCAGGTTTTAGCACTGGTGACAGTTCCTTTCATGAGGACACATGTACAAACTACCAAAATGATATAGCATATGGTAATTTATGGTTGCTACGGTTATCAGTCATTCATATGACGAACACCAGCGTTTTTTGCATTTTAAGTGTATCCCATTTAGATTAATTTATTTTTATATAACCTTGATTTTACTCAGCGGATATGTATTTTTAGAAGTAATATATGTATATCTTTATCAGGTAGCTACAGAAAAAATTGGGGGTCGCTGTTAGCTCTGTGGTAGAGTAGACGACCGGCTGTCAGAGGGTCATGGGTTCGATTCCCATACTCTGTGATCCGAATGTATATATTCAGCAATACACCCACTGTATTTATGCATATGGTATGTTAACCAATAAACATACGCCATTAACGTGTCTGATATAGCGGCATCACGTACGACATTCTACATCCATAGTGAACAGTTTGATTTTCTGTAACAAATTACCAAATATCGAGATAAGTGACAGCTTGTGATAGTGAGATGAGTGGTTATTATATACATAATGATTAGTTATTTAGGCTGCACTACTAGTTGTATATATGATAATTAGTTATATGTATAGTCTAACCTATCTATTCAATATACTCTAAGGTCTGCATTCTGTGCGCCTGTTTCAAGGTTCATTACACTTATTTAGTATTATACCACTATAAGCAGTATAAGTATCACAGTCCGCTGTTACATATTTGTGTTTTGGTTTCAGCTCATGTATTATACAGTATTGTTTATTCCTACATGTACATATGAAATGAACAGTAATATACGTCGTCCTAGCTAAACATTTGGTGGTAAACGCTTCAAAATGTTCAAATTGTGTCATATATCCGAAATCCAAATGCGCATCTGTTAATTTTGACTACAGTGTGTGTGATATATACCATGTTGTTGGTAGAGATGACTTATTCAGATCAAGGACATTTTAAGATCCAGTCCCCGAATTCAATGCACGCTTGAATTTAATCAAATCGATTGCAATGGTAGAAAGAAATGTTCAAATTGTGTCATATATCCGAAATCCAAATGCGCATCTGTTAATTTTGACTACAGTGTGTGTGATATATACCATGATGTTGGTAGAGATGACTTATTCAGATCAAGGACATTTTAAGATCCAGTCCCCGAATTCAATGCACGCTTGAATTTAATAAAATCGATTGCAATGGTAGAAAGAAAGCTTTTTGAGATATCAGGTTGTTATTAGTGAACCGTGTTTTGAAATTCTTGTCAACCGTATCTATAATTCTATATGACCAAAAGTTTAGTGTAAACTAATTTTAACAACCGTCATACTTGCATGGAAGTTTCAGTCACTCAAAATCAGTTTACGGTCTATTTCTGTTGAGTGCTAGGGTTGGCGTATCAGTATGTAATCAGTTGATTACTTTATCTAAACAACATATTTAAACAAAAATATGTTAACACACCGGAACTCCTAGTGAATGATAAAGACTGGGAGCGTGATTTATCAATTTACAATACCATGGTCGTGATCCCGACCATAAACTACAGGCTCATATATCAGTATACAGGATAAGAAATAGATCTGGTATATATCTCGGTTGAGTGTACCATGTAGGTTCAAAGTATAATAT
Source organism: Sipunculus nudus (assembly GCA_026874595.1). Classification (NCBI taxonomy): domain Eukaryota; kingdom Metazoa; phylum Annelida; class Sipuncula; order Golfingiida; family Sipunculidae; genus Sipunculus; species Sipunculus nudus. The sequence goes on from CM049310.1 coordinate 45,353,487, forward strand.
ATTTCCGTCTGCGTTATCACAATTGACAGGGTATGAAGCAAATGATATATACATTTTCTGAAGGCTGATACTATAACACGGTTACCCGGTTGTTTTATCAATTGTAAACTGTAACAGAAACCATCTAGGGATAATATTCTAAATCCACTCGATCAGTTTTTGCATATTCTGAAACTGTGATTCATGTCAGTTATTAATATTGAAACAGATGCAAACTAAAACATCTTATAAATTCTCATTATGGTGTCTATCCTATTTATATATCCTGGATTCTTAACAATTTTGTTCGACTGAAGCTGAATAAATAGTCATCTGATCAAATTTACATGATAAAACTGACAAAATGGTGTATACTTGCAGCATCAGACCAAATCAAAACCTGTGTGACAATAGCAAACTATTTCCAAATGTAAATAATATAAATAACATCAACCCTATTCCTTATTCCCAGGATTTTATCAACATCTTGCATAAATCGTTTTAAACACCATCATCTCATAATACAGCTTATATTTACACACAAAACTAGCTAGTCTCCCCCCCCCCCCCCCCCTCTTCAAAATCATATTTTGCGATTAAATATAATAACTGAGCGCCGCGAACCAAGGGTCCCTTGTTGTAAGCTTATGACCACCGTTAATCGCTTGTTACAAAGTCCAATTATTGAATTTGTAAAACAATGTCTTTCTTTTTATTAAGAAAACAAATTCATAAAACTTTCAATTAATGGCTCCTCTCCAGATGTCACTTCATCATGTCTTTAAGTGCAATTTACAGTCAATGTACATAAAATATCACCACCACTCTACCGATAACCCAGCGGGGAAAATGGTCCTTAAACTGAAATTGTCGACACGGTCAAGGATATTGTTTACTATCATTCCGGATTCGCAAGACAATTGAATTCTTCCAGGCTGCTATATATAACTGAGAAAAAAATGAAATACAATCACACCAAGACTCCTATTGAATAATAAGGAGCGTGCATGATATCAATTTACAATACCATATGTCGTAATCCCTACCATAAACTACAGGCTCATATATCAGTATACAGGATAAGAAAAAGATCTGACGTATCTCGGTTAAGTTTCCCATGTAGGTCCAAAGTATAAGATATTTCTCTCTGGCAAGGCCGGACTTAGCTGGTGCGGGGGCCCTAGCGTATATCACCATTTGGTCCTAAATGTGATACTGTTTAAATATTAAGATATGAATTATACGCTTACTTGGATATTATATAAGGATTATATAAGGCCTGTAATAATACATCGAATTTTTGATACTTCACCATGTTGGTATCAATTGAAAACGTTAAAGGAGATCAACGAAAAGCCCAAAACACCCGCGGATTTATCAATTGTGAGTTTGTGACGCGATACAAATATATATATGACAAGATTTATTGTAACAATAAGAAATAAAGCAGAAAGCAACCAAGTGTTCCGTAGAGAGATCGGACTTGGATAAAAAGTAGTCAACAGTGGTGTTTATAATATGCTCAGTTTGAGCCTCCAGTGGCAGCATCAAAGTTTCCGACTCGTATGCGACTGCGCAGAATAAGATTCACCCTAAACCAAAATAAAGTTAATAGAGGGCAACCATCCATGATCATGCTCAATACTCATTAAACAGATATTATTGAAGCGGGGTTGACCCATGCAGCTCCTTTGTTCATTTATTATCCTTTTCAGTTTTGGCAAGAATTTCCCGACTTCTGTCAAAGACCAAAAGTGATTAATAAATGTGCAAGTTTTTTTTTCCAAACTAATGAAACAAGATGCTAAAGAATTATCAGTGATCAAGCGATACAGCTCTAACCCAATCATGTCTTGTCTGGAGCCGATATGAAAGGTTTATAAGTTTTAACCAGTTCATTGAACTCTACAAATTCCTCCCTAAAGCCCCTTTAACAATTGCGCTGCGATCGCTTGCGACCATTTTGTGGCACGATAGGCTGCAGCAAGGGTCTATCGCCGTAGATAGACCGCATAAGCCGCATCAAATGTCGCATAAGCATTCACAAATGGTACACCCGTGTTACAACGTCTAGATGGAACCGTTGTACAACGAAGTCGCATGCGCTTGCACGAGTGGTCTTGAGCACGGTTGGGAGCGATTGGTCTTACGTCACAAATAACTGTCATGCGACTGATCGCATGGTCGTACGAGTTGAACTACGACCATTCAATTACTGGCGCGATTGGATGAGAACGGTTACATCATCGTGCGATTGGTCTCACGAGTGGTCGTTAGAGGGGGTATTGGAGCAGCGGCCATCCTTCTTCCTTGACTGCTGAGGGCGTTTGATGGCCATCTCCATAGTCTCCCTATATACACCCAGAGGAGTAGTCGCATATAGTATCACACATTCTTCCAATGGTAGCACAAAGTTGCAAGATGTGATGCGACCTGTAGGACAACTTTACGCCACATGATCGTATCACAAACGCACCTTATCTCTAGACATCGCTAGCACACGTGCGAGTTTTGCATGACTTCCAACCGACAAAATGCAATTTTCTAGTCATGCGAACTCACGCGTTAAGTCGTGCGATGGTTTGTAACGTTGTTTGAATATGTTCAAAAGTCTGACGCGATCAGTTACGACCAACCCAGGCCTGGGGGGGGGGGGGGGGGGGGGGGGGGAGGAAACTCGAAAATTTATAGTTTTGTCGTTATCACATTCGTTAGGTGTACTTTAACGAGAAAACAACGAGAATCAGCGAGAAAACAACGAGCGTAACTCGAAACCCTACGTTTTTTTATATGTATCCACATTTTAAGTAACAAAACAGCATAAGCCTCTTTTGTTGCCGTTTCTAATAAGGTTCTTTAAAGCACGTAATGCCAATATTCCTATACTTTTCTTAATCCCGTGCTAGTTGTGAGAGATTATAACCATTTCTTGGGCTTGGGATTAAGAGAGAGAGAGAGAGAGAGAGAGAGAGAGAGAGAGAGAGAGAGAGAGAGAGAGAGAGAGTGCCTTTCCCCTAATAATCTCCATGATATGTAAGCTTGTTTTAATGTGCATACATAAAAGCTTCACTTGACGCAATACAAAGCGTTCCTCTATTTACAAGATGGAAGTCTTTGTTGGTGTCCTGCTACCAAATCATGTTTACAAACTATAAACATGAAGACGATTGAGACCGAAAGCAAAGGGAATACTTTTACATCAGTTTTGGAAGGACTGTATACGAGCTTATATTGTGAAGTGTCTGAATTATTCTTGTCAGTGTCAAAATGCCGAACTTCCAAAATTCCTCATCTATATTATCAGATGAATAATAATAAAAAAAAAACACGGCAAAGAAATAAAGCATTTTTGTTAATTTTTGAATATCCGCCAATCGTAATCCAAAAGGGCCATCTGTAGGCAAACAATACGGAACTATACGAGATTGCAAACGGCAGAAGAAGGCATTGCTGGATTTACTTGTGCAAACGGCTACTTCCGGTCATTCTCAACACGGGTTTGTGTCCGGCGTTCATGGTGAACAAAAGAATGGTTTCACTTAATGGCTAGCAGGTATTAAGCGAGATTTGTAAAGCTCTAACATTTATGATGTGTGCTCTGCTACAGGATGTCTCAAAATGTCTGAAAGGTAGAAAAGCTCATAACAATAAAGTGAATATTTAGAAAAAATAGGCATTCCATGATGGTAGACCAAAAGCGATTTGGTTAAACATTCTTTAAAGAGGCCCAATCACCTATAAAGCATGTTGAATAAACACGAAAAATAGATTTTTCTCTTTAAAATAAATCTGTACTTGCCAAAATTTTCCCTTGAAATTATTTAAAACAGTGGACCAAAGGTGTAAAGATAAACACAGCATATGCATCGCCGGGCCACAACATGTGTACACTAGGAGATGCCCTGACTGACTTGGCCTAATAAATGTAATACATGTTCCCACTGGCTGAAACATCACGTTTCCGCCTCACATTCAGACTTCCGGTTAGAATGCCTTGTTATGGTAAACAGAAACACACGGACTGTTTACAAACACGCGAGTCATATAAAGTTATCAAACAACCGTAGACTGAGACTGTGTGCCGGGATGGTGTAGGCCCGAAACTTTAGTTAAAAGCAAAACTGAATTGATAGTGTGAAAGAATATAGCTTCTGATTATGTCCCTTAACTTCAACACCTTTAATCTGTGTTTTTAAATCATGATTATTTGTATTATATTTATAATGAATAACATCAAAATGGTGTTGTATGGTGTTATAAATCCTGTTTTATTTCTAATTGTGTAATTGTAAAGGTTGTTTCCATATGCGCGTGTATGCAGACTGGCAGACGTATATGTGTGTACAATGGTATCGAGCAGGCCTTCTTAAAAAAAGTGTGACATGATTTTAGCCCGAGTCCCTGAGTTCACGCAGATCTTATGCGTGAAAATCGCTCCTGTGACGATTTTCACGTATACACGCACATTCGCAAATACGATGACGAAAACATCGAAACACCCCAGTTGACAAATCATATATGAGCGATGTTTTACACATATACGCGCACATGGAAACACATCTATGCTTACGGTTGAAATGAACGCTTATTCTGAGATTATTATGTATGGGAGAAATAAAACACATGCACATTTTCTACTTATATGTATACAAATTATCCGTTCTACGTTTCAAAACTGAGATGTGATATCAGTATTATAAAATTTGTTTAAAATACGTTTTAACTAGTTTTATATTGTTTCAGGAAAACTATCTTTATTATGATTACATTCCCCTCGGTCATTTAAAATTGGTTCAATCAATAATTATACGTGATGGAACGTTTTGCAGTAACTATATATTTTATACCGATATATTTATCGTGGATTTTACACACTCATTGTTCATTGCATAAATTACAGAATTAAATATTACAACCAGGGACTAATTGCACAATGTCCATTTACAATAAGGGACTGAAGGGACATTCTCAGCTCGTCTTTTATTATATGGCTGATTTTGCCTCTTATTTTCCATTCTCATGCAAGCAATATAGATAAATGCAACACAACAAAAATATCCTTAAACCGGTATGCATTTAGAAAATATTTGCACCATAATCACGAGCAATTTTCCTCACTTCATTCGTTTGTTAGGTGCTGTAAACCTTCATATGATTCGGAATGTGGTCCAGGTATGCGGTCGCGGATAAAATACATGTATGTGTAATATATATATATATATATATATATATATATATATATATATATAGCTACGATGGTGCCGAAACATGTGAACTTGTGGGCTCCTTCCTCCTCTATCTATATATAATATATATATATATATATATTACGACTATTTTCCCTGTAATGTAAAACATGACTGGATAAGATTAAGAAAACGGCAGCTTATATGTAAACATGAATTGACAAATCAAGAGTGGATCATAAGGGAATGTTTTATATACATTTGCAATGATTTCGTTTCCAGGCGAGGAAATATTTCCTATGGTTTATAACGATTAACAAATTTAATTCTGGGATACCCCAACTAAAATGTACTTGGTTGCTCTCCAGACCCAATCGGCGTTTCAATTTTGTTATTAGATGGGTCGCTATATGATCCGACATTTTTTTGTCCGATGTCCGATGAGGCCGGATATGTTCCACAACCGAATAAAAGGAAACGGTATACCTCATAAAATCATAATTTTGACTCGATCCACAATCACGCCCGTACCGCATCCGCAACCCCTTAAAGGATTCGAAGTTCTGGGTATATATGTTAATATTTGAATGAGTAAAATGCTGTTAAATGTTATCTGCTTTCCCAACTTTGAACAAGAAGAGATAATAAAAAAAAATCCGATAGCCGTCTTACATGTAATTAATATTTTACAATAAAATATTTTTCTTCCGTTGTCGCACTATTTATTACGAATAATGGTATTTTCATTCGCTTGCAGCTCAAAAATGTGTATTACATAGAGACAAAGGTATATACAATGTATATAAATTGTCATCACAACTATTGCAATAAACTTCCATGCATGGATGATTGCGTTCGGTTCTCTAGGAAAAGAGGGATAGATCAGATCAATATCAATATATATATATATATATATATATATATATATATATATATATATATATGTGTGTGTGTGTGTGTGTTTTTGTGTGAAAATGAAGTTATAGGTTGTAATAATTTGTTATTATTTACACATGTCATTACATATGGTAGGCACAGCACAAGAAATGTTTTAGGTTGACTAATTTCAGTCAGGTAAGTAGAAAAATACCGTCTGACGACACTTGTACACGTTTTCGTTACCGTAACGGATGGTCCGGTTCGAGTTCACCCCCCCCCCCCCCCCCTTGCAAAACCCTCTTCAATGATTGCGACTGCTCGTGCAACACCCTAAAAAAGTGTTGCAGGCGATCGTAAACTGGCTATTCTCAATTGCGACAGGGCCTTAAGACATTCTTTAGCTCTTCAGGATAAGATTTGACAAGATATGATGATCTCCTGGTGGTTTCTCGAGGTGTTAACGCCTGTAAATTATTTAGGAATCCAATAATATGATTCACGTTTTGGTGATAAGCCGTCTTGGGTTTTGGAAGAGTAGATATTAGGTTGTCAAAAGTGATAAGAAATAATTCCATGGCTTTTGAATACTTGAGAATGCGTTTGTGATTCCGCAACTAGATTAAGGGTACTGGGACCAACAAAGTCGTCAAGCGCTCTTTTTCTCTCGTTTGTTGGAGATAACCATCGTTTCCTGTAAGATTCTTCGCTTTCTGCTCAATGTCACGCAGGCGTCCGAGATCACCTGTCGTATAACCGATGATTAGTATAGCAAGATTTTTTACTCGTTTCGCGAACACCAGGGCGCACACAGAAGCAATAATTGTAATCACACCAGTGAGTACGCGATATCGCATTGTGAATCCAGCTCAGAATTTAACATGGGCTCCAGCTCTCGTTGGTCTTATAACACTGTTTCCAACTGACACAAATGTGCTACCCACCCAGTGTATGTCGAATGGAATTTCATAAAATAATAATAATGCTATGGTAAGGAAAACAAAGTATGTACGGTGCATTAACAGGTTGTTGTCTTTCGGATTGTTTACATCAGTGCCGAGGAGGCTGGTGGATTGTTCAATAGTATATTGTTTATTATGTAAGAATGAGTTTGTACCATGATTTATTTAAGGTAGTGGCTTAACAGCCGGCAAGGTGCCGGTAGTTCAGTCAACAGGCTAAACAACCGGCAGGGTAGATAAACCTTGCCGGCAGTCTAGCCCAAATAACAGGCTAAACTGCCGGCCAATGAATGCATCTGTATTTCAGAATTTCAGTGTGATACTCAATACATCCCACACTATTACTTTCACAATGAGCTGCCATAATAGCGCGGACTTGCAAAATTGGATATTTTGCTGGTCTATTTGTAAAAAATACCAGTTTGTGTGGATATTTCTTGCATCATCTCACAAATCAATAGGCTCAATAGATTTAATTGGAGGTGGTGAAAGACTGTTTGATAACCTTTGAACAAGTAATTAGCTGATCCTTGGACTATTTATCTGACATATTCTGAGTTATTAATTTTCAAACTAATTATTTACACACTCATAACTACACTAGTGTCTAAACAGTCGTTATGTTTCACACTTGATTTACTGTAGTCTATAAGATTGATTACCTTTGATCAAGTAATAAGCTGATCCTTGGACCATTTATCTGACATATTCTGAGTTATTAATTTTCAAACTAATTATTGGTTTACTCATAACCATACTAGTGTGTAAACAGTCGGTATGCTTCACATTTGCTTTACTTAAATCTGTAAGATTGATTACCTTTGATCAAGTAATAAGCGGATCCTATGACCGTTTATCTGACATATCCGGAGTTATTTGTTTTCAAACACTAATTATTTGTTCACTCATTACCACACTAGTGTATAAACAGTGGTTATGCCTCAATCTTAATTTACTTAAATCACAGAATCTGCTTGTCCTTTGATATGACATCTCATTTGGTGTTTGTAGTTTCTTATATAAATTGTGTGTTTGTCCCTAAGTACACCAGTATATAAACAGCTGTTATGCTTCACACTTGTTAAAGCACAAACAAATCATGAGATGTCACATCAGAGTATATGCATATTCTTTGATTAAAGGTAATTAAGTGTGAAGCATAACAGCAATGTTAGTCAACTAGTGGACAGAATTCTTCCATATTAAGCATATATATATAGATATTGGTTATGGGATGATGTATTTTTGAATTTAGATCATGACCTTTCCTTTGAGAGTAGCCTTGACCTTTAATTTTTGGATTATATGGTACAAATCACACAAAATCATAAATATCTCAATAAGGGATGCATGGATTGGTCCAAAGATCAAATTGACCAAAGATCCTGGAAAACTTTACCTTCTGCGAAAGACAGGTGGTGCTACCTTCTGTCCTTTTTTTTCCCTGCATTTAAATACCCCATCATTGCCACTTGACAGTACTATGGGCATTTTAAATCAAAATCTAATAGACAGATTGGGCTGAAATGGCGAAGGTCTATTGATCTTGGATACCTCCATCTTGTATGCAAGACTGGTGGTGCCATTTGCAATCGTTCTCGTTTGGCGTCCATCCGTACATTTGCTTTAATTAAAAATTGCTCATATCTCAGGAGTCGTTTAATGTGTTGGTCTGAAATTTGGCATTTACATCCATCTTGAGAGTTTTCTCGTCAACCAGACAGGTGGCGTCACCTACCTTAGCGTATTCATAGTATTAATTAAACCCTTTTCTCAAGAGTGTTTCCACCGTATTGGCCTGAAATTGTGCAATTTCATAGATCTTTGATGCCTCCATCTCGTATTAAAGACTTGTGGCTTCATCTGCAAATGTTTTTTCTGTTGGGTCCATCCGTACATTTGCTTTAGTCGAAAATTACTCATATCTCAGGATTAGTTCAGCGTATTGGTCTGAAATTTGGCATTTACATACACCTTGGAAAATTTTCTCGTAGATCAGACAGGGGGCGCCACGTACCTTCCCGTTTTCATAGAATATATAAATGCCTTTTTCCGAGAAGTGATTTGCTGTATCGGCCAGAAATTGTGCATGTCCATAGATTTTGAATAACTCCATCTTGTATTCGAGACTTGTGGCGCCATCTGCGTTTGTATTCTGTTGGCGTCCATCCTTCTATTTGCTTTGGGTAAAATCGTGCAAAAACGAGTGTAATTAGTATCACTGGTGCACCAACTTTGGAGTCATGTCAGGAACATTCCATGGGGACCTATTCTTGAGGTGTATGTGTGTGTGTGTGTGGGGGGGGGGGGGTAGTAACTATCTGGGATATTTTGGCACTGCAGGTACCCAAAGCTTCTAGTTTAGGTTGTATATACCGATATATCGACTATCCAGTAATAAAACATAAAATCCTAATTTATCAATTGTGATTTTAATTAATGTGATTTTCTTTGAGCACAAAAATAAAGGCAAGAAATACAGCAAATTTGTTATCAGTTTGTCTAGAATTTAATTTTGTGCAAAGCGACTAGAATTGGACTTTGATAATAAAAACACCATTAAAACACATACTTCAAATGTGGTTATAGATTTTGGCACCTTCCTAGAAATGCAATAAATTATAAGTTTAGAGGGAAGAATAATGTACTAACAAGGCAGACATACTGCAATAAATAAATAAGATAAATCAATTCATATTTATGATGTAGCAATGGAAACTCATTTTGAATAAATTTAGTCTAACCAAAAGACTACTGTTTTTAATTCATACACACCTCTATAAATGTTAATATGATTAAATATATATATTATGATATTTCAGAGGAAGTGTTTGAACTAGCGCATAAAACTCTCTCAAAACAGAAAAAGTGAACCTTGTCATGGTGACAGAAAGAAGGTAATACCCTGTAAAACCTGATAAGTTGTCTCAACTTAAAAATAGTCAAGGCAGAAAAACTGTCTCGATTTTTTTTTAAGTTGAGAAAACTGACACACATTGGATATAACAAGTGATGCAGGTTGATTTGGCAATGTTTTTTTTCAATGTTTCAATATTTTTTTTTTGCTTTTAAAAAAATTAGGTGTTATATATAAATTCACGTCAACACAATACATTCTGCAAGACAAGAGGAGAGTTTTAATGTCTAATTACCAAAGAAATATATTGGAGGTCTGAAAATACTTGAAATACATGCATATACAAGATATTCGCATACATTTATTTTATACAAGTTATTAATTAATATACGTAACAAAGATCAAATTGGCACAATTCAAGGAACCCATGGGTCGTGGAACTCCGCTGAATTTTGTAAATTTTAGCAAATTCAAAAATACTTATTCCTATATTTTAATATTGTAGCATATGAAAAGTTAAGAGAATGACCCTCCTATTTTGGTGATAATCAATATATGAATGCAAACAAATACTGTGACTACATCAAAGATACAGCAGCCTCTCATGGTCAAACATTTGTGAATATATTTTGTATTTTAACAGTGTGACTGTAATAAGTGTTTAAAATACCCACTTGGGAAAAACGAGACCCTGTTAATATAAGATAAAGAAGAAAGTGGAGATAAGCTGTTGTATGATTCTACAATTTTAATTTATTAACTGAAATAAAGTGCTGTAAAAAATTGAAATTTTCAAATGATCATAAATTTAATCTGATATTAAAGTATATATTTCACTTACAATGTATGAAAAAAGTGGCCTGAAATCCTTCAATCATGAATATCGGGAAAAAGGTGATGGGCTCACCGCTATATGAAGGGATATATTTGATAACAAAAAAGCTTGATGATAAAAGGTAAACATATGATATATTCTGTGCACTTTGCTGGCTCTTAAACCATACTTGGTCTTCCAAAACTCTGTACATGCTAAATATTTCAAAAGTGCTTTCAAATTTTATATTATGAAAGCTCAACACTTTATTTGTTAACCAAGTGAAAGTAAAATCAACAGTGCTTACAGGAAAATAATATATAAAAATGTAATATATAAGCTGAGCAAAATAAAAGGTAATGATTTGCATTTTAGGGTACGACTTAGCTACATGTGCCCCCCACCAAAAATAAGTAGGTTTGTATGACTGTTATCTGATATATTTACACTCACATACATAAATTTATACACAGGTGTATGCGCGTCATGAAAATATGTGTCATGTTCACACACACACACACACACACACACACACACACACACGGAGTAACCAGTGCTTGTCCAGCGAGTATGATGATGTCAATATAATTGTTCAAATTACGTTGTGTACTTCACAGAATCACTGGATAGAGACCCATGTCTCTCTATTCAATAAGGACAAGGACTATTCGTTCATAAACTGGATAAACTATATGCGAAATGTAATAATAAATGATTCAATTGTGTGCAAGTGCTGTTATTTGTTTTCAGTGTTTCATGTAAAAATACAGCTGCATGATATGGATTAGTTACTCTCAGTTCTTACTATAATACATAATTTGATTCCAGATATGTAGCACAAGCATAAAGGAGAGAATTATTCGAGTTAACGCCATGGTTAAGTCGGCTCTGAGGGGCGTTGATTTAGGTATTCGAAATGGAACGCATGTTTTTACAGTGTGCCCCTGGGTTAGCCTGTTCCCGATCTCTTGTGGCATACGTTAAGGATTTTAAATCTTTCTCCCATCGCAACGCCCAACCCTGACAGGCCAAAACCCACCAGCGCCAGGTAGGGCACGTTCCGGTACGTTCCAGTCTGGTCGAAAATGGCCCCTACAAAGACAAAGAGAGGACGGTCTTATTGGTATACAGCCACATGTAATTTCTAAATTTTGTGTTGAAGTAACAACTGCTGTCCTTTTTGATGTTATGTTTGCTTATATATATATATATATATATATATATATATATATATATATATATATATATATATTTATATATATAGTGGATCCTCTCCTTATGGGCAGCTCTGTACTCAGGGCACCTCCTATTTACGACCACTTACGGGCAATCCCTTGAAAGTAAGTCCCGAAATATGTAATCTCCCTACTAAGGGCGCCCCTATATTGCGAGCAAAATGTCCGGTCCCGTCAGTGTCCGTATTTTGGAGGTTCTACTGTACACACACACACACACACACACACACACACACACATATATATAAATATATAAAGAGAGAGAGGAGAGTATATATAGATGGTCAAGAATTTCCATTCCTCTGATAGTAAACGAAAATTTTCTGTTGATAAGAAATTTTTACTTCTGATAAAGAGACTTTTCTTGCTCTCCGAATATGCTCTGGCAAGAAGTATTTTCTTTGGAGAGGCATGACGAAAATTGTTCTTATCCTGTCCTAAGAAAATATTTATATATTTTAATGACCTTAAGCTTGCTGGTTATAAATCAAGAAAAAAATATCTTGTTATCTTTTCTTGTCATTAGAAAAGTTTCTTTGGATATGATATTTTCTTATCAAGATAATTATATATGTATATATACTAAACGTTATGCACGCTGGGGCATCGTGTTATTATTTGAAGTATCACGCCGTTGCCGGTATCGGCACCCTGGCGATTATCAGATAACTGACGCTTGCTGGGGACCCAGCTATAACTTTTCCTTTCTTTTAACACGGTTCGGTAGTTTCAGGTATCGGCATTTCGAAATTAATGCGCTTCGCCTGTTTAATAGGATTATCGACTTGTCGCTTTTGTTGATGCAGTATGCTGTATTTTTCCTCAATACAAAGGTTAAATTGGTCCGAGGTGCGTTTCATTGTGTTAGATCGATGGATTATTTCCAAGGTAGTAGAATATTTCATTTGCTTTCTCTTTAGGGTCCAAATGTGCTTCGAAAGTTCTGTTTCTTTTTCGTAACATTCACAGCGGAATGATTTGCTGTAGTTAATGTACCTAGTTTTGAATGGGCCACTTGCTAATCCGATACATGAGCGGTTTGGTGTTTTGTCTTGACCGTCGCTTTGTAAACAATATTTGCTAGCAAAGCAATTCCCGTGTAAGGTACATGTGTTTTTCACCCTACAGTTGCAGGTTTTTTTTCGGTGGTTTCTTGGTTTTTTATTGCAGCGTCTATTTTTTTATGGGCTTGATTGTATTTTTGTTATAGCTGGGTCCCCAACAAGCCTCAGTTATCTGATGATCGCCCGGGTGTCGATACCGGCAACGAGTAATAACACGATGCTCCAGCGTGCTCAACGTTCAGTTAATCTGCTCTACCTAAGCTGTATCGAGCACTTTACTGCAAGCACTGGAACCTACTTAGGATTATATATATATATATATATATATATATATATATATATATATATATATATCACCTGATGAGCCGAAACCGACGGTAGTGTTTCAGATTCATCAAATACCTCTGGATATATATATATATATATATATATATATATATATATATATGTATATATATATATGTTGTTTAAAGCCAACAGCTGCTTCATTTTCGAAGATTTTTCACAAATGAATCGTTTTCATAGTGCTGACGCCTCCTAGCAAACAGATATCTGAAAAAAAGTCTTAACGGGACTCTATGGGGGGATTATATATGAAACGTAGTTACATTATTATCATATTAATGTTACTCATGAATATTTCTACTGCATGTGTATAGGGCATATATATGTATACACGAAATAATTAATGTAATTAATAATATGTGGTATTTTGCAAAGGTTATGTGAAATTAAAACAATATTTTAGTCCATGTGCATTGTATGGGCTAACAGAATGAAACAGGATCGTTTAAGAGTCATGTAATGGGTATATATTATTGTTCATAGTTTACGTATTATCTTCTGTATTCCTAAGAAATAACATGAAATCCGTAAGCATGCCGACTTACCGTTGATAATTGGGCACAAGGCGAGACCTACTCCGAACCCGAAATTACCAATTCCAATCCCTGCTCCCGAGAACTCCTGCCCCGCAGCGAGAACCACCAAATGTCCGATCATGGACGCCGTTCCACCCACACAGAACCCCATCATCACCAACATCAACACCATGAACACCATAGTGTTCCAGAATGATATCAGAACCACCGCAGCTATCCCTACAATCATGTTCATTATCAACATTAGGTGTATGTTTGTGCATCTCAGATTACCGATGAATCCTATCACCAGTCGACCAGTCAAGTCTGACACTGCGAGAACTGACAGGAGAATAGGGATTTGTGATTTCCCGTATCCTATTTCCTTTGCAAATGGCGGCAGGTATACAACAAAACCATAAAACCCAAAGGACATACCAAGAACAAACAAGAAAAAACAGGCCATTTTTAGATTTAAAATGTGTTGTATGGTCTCCCATCTTGAAGCATTGAGCAATCCCGGACAGTAAGGTGCTCCTTTCTCAGCAAACTGCGTTTCAGGAAGAGATTCGTTTTTGATCAATGGATCTTCAGTAAGTCCTTCCCCTTTTTCTTTTTCCGATATATCTTCCATAGGGACCTCTTTGTAGCTCTCATCTTGTGTGATGGCGTCTCCTTTTGACTCTCCGGTTTCGTCTTCACCCAGACCTCTGTGGTATAAACTCCACACAAACACAGAACTTAATAAAGTATTCAACATCAGCCCGGAGGTGACGATGAGCATGCCACGTGCGCTGTACTTGTCTACCAGGTAATTAAACAGGTTAGGTAAGATGATTCCTCCGCAGCTTCCGCCGGCGAACACCATCCCCATCACCAGGTTGCGACTGTACGGGAACAGCTTTGTGACAGAGGTCAGCGTAACGGGGGTTATGATCCCATTGCAAACACCTGGAAACATGAGAAAAAGTTAATTTATCAAAGAATGATTAGCTAAATCAAGCAGAGTTTGAAAATGTGCAAAAAAACTTTTTTTTAATTGTCAATTTCTAATGCAATTAGTTCAACGTTTTCTGTAAAGAAAAAGTATGCATAAGAATTTTTTAAATTTCACTACTTCCGCTAATACATAAAATCCCGTACAGACTTTGCATGTCATTCTATATACCACCATAATGAAAGCCAGTTAAATACAGAATATATACAATAATAAGCTCAGATAGGATATATCTAACTTGCTATACGTCCTACATCTCCTTTTAACGCCAGCTTAACATATTTATTTATACATTAGATACATCTGATTCTTTGCCGTTGTCAGCGTGTTGCTCCTTGAAAAAACATTAAGATGATGTCATGTCCCCTTCCCGAGAAGCAGCCAAATTATTTCTGATACGCATACGCACCTATTCATGCAATATTGTACATTCTTTGTTTATTTTGCTACAGAAATCTTGTTAGACAAACACTTTATTCTTGATTAATGTAGGTTTTTTTTTTTTTTTTAACATTCATGTATTCCTGCCTAGCGCGTAGATGTGTACAAGCGGTAACTTGTGGAGATTATGTAAAAAAATTCCTACCAAATCCGGCCCCCATAGTGAGGATTACAACTACTATAGTAGGCGAGAAAGCACACGTAAATATGGCAACAGTTCCGATGAGGGCGCCTACAGCCAGCAGCTTCCAGATGGCGATACGGTCGCTGAGGGCGCCGGAAAATGGAGCTGTGCACGAAAATAAAAAGAAAAAACTCTGTATACTGTAAACGATCTTTATAAATCTTTGTAAATCTTTATATTGATAATAATTATGACTTAAGTGCAGTTAAAATGTGCAATAATAGTCAGGAGACGATTGTCCATATGAAGGTAAAATATGATGAGTCTACTAACGTGTGACTATAGAATGTAGTCAAGTGAATGCTGACGACAGGTACCATATTATATAAATTATAATTTATTATAATTTCAAATCCCTCTGGCTGCACCTCAGTGTATAAAAAATGCTAACAGCTGAAATATACCCCAAAATGCATGATAAACAAGATTCACGATTGTGCAGCAATTATCACATAGCTGAAATCTCCTATCTCTAAATTCAAATTTATACAAAATCTAGTCAGTCACAAAATTAACCGCTTGATGATAGTAACAATAAAATAAGTTCTTTAGCCAGGCCTGAAGAAGAGTTGAAATTGTGGCTTCATCACCATGATTCAGACACAAGGTGTGTTGGATTAGTATTAGTTATTAAATGTATTTGCTTATGTTATTTGCAAACATATTTGTGAACAATCTGCAAGGTTCAATTAACAAACACTGAATTTAACAAGTAGGGCATACCTTTGGCCTACACTGATTTCCAGGAATGTTTACTTCAGACAATGTAAGGGTTTAAATATATATTTGCATTATGTTCGCTTGCGAAAAGTAAAAGAAAACGCATTGTTATCATGTCATTCAGTAGTCTTTGGAGTTGGAACTGGAGGACCCGGGAGAAAACCACCGGAATTGGATGGATCACCTAAACCCAATATCAGAGCAACGCCAAGGATCGACCCTGTGTGCACCGGAGAGAGTCGAGGTTGGTACCGTTCTACCGTCAAGATAACATTTATTGTGATAAGTGTAAGGTTTTAATATTCTTTAATCGAATCATGTAGCAAGGCTAGATCTCTTTACCAACAAGGACGTTCGGGAAGATAAAAAGATCCAGGTTGAACACACACAAATGTTAGAGGTACATGATACTATGTGTTATTACAAATAAATTTGGAAAAATCTTTTAGACGATTTATACGAGCAGTCGAACATAGACGCACGCTTATATAAAGGTTGTAAATTATATTTTCATCTTCCTAGGAGCAAGTTTTATCGTTCGGTTGCATAAAAACCTTATACTTCAGCGGGGATCCTGGCCTGCAATATCACGAATTAAGAGCTGGCGCACATGTGATTGGGCCTAAATCATATACATTTATGTTTATACGCCACGTCATCAGGAAACGGAAACAGCAACGAAAATTAACATATATCAGGGAGGACCGAGCATTTTGGGAAGTGGGGGGTCTTACCAAGGAAGGCAAAAAAGGAAGAAACCTTAACAATTGTCCTCTGGCCCAGAATGGAGGGGGTTCAGGTCGCAAAAGTTGGACTGAACCCCCCTATAAAAGGTTGTTGTGGCTCAAAAGGGGGAGTCCGGACTCCCTGGCCCCCTTAAGGATCCGCCACTGCATATTGATACAAGCCTTTATATTACTGGTCAAATTTGCGATGACGTCTCGTGTTGCTGGGCGGTTGATCTAAAATAGCAACAGATTTTTTCCACGCCAGTAGACGGGCCATACGAGAGCTTGATCATGGGTAAGATTGTTTTAATCTTGTCAAGCGAGAGAGACACTTAACTCAGGAAAATGGAATTTTACGAAGTGTTAAAATCATATGTATGATTCCATTAAGAAAGTCTCATGTACGCTCATTTTTGCTGGCCCGATATATGTATGTTTCATTTTGTAAGCTGTGTTTCTAAGAGTATAAATATCGCCATATTGGTGATACTGTCTGTTGAATGAAGATATACAGTAAAACATATATACGATAAGAATGTCATTTATAAGCCCTGTGTAATTCAATTTTGTATCTTGAAAGGAAAAATCGCTTACGAGATTAAGTAATTCTGCCTCTGGGGCAGCAGTGAGGTTCGAAATGACAAATGTCTGCTCCCAGGGCCAACGTCTTCACAACTACGCCGTGTCCTACCCACGGTTTAAACACATTCAAAGTAATACCACCGGATCCTCTCGGAGAGACCGACGGTGCTTTTCACACTTCGGAACAATAATAGGGCGATAGCTCAGAATAATCGGAATAATCCTCCCCGTGTGTTAGGTCGCTACCGTTTAGTTCGAAAACGCATCTCAAGGGTCACTGAATCAACGGTTAGATATCCGGAACTCACGAACGGGATGAGGAAAAAGCAAGATATCATTGATTTTTGTCGTAAAATGGTGGAACGTTAATAATTATATAACAATGTTTGCAATTTTAGGGTAACTTTTATATCAATGTACTGCACAACAACCGCATGGCGATTTGATGGGATTTTAAAATCACAGTGTACATATTTTTATTTCTCTCCTGGCATTCGTAAACTTCGATATCATCAAGGCACTTTGGTAGCAGAGGACCCTTCTCATCCCGCGTTTACCGAAAATTTACTTATTCCATTATCACTTAAGAATGACTAAACCCTATTATTACCCCATTTTAACACTACTCCGACCTATAGATATATTTCTACCGAGTACATGTGGCAATTTTACTTCGTACTTAACGCGTATCAGCACTACATCTTAATATCAATGAACGTCCCTTTTGTAGCAGGCTGATTGACTGACTGAACACTTAATATATATATATATATATATATATATATATATATATATATATATATATATGATCATTTGGAAAGATTAGATATGCTATCTATATCTAGATATATCTATATCTAAGCTAACTGTGTCATATTTACAAATATGGAAAACTGACAAACTTACACGTCATCATGGAGATCAGGGAAAACGTTGTGGCAACCCAGCTGGTGGTTAACGCCCCCTCCTGGTAGATATCCAGGAACTCCAAATAGAGTAGCCCTAAGGACCTGATGATCCCCTCTTGAAGAAACATGTTCAGCACTAAACCTGGATAACGATAAACAACAGTAGGAATATTTTATGTAAAATAGTTTATATATGTGTTTGCACAAAGTCAACATATGCTGTTTCATCAAATATAATCACCGTGATAAATGGATTATTGTCACAAGTGACACATTTGCACCTGAAACTTATTTTGACTTTATTTTATTTTTGACTTAATTTTTTCAGTATAACATATGCTGTTTCCCCAAATATAATCACCGTGATAAATGGATTATTGTCACAAGTGACACATTTGCATCTGATACTTATTTTTTTCTTACTGAAAGCAAAAATATTTTTAACCTCTATAAATTGAAAAAAAAAATCACATAAGAGTATTTAATTGTAATTCATGTCCGATGTGGGGGTTGTTCAAGGTAGGGTATGATCACATGAAACCCTATCCCTATTACACTCTTTAATCAGTGCACTCTTTCTAAATCACCTCCGATTTAACCACCTCTTGGCTCTGTGCCAGCCCTGGTGGTGATACCCGGAGAATCTTGCTATGCAAACCAGCGGTTAAAATGAAGGACACCAGGACTGACTTTAGTGTTTATTAACCGCTAGCGCTGCGTCAGGAGTACGCTGCCCACTGTGTTTAACAAAAAAGAAGTTATATACACCCAATAAATATCGCGAGTGTCAAAGCCATTATGTAATGACCTAGAGGTCATGGTTTTTATAGTTACGACATTACAGCGAATCGCTTATCGGTGAGGGTCAAAAGGGGAAAGGTTTCCTCCGCTTCCACGGTCAAGGTCTGTCCCACACGGTTATCTCTGTGTTTTCTTATAAAATGTAAATCGGCCCCTACATATGTATTTTCGATGAGGACCGCCATGTTAATATACCATGAAACCTCAGTCCACTAATTATTTATTCACATGTTCTCTTGTTTCAGCGAGTAGGAAAAAACCTCACCTAACCCTGCGTCAGCCTGCACGTGTTATATATTTAGCAAGGATACCCTTACTTCCAAGCTGCTGTTTATTGACATATTTTGTGGGTTCCGGTTGGTACGTTGGAAGTGCAGAACCGGAAGTTTTTTTTTGTCCGGTATGCTTGCTCTATTGTTAGAACATTTCTCTTCTTTAACTTTTTGACATTTTTACCCATGGGACTACAAACATGTGCGGCATTTCATTGTTCAATACTGATTCCTCCTGTCTCATCATCCCCTCATCTCATCAAACAGTTTTCACGTCTTCCAATTTGGGATCCAGGATTTTATTTTTCAGGGAGGAGTCAACGTGTGTCATGCATAAGATTTTTTTTTAAAAAAGGTCGTTGGTGGGGAGCAAGGAGGGGGGGGGGGGGTTCCACCCACAAAACCCCTGTCATGCATAAGATTTGTTTAAAAAAGGTCGTTGTTTGAGAGATGGGTGGGGGGGGGGGCTTTTGACTCGCACCCCACACCTGGATCCGAGCTTATCTTCGTTAGCTTGTATTAAGGATAGTACATATGTTTTTGCAGCATATGAATTGCATATTGTTTGTTGTTGCAGTTGTTGACCCTTGGTTATGACCCACTGTTAATCCAGAAGTAAAAAGATACTATTGGGCTTAAACGGGAATAACAGTGTAAGAGAAACGTGTTCGGATCAAAATATTTTGCAAACGATACCGTCGGATGAAAGAGCACAAAAAGTGCGTAACACGTAATATGCAAATTTTCGATATTTTGGTGAAAACATTCATAGAAAATTTCATAAAATCTATTGAATTACTGGAAAGTTATCGAGACGAAAGCACATGCAGGCAAATTGCATGATGCATAAAGGTCTTGCAACCGCATCAATTAATAGTGTCTGTGGAATTAGGCGATGGTCAAAATGAGTCATTAAATGGTAATTGTTTTCATAGCAAAGATTCACGTACGGATATAAAGCCTGCCGGATGCTGCCTCGAACATTTAGAGCATGTGAAGCCGGCGTATGAGAACACTGACAAAATTTTCCTGTCAAAGGGATCAGGGAAAATTAAAAAAAAAATGACAACGCCTATAAAAGACACAAGAACCTTTCGTTTGCGGGTTTGTCCGAAAAAATCGATCGATCTTGATCCGGAAATCCCCATTAGCACAAATTCATGGTTATTATGTGACACGTAAGTAGTGTAAGGGTCTTTACTGACAAAGCTTTATGGAAATCTCAGCTGAAACAACGATAGCTGAATTAATTAATACAGCGGAGGGCTAATGTCAGATATAGAGGGCACTCGTTCAAGGAACAAGCTTGATAAAAGTCTATATATTTGTTTAAAAGCTCCAAGAGACATTCTAGTTTCTCACAGTATCAACTCAAGCTTGAAAAAAAACTGGCTTCTCGGCTGTCGCTATCTTATCTATTACTTATAAAAAGAATTCGCTCCACCTTTGTTCACAATGCGAGTGACACTGTGCCATACCTCATTTTAAAGGTTATTCTACCCCCTGTTATAAGCCGCTATTACAATCAATAATTTATCATGTACACTAAGTTTTAAGTGATTTTCCCTGTTTCCTACCTTGCGGGAGGCTACCATGAACCGAAAGTAGCAGTAATGCCTTCGCGAAAGACCGCAATGCAGCCTTGTGGTTACAACAATGAACCCCCAGCCATTAAAAAGCCTATTGTGCATATGAATAAATCATGCTGTCACGAACCCAGTTGCAGGAGCAATAAATGTGAACAACAGGTCTCTCTCGATTTCATGGCTCTCATTTCTAATGTCGGCTAACAATATTGGTAGAAGCGGACCTTTGGGTGGGAGGTTTTTTTTTTTCGCCTTCTTTTCAGGAGCGATACCTCATTTTAAAGGTTATTGTTCTCACAGTGTCCTCGTCGAGATGGGAAAAAGAATTTTTAATGTATTGAGTGATTTGTGCATTAATTTTTATTATCAGCATGGAGGCATCACGCCCCTCAGGAATCCTTCTGAAACTGCATGACCACTTGAAAGGCTTAACGACTTTTACCCCGTAATATGTATGCCTTGTGACAAACGGACGGTCTTCCAAGGCCCTAAACACCGGATTTTAGCAAAGTAAGTTTATTTGACCATACCTAGTGCAACATTTGTTCCCCATACTTTAACCCTAGATATCACCTGACCTAAATACATAAACCTAAATACACTGCTGCTGTTTTATGAATATGAATATGTGTGGCTAGATTACCGACAATTATGCAACTGAGGAAATATGCCACCCAGTAGGGTACATAATTACACCATTCAAAAATCATATAATAAGGTCCTATTGTATACGTTTATTACATACATGTGTAGGTACAGATAAATGTATGTGTCTATCAGCGTCCTCCATACCTGTAAATAGGTTTTTGCGAATTATGGTGGGAATATTCTGACATATTGTCCGATTACAAAATAAAATAAAATAAAATACAAAAATATATCTAGGTCTTGCAGGTATATTATTTTCAGCCGGAATTTGCCATTACCCTTTTTTATATACATTCATCTTATATATGTTTTTTTGTCAACTATTGCCTTCGCAGCTTTTCATTTTATACAAAACATTTGCTATCGACTAAGCCATATTATCGCGTTGATTGATGTATCTGTTCAGTTCTGTGTTGATAACCCTGCACTTTCACGCGTGTGTGCTCTGTAGGTTTCAAGGACGAAAGTTGAACAGAAACCGTACAAAGACTTATAAAGAAAACCTACCAATTAGCGCCAATAAGCTGATGGTCAAAATGAGTCATTTAATGTCAATCATTTTTTATTATAATCGTTTGAATTTCTAGAAAGTTATCTGGACATCAAAAGTTCATTGATGGACATAAAGCCTAACAGACGCTGCACAGGACATTTAGAACATGTAAAACCGGCGCATGAGAACACTGAGTATCACATGAATTTTCTTGGCTAAGAGATCAGGGAAAACAATTAAAATAAATCTGACAACGCCTATAAAGACACAAGAACGTCTTTTGTCTGCTTGTAAGTCCGAAAAATAGATCGATCTTGTTTCCGGAACCAAATTAGGAAATCCCAATAAACAAAAATTCATAGTTATTATGTGACACGTGAGTAGTGTCAGGGTCTTTACAGACAAAGCTTTATGGATGACAACGATAACTGAAATAGTTAATACAGCTTAGGGCTAATGTCAGATATGGAGGACACTCGTTCATGGAACTAGCTTGATAAAAGTCTATATATTTGTATAAAACCCCAACGTGACATTCTGGTATCAGATAATATCAGCTCTACCTTTAAAAAAGCTGGCTTCCCTGCTGTTGTTATCTTATCTGATACTTATAAAAGGAGTTCGGTCCACCTTTGTTCGCAATGTTTTCTGAAACCACGCTGCTTTTAAGACTGTGCCATAATTCATTTTAAAGGTTATTCTTCTCCCGACTGACAATCAATAATTTATCATGTAAATGGAGGCTACTATGAACCGAAAGCAGCCGAAATGCCAACGGCAAAGACCGGAACGTGGCCTTGTGGTTACAATAATGATCTTTAAGCACAAATAAAGCCTATTGTGCATGTAATTAATAAAGTGCTGTCACTACCCAATCTGCAGGGTCAATAAATGTGAACAATAGGTCCGTCTCGATTTCTTGCCACTTCTTTCTTATGTCGGCTTACAATAATGGTAAAAGCGGATGGGGGGGGGGGGGGTATATTTTTTACTCTGCCATCTTTTTTATTGAACGATACCTCATTTTAAAGTTTATTGTTCCCTATATGTTTATTGGAATAAATCACTTTAATGTACACATAATTCTTGGAAATTTGTGCATTTTTTATAGTCTGCGTTAACGTTTTCACCGAGAACAGCCGAACTGCCTTCGACAGAGACAGGATTGCCTGTATGGTCCAATGCAGCACAGGATTAAGACTATATTGTGCAAATAATTATCCCAAGCTTTCTATGAAGGATTTAAGCATGTTTGGTCTGACATTTGACCCAGTCTCTGACCACATGCGTGGATAGTATATGTGAAAAGAGTTAACTATCGAGACAAGAACAGGAGGGGTTCAGCCCAGAGTGATAAAGAACTAGACCTAATACAAGGTCCCCCTTTCCGGAAAATGGATGGGGGTGGCGTTTGGACGGGTTTTCGCAGGATTCAAAAGGGGTCTGAAACGATTAATTTAAACGGTTCCAACCGGGTCCGCTTATGCTACTAACAAGGTTTGCAGGGGGTAGGGAGGGGGAATATTTCTTTTACCCCGCCCTCTTTTCAGGAGCGATACCTCATTTTTAAGTTTATTCTTCCTTAAGTCTCCTCGCCGATATGGGAATAAATAATTTTTAATTTACACATCATTTTGAGTGACTTGTGCTTTTTTATAATCTGCGGTGAGATTTTCACCGAGAACAGCCGAACTGCCTTCGACAAAGATCGAATTGCCTGTGTGGTCCAATGCAGCACAGGATTAAGACCTTATTGTGAAAAAAAAATTATCCCGAGCTTTCATTGAAGGACTTAGGCATGTTTTGCCTGAAATGTGATCCAGGCTCTGACCACATGCGTGGTTAGAATATGTGAAAAGAGTTAACTCTCGATACAAGGAAAGGAGGGGTTCTGCCCAGAGTGATAAAGGACAAGCCCTAATACAAGGTCCTCATTTCGAGAGAAGGGGTGGGGGTGGCGTTTGCATGGGGTTTCCAGGACTCAAAATTGGTCTTAAACGATTAAGTTAAACGGTTCCGACCGGTCCGCTTTTGCTACTAACGAGGTATGCATATTTCCGGATCTTTCTTCAAGAATAGTTTCCTTCTTTAAAATCACGCTGCATATCATATAGTGCCATACCTCATTTTAAAGGTTATTCTTCCCCAAGGTGACATCGCCGCTATGACAATAAAAATTTATCATGTACACAAAGTTTTAAGTGAATTTCCCTGCTTTCCACACTGAGAGGAGGCTACTATGAATCGAAAGCAACCGGACTGCCTTCGGCAAAGACCGGAATGCGGCTTTGTGGTCATTCACAACAATGAACCTACAGCACGTTATAAGGCCTATCGTGCATGTGAATAAATCATGCTTTTACTAACCAATTTATCAGGGTCAATAAATGTGAAAAACAGTTCCCTCTCGATTTGTTGCCACTCATTTCTTATGTCGGCTTAAACTAATTTGATTCAGCCTCTGACCCACATGCTTGGTCAGTACTTGTGAAAAACAGTTCACTTTCCATTTTAATAAAGGAGGGGTTCAAACGAGGGGGTTAAATAACAAGACCTAAAACAAGGTTCCCATTTCCGGAAAAATGCGTGGGATGGCGTTTGGACGGGCTTTCCATGACTCAAAATTGGACTGTTACGATTAAATAAAACGGCTCCGACTAGTTCCGCTTTTGCTACTAACGAGGTTTGTACATTTCCGTATCTTTCTTCAGGAATAGTTTCTTACTTTAAAACTTATATTAAATCATCGTTCATGAGACCAGGGAAGCCGTTGTGGCAACCCGCTGGTGGTTACCGCCCCCTGCTGGCTGGAAGATATGCAGTAACTCCAAATAGACGAGAGCAAAGCACCTGATGGTCCCCTCCACAAAAAAGCATGTTCAGTGCTTAACCTTGATAAAAAAAAAAAAAAAACACACAGGAGAATATGTTATGAAAAACGTTTATATATGCGTTTGCATAAAATCAACATATGCTGTTTCACAAAATATAGACATCGTGATAAAGGGATTATTGTAAGAAGTGACATATTTGCACCTGATACTTATTTGACCACGACTTAATTTTTTGTTTGAACTTGACCTAATTCCCAATGTCTTCACCTAGGGAAGAGTCCGGCGATCCCTCAAAGAGAATCTTAACTTATACTTCAACTTATACTGAATCAATGTGTTTTGCTCAGTTGTGAAGTTTGTCAAAATAGCTATAATGATCAACCAGTTGCAACAAACCTCTAATGCAAGGATGGAGTGCTGATTGAGAGCATTTAAAATATGACTACTAAGAAATCTACTTTATGAATAAATGATTGAATAAGTTTTACTAATACCATGTATTTTATTCTAGCTAAAAGCATAAACATTTTAATCATCGATGTCATTAAAATAAAGTTCATGTAAGAGTATTTAATGGTAATTCATGTCCGATGTGGGGGTATATTCAAGGTAGGGTATGATCACACGACACCCCAACCACTTACACTCCTTATACAATGCACTCGTTTTAAATCTCCTTCATTTCAAACACCACTTTGCTCTGTGCCAGCCTTAGTGGTGATACCCAGAGAGTCTTGCTATACAAACCAGCGTTTAAAACGAATGACATCCGGAGCAACTGCAGTGTTTATTAACCGCTAGCGCTGCGTCAGGAGTACACTGCCCACTGTGTTTAATAGAAAAGAAATATATGCACCCAAAAAATATCGTCGAGTGGCAAAGCCATTGTGTAATAGTTTGTTTAGTTACGACATTGCAGCGAATCGCTTATCATTGAGGTTCAACAGGCAAGGGTTCCACGGTCAAGGTCCGTCCCATACGGCCCACACTGTGTTTTGTTATAAAATGTTTTCTGGTCCCAACATCTCTATGTACGGCGATGACTGCCTTGTTAATATACCATGATACCTCAGCACACTAAGATTATTTATTGACATGTTCTTTTGTCTCTCAGCGAATAGGGAAACTGCACATGTTATATATTCAGCCAGAATTCCCTGACTTTCGGGAATACCCTGCTACTTATTGAGAAATTTTTTTTGTATTCCGGTTGGTACGTTGGAAGTGCAGAACCAGCATCTTTTTGTCCGATGTGCCTGCTCTATCATAAGAATTTCTACCAAGAACATTTGTCTTCCTTAACGTTTTGACATTCTAACCGTGGGACAACAAACATATGTGACATTTCATTGTACAGTACTGGTTCCTCCTATCTCATCTACCCCCCCCCCCCACTACAATCTCATCAAACAGTATTCGCGTCTATGTTAGCTTTTATATGGTTTAGTGGATAGTATCCTATCTTTTTTTGCAGCATTTAGAGTAGGCAACTGGATGGTCAATAAATGATCCGTCAGGCTTTGCTTATACTCCTTTCCACCTCCTGATGCCCACATATTTTTGCTAAGAAAATTAGTATTCTTTACATTTCAAGGGAAAATATGCTAATATGATTTTAGATGATTAAAGGGCCTTAAACAGGAGGTTTATCGTAAAAAAATCGTTATTGCCATATAAGGTTGTCACTTCCATATACAGTTTTCCTTGACATTATTGAAAAAATATAAACTGTAAAAAAATTATAAAAAAAACACATATGACAAAAGGTTGGTAGAACAGAGTATTTCAAGAGTAAAAACCCTACAAACATGAGTAAGAAGAACATTGTAAAAAAAGTCACATAAACATTATATAGTGTGCAGGAGAACCTATCTTCAAAGGCGTCACTTACATTTGCTGCCATTCCGTTTTTATGCTTTTGTAGCATATTTTTAAGGATAGAGACAATGTCGATAAGGTTTATTTCAATGGGGCAGCATTGTGAAAATATTTTAGACCAAACAGACGGGAGATTGTTTATTCGTGCGTATCATCTCGTAAAGTAACAACCCTAGAGTTTTTGCCTCAGAGTCCAATTCTCGTAAAGGATAAAGTGTCATGGATTCGAGACAACAGGATCCAGGTGAACCACATGACTTTTATAAGTTTCTGAACGGCGATAAAAATTTCAGGGAAGACTACTGGATACTACAATTTTACGCTACACTCTGTACTCACTCTTATTTATGGAAATGTGTATCTCTTGATAATTAAGGAAAAGGCCACTTCACAGACAGTTGTATCATATCACAGTGGGTTGGATACTTCTCATTAACACTGCTGTGGTCACAAACGGTGCCGTAAGTTGGGTCTCAGTCCTTGTCACAGTTCAGACTTAACAAATGTCGTTCTCCATCCCCAGATACACGCCCCTCAGAAATCCTCTGAAACTGCAAGCCCATTCGAATAGCTTTGCGACTTCTAACAGACGGTCTTCCTAGGTGCTAAATGCGGTTTGTTAGCAAAATAAGTTTATATGATCATACCTAGTGCAACATTTGTTCACAATGCCTTTACCCTAGCTATCACTTGACCTATATACATAAACCAAAATACACTGCTGATGTTTTATGAATATGAATGTGTATACCACTCAGTAGGATACATAATTAGATTTATCTTTACACGATTTAAAGATTCCTAAGGTCCTATGGTATACGTTCATTACAGACATGTACGTACATATATATGTATGTGTCTTTCAGCGTCCTCAAAACCTGTTAACAGGTTCTGCGAATTATGATTACAAAATAAAATAAAGAAAAATACAAAAATATATCTAGGTCTGGCAGGTAGATTTTTTTTTCAGTCGGATTTTGCCATTACCAGTTTTTTGTATACATAAATCTATTATATGTTTTTTGTCAACTATTCCCTTCATTTTATGCTTTTCATTTTATGTAAATTATTTGCTATCAGCAACTCCATATTATCGCGTTGATTGATGTATATACTCAATTCAGTGTTGATAACCCTGCACTATTACGCGCGTGTGCTCTGTAGGTATCAAGGACGAAAGCTTACAAGAAAACGTATGAATTAAGACTTACCTACCAATTAGCGCCACCCAACGGGACAACGGTTCACGCATCTTTGTTAGAGGTTTGGCGGTCCTCCCTGACTAAGAGTCTTGTGTATTATGCCTTTCTGTCCTGATTGCTGTCTCTGATCTATACATTTCGACTTACTTGTTTACTTAATGATTTATGATTAGCTTAATGATTGACAGTTGCGCATGCTGTGTTTTGTATTCTGGCTACTCAGGCCACATGGGGAAGCGCATTGCAATCCCATTTACTGCCAACACATGTACATTAACGTAGCACCTTACATCGGTGTCTACGTTACTTAATACTTAAGTGTTTGATTAACTTTTAGTCAAGTATGAAATTATGAAATTATGTTTTATTTAGTCTGCAAAACGAATCAAATATAGGCCCACTAGTATTTTTTGCCATGTCCTTTTTCTCCTCACTGGTTTAGCATTTTCTTTTTTTATGCTAATGTGTCCACCAATCACTAATTTCCTTTTTACATGAATTGTACAAATTTGATTGTTTTACCTTTTCAGTCCGCAGGACAGTTTGACATGGACAAAAGAGGTTTTCGCCCAAAAATATACCATTTTTTTAAATAAGAAGATATTGTTTTCGTACAAATTGTTGAAAAATGATTTAATTTGTTACAAAAATGGCAAAAATCAGCCGACACAGGTGTGATGTTTTACATTGTTGGTGACTTGTTAGTCGGACAATAACCTGTAAAACGGAAAAAAAGAAAAATTAGAGAAAATACTATAAAAAATACATACTGTTGGTGCAGTCGTTCACCCTTGCTTATAACCACTATTAATCCAGAGGTTAAAAAATACTATTAGGCTTAACCTGGAATGCCAGTGTGATATACAAATGTACGGACAAAAATATTTTGTACATGATACCCTCTGATGAAAGAGCACCAAAATGTCCGCAACACACCCGTAGTGATGACTATAATGAATGACCTCACTAATATATAAATATTTCGATGAGTTGGAAGAAAACATGCACAGCAATCTTCATGAGAAATTCATTGGATATCTGGGGAATTTCCGAGACTAAAACACAAGCACGCAAATTGCATGATGTATAGAAATCTTGTGACCGCATCAATTACTAGTGTTTGTTGAATTAGCTGATGATCAAAATGAGTCATTTAATGGTATTTTTATGAAAAATCAATTAAATTTCTGGTAAGTTATCTGCCCAGAACCTTAAGAGCATGTAAGACCGGCCATGAGAACACTGATCATCAAACGAAGTTTCATTGCTAAGAGATCTGGAAAAAAAAATTAAATTGACAATGCCTATAAAAGACAAAAGAACAAGGGAACCTTTTGTCTGAATGTTTGTAAAAAAATCGATCGATTATGCTTTAGGTACCACATCGGGAAATCTCAATTACCAAAAATTCAAGGTTATATGTCAAGAAAGTAGTGTCAGGGTTTTTACAGACAGAGCTTTTTAGAAGACCCAGCTGTGACAAGGATAGCTGAAATAGTTAATACAGCTAAGGGCTTATGTCAGATATGGAGGACACTCGTTCATGGAACAAGCTTGATAAAAGTCTACATATTTGTTTAAAAGCTCCAAGTGACATTCAGATAATATCAACTCTACCTAAAAAAAACCGGCTTCCCTGATGTCGTTATTTTATCTAATACTTATACAAGGAATTCGCTCCGCCTTTGTTCGCAATGTTTTCTGTAACAACACTGCGAATGACACTGTGCCATACCTCATTTTAAAGGTTATTCTTCCCCCAGGTGACATCGCCGCTATTACAATCATTAATGTATCATGTAAACAATGCTTTTAGTGATTTTCCCTGGTTTCCAATTTTCGGGGGAGGCTACCATTAACCAAAAGCAACCGAACTACCTTCGGCAAAGACAGGAATGCGGCCTTGTTTTCAATGACAACAATGAACCTCCAGTACATTATAAGGCCTATTGTGCATGTGAATAAATAATGCTGTCACTATCCCATTTGAAGATTCAATAAATGTGAACAACCGTTTCCTTTCGATTTCTTGCAAGTCATTTCCTATGTCGGCTTACAATAATTAGACCAAGTCTCTGACCCACATGCTTGTCAGTATATGTGGAAAATAGTTAACTCTCCATTTTAGTAAAGAAGGGGTTCAACCCAGGCGAAAAAAAATGACAAGACCTAATACCAGGTCTCCATTTCGAAAAAAAGGGTGGGCTCGGGGTTGGGGCGGGGTTTCCACTCATGGTGACCACAGAAAACGTTGTGGCAACCCAGCTGGTGGTTAGCGCCACCTGTGGGAAGATATGCAGGAACTCCAAATAGACGAGACCAAAGCACCTGATGGTCCCCTTCTCAATCAGCATGTTCAGCTCTATAACTGGATAACGAGAAACAAAAGTAGGAATATGTTATGTTAAAACGTTTATTGATGCGTTTGCAAAAAATAATCAATATATGCCATGTCACCAAAAATAAACACTGTGATAACCTCGATAAAATTGAAATTAATTTTATATGAGAGTATTTAATTGTTATTCAAGTCCGATGTAGGGGTATATTCAAGGTACGGTAAGTGACACGAAACCCCTGCCCACATACACTCCATATCCTTCACTTCCACATTCAAATTCTGTCTCACACGGCAATCTCTGTGTTTAATTAAAAAATTTAGCACTAAGGTTTTTTGGACCGCTCTAAACCGGGAACCGAGGTCTGGTCATAGGGTTATAAAAATGTCGAACCCTTCAGTCAACAATAAACATACAACTACAAACTGTCATTCAGGAGTGACAGAACATATTAGGGGAGAGTGAAGTGTGTCACCAGAGTTATATCCCCGACGTGGTGATAATATTTAGCCAGGGTACCCTAACGTCCAAACCGTTGTTTATTGATATATTTTGTGAATTCCAGTTGTAGGTTCAAAATGCAGAACAAGCGTTTTTTGTCCGGTATGCTTGCTCTGTTGCTCTATTGAATGACAGCCAAGAACATTTCTCCTCCTAAACTCTGAGACATTTTACCCACGGGACTACAAAGATGTGTAGCATTTCATTGATCAGTACTGCTTCCTCCTTTCTAAACCCCATCCCCAAACAGTATTAACGTCTATGTTAGTTTGTATTAGGCCTACGGGATAGTATCTTGTATGCTTTTTGCAGCATTTGGGGTAGGCAACTGGATGGCTAATGAATGATCCGCCAGGTTTTGCTTATACTCCGTTCCACCTCCTCATGCCAAGAGGATTTTGCTAAGAAAATTAGTATTCGTTTCATTTCAAGGGAGAAGATGCTTTTATAAATTTTAAATGATTAAATGGCCTCATTTTCAATAAGGTAAACAAATGCCTGTAAACAAAAGTTGTGAGAAATCAGTCTACATTATAAACATATCAGCCCCACATATGACGGGCAAGGTCATTTGTCACATGCAAAAGCAGCCTCAGTTGACAGCTGCTGATTGGATGATTTCATGTAAGCATTCTAAAAGGTATTGACTACTCATGCAGGGACACATCTGATCTATTAGATCTTTGTAAAAGAATTAAAAGGTTATGAAACATAAACTGATGGTTTATCGTCAAATTCTTTATTGCCATATTAGGCCGTCACTTCCATATGCAGCTTCAATGGAATAAAATGAATAAAATAAACTTTAAAAATTATGTAAACAAAACAGAGTGACAAAGGTTTGCAGAACGGGGTATATAATAAGTAGGCTTGAAATGGAGTGATAATGGTTATAGTAAAAGTCAAATATTACACATAGCATAATGATCATCAAAGTAAACTCCTTAAACCCTCACTTAAATGAACATGAAATCATTATGAACTCAAGGCTCAACTCGAATTTTCAATCAGTTCCTAAATGCATTTCAAATAATAATGTCTTGGAAATAGTCATTGAATGACAAAGTGATTTATATGCAAGGAACAAATGATTTTTCCATTTTAAATCAAACAATACAATAATACCTTATTTCCATTGCCCACAAGGGCAGTTATATATTTCATACGCGACGGGCGGTGTAAGATAAGCAATAAATTCGCACAGAAAACCGAATTTTTGACGCACATTTAATTTAGGAGATTGTGTATAAGTAAATAGATGGGGGTGGGGGGGGGGGGGGTGGCATGATTCAGATTATACAATCCTAAAAACAATATAACTTAAAAACTACAGTAGGATTTATCTTATTACCGTTAATAAAATATTATATGTGATATGACTAAGGCATCAGAATCTGTTGTTCCCTTTTTCTAAATTACTAATTAAATTCTTTCTCCATTGTTGCTCCACACGTCACAATGTGATTTTTTCCCAAGTGGGACTTCTCTGGCCTCACTCTCTAAACATTGAATATAGTACACGTGAAGATAATTTAAACCTTAGTCCACAGCTTTACGTTAAGTGAAAATACATTGGTTATTTGATTGCTGAAAGATATTTTATTAACTTTTCACACAATCAAAATATGAAAGATTATTTGAGGTTGCAAGTAACTTCACCGATTACTTTAATATATTTAAGTTAAACAAAGATTGGTCATTGATTTGTTACAGAGTCCATGTAAATTTAATACGTTCATGCTTCTCAGGTATCTCACAAATAATTAATAGAAAAGATTATTAGTTTTAAATACAGAATTTGATTCTCTAGACTTTAATACATGCAGCAGAAAGTGATCTTACCGGTCATACGGAACAAAACTGAAATAGTATACAGCCCAGTACATCGGTTTGCATGACTAAATGAGCTGTAATAATTGCAATAATTTGGTGTAGAGGTCGGGATCAGAATGTTGACTGTGCCTAGTACAATGTGCCTGTCAGCCTCTAAAATTCAGTAGGCCTTCAAGGACTGTCAAGTGAACACGTGACTGGGACTGTTTCCATTTAATTTTATATGTCCATGTATGCTGCTGGTACAGCAATCAGGGCACTTGACTGGTTGGGCTACACTAAATATTGGTCTAAATCACCAAACAATGAGTTTTTCTGAAGTGTGACCTAAAGCTACCGACCCAAAACTTTTGAGTGTACTGTGATAAAACTGGAGGGAGTATCCCTATAGCTTGACCTGTGGTCTGCTGACTAATTAAAACCGTCCAAAATGGCAGCATAAACAAACTCCACATGCTATCTGTGACGTCCGTGCCAAACCTCTATATATAAACCAAAATACACACTGCTGCTGTCTTATGAATATGAATATGTGTGGCTGAATTACTGAACACATTAAACTGAGGAAATATAACACTCAGGAGGAAACATAATCATACTTATTATCACACCATTAAAAAAAATTAAAGATTTTATTGTATAAGTTCTTCACAGACATATGTACGTACAAATATGTGTATGTCTTTATGCGCCTTCCATAACTGTAAATAGGTTGGGAATTATGATGATGATATTCTGACATATGGTTTGATTCCAAAATAAAATAAAATGATATACAAAGATATATCTAGGTCTTGCAGGTAGATAATTTTCAGTCGGAATTTGCTATTTACAGTTTTTATATACATTCATCCGATATATGTTTCTTTGTCAACAATTCCATTCGCAGCTTTTCATTTTATGGGAATACGTTTGCTTTCAGCAACTCCATATTATCGCGTTGTTTGATGTATAAGCTCACTTCAGTGTTGATAACCCTTCACTTACACGCGCGTATACTCTGTATGTTCCAAGGACGAAAGTTGAACAGAAAACGAATAAAGACTGATAAAGAAAACCTACCAATTAGCGCCACCCAACGGGACAACGGTTCACGCATCTTTGTTAGAGGTTTGGTGGTCCTCCCTGACGTAGAGTCCTGTGTATTTTTTCTGCCTGTCTGACTTGCTGTCTCTGATCTTAACATGTCGACTTACTTATCTATTTAATGATTAATGATTAGCTGGCTACCCAGGCCACATGAGGGCGCGCAATTCATAAAAACCCACTGAATTCCTGGAAAGTTATCGAGACGAGAACACAAGCATGCATTTGCATGATGCATAGATATTTTGTAGCAGCATCAATTACTAGTGTATGTGAAATAAGCTGATGGACAAAATGAGTCAAAATTTAATGTCATTTCAATTTTTTTATTCAAAATCCATTAAATTTCGGGTATGTTATCTCGACATCAAATGTTCATGGACAGACATAAATCCTAACGGACGCTGCCCAAAACATTAAGAATATGTAAAACCGGCGCATGAGAACACTGAGCATCAGACGAATTCTTGGCTAAGAGATTAGGAAAAAAAAATAAAACTGACAATGCGTATAAGAGACGCAAGAACAAGAGTGCCTTTTGTCGTCGTGTTTTTTCCGAAAAATCGATCGATCTTGTTTTCAACATCAAATTGGAAAATCCCCATTAGCAAAAACTGACATGTAAGTAGTGTCAGGGTCTTTACAGAAACAGCTTAATGGAAGTCCCTGCTGGGAAAACGATAGCCGAAGTAATTCATACCGCGGAGGGCTAATGTCAGGTACGGAGGACACTCGTGCATGGTACAAGCTTGATGAAAGTCTCTATATGTGTGAGATTGTGCCATAACTGATGTAAAAGGTTATTCTTCCCAAGGTGACATCACTGCTATGACAATGCATAATTATCATGTACACAGAGTTTTTAGTGATTTTCCCTGCTTTCTACATTTTGGTGAGGCTACCATTAACCGATAGCAACCGAACTGCCTTCGGCAAAGACCGGAATGCGGCCCTGATGGTTACAACAATTGACTTCCTGCAGGTTATTAAGCCTATTGTGCATGTGAATGAATCATGCTGTCACTGACCCATTTGCAGAGTCAATAAATGTGAACAACAGGTCCGTTCTTATGTCATTAAACAATAATGGTGGAAGCGGGGGGGGGGGGGGAGGGATTTTTACCTCGCCCTCTTTTCAGGACCGATACCTCATTTTAAAGGTTATTGTTCCCCAAGTGTCCTGACCGATATGGGAATAAATAAGTTTTAATGTACAACCATTTTTAGTGATTTGTGCATTTTTTATAGTCTTCGTTAAGGTTTTTACCGAAAATAGTCAAACTGCCTTCGACAAAGAAAGGATTGCCTGTATGGTCCAATGCAGCACAGGACTATATTGTGCAAATAAATAATCACTGAAGGATTTAAGTAGGTTCGGCCTGACATTTTACCCAGGCTCTGACCACATGCTAGTACATGCGAAAAACAGTTAACTCTTTACGTTTTTTAATTAGTAAAGGAGGGTTCAGCCAAGAGGGATAAAGAATGAGACCTAATAGAAGGTCCCCATTTCCGATAAAGAGATGGGGTGGAGTTGGGGTGGGGTTTCCAGGACTCAAATTTGGCTAAATAATGGGATTATTGTCACAAGTAACACATTTGCACTTGACACGTATTTTGACCATGGCCTTATTTTATGTTTGACTATGACCTAATAACCAATGTTTTGTCCTCAGGAAGAGTCCTACGATCCGTCAAAGAGAACAGTAAACTTTTTTAAATTTTAATTAATACCGAGTTCAGTAGAATCATTGTTGTTTGCTCAGTTGTCAAGTTCTTTCAAATAGCTATAATAATCAACCAACTCCAACCAAACTCAAATGCTAAGGTGGAGTTCTGATTGAGCGCATTTAAAATATAACTACAGAGAAATCTATTTTATGATTAAATGATTGAATAAGTTTTCTAAAACCATGTAATTTATTCTAGCTAAAATCATAAACATTTTAAACCTGGATGAAATTGAATTAAGATCATGTAAGAGTATTTAATTGTAATTCATGTCCGATGTGGGGGTATATTTAAAGTAGAGTTTGAAGACACGAAACCCTAACCACTCACACTCCTTATACAGTGCATTCTTTCTTAATATCCTTCGTTTTAAACACCACTTTGCTCTGTAGCAGCATTGGTGGGGATCCCGGAGGATCTTGCTATTCAAAGCAGCGATTAAAAGGAAGGACATCCGGAACAACTGCAGTCTTTTTAACCGGTAACGATGCGTCAGTAGCACGCTGTCCACTGTGTAAAAGAACAGAAGTTATATACACCCAAGCTTTTGTGTAATTACCTAGGGGTCATGACTTGTATAGTTACGACATTACAGCAAATCGCTTATCATTGAGGATCAACAGGGAAAGGTTTCCTCCGCTTCCACGGTCAAGGTCTGTCCCACACGACCATCTCTGTGTTTTATTATAAAATATTTTCTTGCCCCATCATCCGTATTTACGGTGACGACCGCCATGTTGATAAACCATGATACCTAAGCCATCTCAGATTATTTATTCACATGATCTCTTGTCTCTCAGTGAGAAGGAAAGACTGCACTTGTTATATATATTTAACCAGAATTCCCTGACTTTCCAGCAGCTGTTTATTGAGATATTTTGTTGTGTTCCTATTGTTGCCTTGATAGTGTAGAACAAGCCTCTTTTGTCCGATATATTTGCTCTTTTATTAGAATAACAGCAAAGAAGATTTCTCCTCCTAAACTTTTCGATATTTTTACCCATAGGACTACAAACATGTGTTACTTTTCATTGTTCAGTACTGGTTCCTCCTATCTCATTCCCCCTCACCTCATTAAACAGTAACTACGTGTATGTTAGCTTTTATTAGGCATACGGGATAGTATCATCTCTGTTTTTGCAGTATTTTGGGCAGGCAACTGGATGGTCAATGAATGATGCGCAAGGGTTTGCTTATATTGCGTTCCACCTCCTAATGCCCACAGGTTTTTGCTTTGAAAATAGCTATTCGTAAAATTTTAAGGGAAACGATGTTAACATAAGTTTCGATGATTAAAGGGCGCCTCATTTTTAATAAGGTAAACAAATATCTACCTTTCATCGTATTTATGAAACAGAATTATTCACAATTATAAGACATCAGTCTATATTTTACAACATCCCAGCCCCTCTTATGACAAACAACGTCATTGGTCACATGCAAAAGCAGCCTCACTTGACAGCTGATGTAAACATTCAAAAAAGTATTGGCCATTCATTCAGTATGATCTGTTTGATCTGTGTGAAAAACCGAATAGGTTTTGAAACATAAACAGGTTTTTCGAAAAATTCTTAATTGCCATTTCAGGTCGCCACTTTCATATGGATCTTCTCTCGAAATTATTGAAAAAAAATATACATTGTAAAAAATTTAAAAAAACACAGATGGACTCTGGGTGGTAGAACGAAGTATAGCAACAGTAAAAACCCTACAAAAGTTAGTAACAGGAACATTTTTTAAAAAAGTCACATAAACATTATATATTGTGTAGGAGAACCTATCATTAATGGCGTAACTCACATATGCTGCCATTCCGTTTTTAATGCATTTGTAGCATATTCTTAAGAAAAGAGACAATGTCAATGAGGTTTATTTCAATTGGGTATAATAGTAGTATACATATTCCTGGCTATCCACTTTTAAGTCGGGATCGAAATAGACATGGTTGTGGGGTCGCGCTCT
Organism: Sipunculus nudus; assembly: GCA_026874595.1. NCBI lineage: Eukaryota > Metazoa > Annelida > Sipuncula > Golfingiida > Sipunculidae > Sipunculus > Sipunculus nudus. The sequence goes on from CM049310.1 coordinate 45,391,046, forward strand.
ATGTGTGCAATTCTTCCACTCCTCCTTGACAAATAGGCGGTTGATGTCAAAGCCGTTTACGATAAATTCAAATGTCATAATATAAATATTATGATTTAATCTATTTATTAAGGAGCAAGTGAAGGTCATGTGTGCTATATTTTTGCTTGCGTCCCCTCGCGTTTCTTTTCGCGTGCCTTCGTGAACTTTTCGTGTTCCCTCGCGATCTTCTTGGCTAGGCTAGTTCCCTGCTTCCTTAGATCTGCCATACATGTTAAAGAAAATGAGCACGGAACCAGTACAATAGTTTATTGTGTCTCGTTTTTCTTTGACTTACCACGATGCTTTTATGAGATAAGGGAAGTAAAATGATTAAATATGCAGATGACACAGTGACCTTGGGACACTTTCTGATGACAACGAATTGCCTAATAGGCAGGAGATATGAAGATGTGTCAATCATAATCTAAGTTTTATTCGATTTTATGAAAGGGTGTAATGAAGTCATTTAAGTGTGTACCAAAATTGTTGAAGTTAATATTGTTAATTACAATTAGTAACTTGCAATACAATTATCCAGGATGATCTCAAATGGTCTAATAATATATATATATATATATATATATATATATATATATATATATATATATATATATGGCTTAAGTGTTTTCATTAATATTTTATATTCCTTTCTTTCACCTTACATGAAATTGATATTAGGCCAGAATCTATCAAATACTTAATATACTGAGCTCCGTTTATCTTTAATAGTTCCACTGTCAAAAATTATATATATATATAATTATATATATATATATATTTATTATCATTGGTCATCGGCCGTCCGGAGATATGTGCAAACCGGTGCTTAGATTGTAGCGTTTTATGATATATGGTTTGTGACCGAACAATGTCGCTTAAAATGGAATAGTTTCTTTGCTTGTATTTTGTTGCAAAATATACCGCATTCGATGAAATAATGAAAGGGTCGTATGATACAGATATACATTTAGTATAATTAAAAAGAAAAAAGCCGTATGGCTTATTATAGCTTTGTTTCGTGTATACCATGTCGTGCAACTGGAATTTTGCGCATTTGGCAGTCGCGCACCTGAAATTGGCGTAACTGACAGTTTCGCAAATGAAAGTGGATCATCTGGCATGGAGCCCTACTGTCCTGCATTGGCTCCGGAGCAGGAGATAGGTTGAACATTGGTTCCCAGGCTCAGGCAGTGTCATAATCACAGCGCTTTAGTTTTGCTGATGTGCATTTACTTGTTTATATAATCATTTGTGTGTCACTGGAACTTGAATTGATGTATCAAAGCCTAGCTCCAGCTACTAGTATCCCTCTTCTACTGCTGGGCCCGCCTGGATAGGGTAAGTGGGCAAGCCTTAGTCCGGTGTTTACTTTTGATAAGAGTTATGTGGAAGCATCATGTGTTTTATCATGCATGATATGACATAATGACATAATGCTGAATATGATGATGCTAACAGAGCCTTTGCTTTTTGGCGCAGGACCCTTGTTTAAGTTTAGCATATTAATTACTGAGTGACCAGTCAAGCCTCTCCCCTCCACTTCCTCTATAATTCAGGTTTGTCAGGCCTTTTTTAATGGAGAACCTGACCCCCCCGTACTTATTAATGTATTCTGTCACAAATTTACACCTTGGTCATTTTTATTACTGCTATATTTCCGCTGTATTTGTTGAATCATATTTAATTTGGTTCGCTATTATATATTCATTTTTCGCAGCTTTCAGGGTATTTCTGTCCTAATTGCAGAAACATGGGCAGAAAAGAATTTCTGTCGCACGGCAGTTACTGGACACAAAGCACGGCAGAAATGGCAACGGCAGAAACTTGCCAACCCTGGACACAAATAATATTTATGCATGTGCACTCCTTGAATAATTTCACCGATGATGTCATTAAATCACCCTCCAATATAATGAGTCAGCTAATTTCTTTTTTTTATAATCAAATATCATGACAGTGTACTTGTCTTAAATAAGTCATAAATATTGCAATAATCGGTTTATTCGGGTGTAAACAGGTTTTGCGAATTATGTTGGGAATATTCTGACATATGGTTTGGTTACAAAACAAATACTATAAAATACAAAGATATATCTGGGTCTGGCAGGGATAACATTTTTAGTGGGAATTTGCCATTACCATTGTTTTATATACATATACATTCATCTTATATGTTTTTTTGTCAACAATTTCAATCGCAGCTTTTCATTTTATGCAAAGTCATTTTCTATCAGCAACGCCACATTATCACGTTGACTGATGTATATGTTCACTCTAGTGTTGATAACACTGCGTTACAAGCGCGTGTGCTCTGCTTGTACCAATGACGAAAACTGAACAGAAAACATATAAAGACTGATAAAGAAAACCTACCACTTAGCGCCACCCAACGGCACAACGGCTCACGCATCTTTAGTAGAGGTTTGGTTTTCCTCCCTGACTTAGTCCTGTATTTTATTCCTGCCTGTTTTGCTTGCTGTTCCTGATCTTTACAGGTCGACTGACTTGTTTATTTGCAAGCTTAATCACTGCCAATTGCACATGCAGTGTTTTTGTATTATGGCTGCTCAGGCCACAAAGGGGCGTGCAAAGCAGTTCAACACACTACCAACGCATGTTACATTTGAATAAAATAAATAAAAATAAATACAAAGATATATCTAGGTCTGGCAAGCAGATTTTTTTTTCAATCGGTATTTGCCATTATCTTTTTTATATACATTCATCTAATATATGTTTTTGTCAACTAATCCCTTTGCTGCTTATCAGGTTATGCAGACATTTGCTATTAGAAACGCCATATTATCGCGTTGATTGATGTATTTGTTCAATTCAGGGATTATAACCCTGTACTTTCACGCGCGTGTACTCTTTATGTACCAAGGACCAATTTTAACGAAAAACGTATAAAGGCATAAAGAATACCACCGAATTAACGCCTAACAACAGGACAACGGTTCACGCTTCTTTGATAGAGGTTTTGTGGTCCTCCCTGCCTTAGAGTCTTGTGTATTAGTGCTTCCCGTCTTGCTTGCTGTCTCTGATCTTCACAATTCGACTTACTTGTTTACTTAATGATTTATGATAAATTTAATTATTGAAAGTTGCACATGCTGTGTTTTTGTATACTTGCTACCCAGGCCACATGGGGAAATTGCGCAAGGCAATTTCATCCAATGGCAACACATGTAACATTACCGTAGCACCTCACACCTACGTTACTTGTTACTTAAGTGTTAAATTAACTTTCAGGAAAGTATGAAATTATAAAATTATGATTTATTTGAGTCAGCAGAACGAATCAAATGTATGCGCAATAGCATTTTTTGCCATGTCCTTTCTCCTGACTGGTTTAGCATTTTTTTTACACATGAAATGAACAGATTCGAATATTGTACCTTTTCTAACCGCAGTACAGTTGGATATTGACAAAAAAGGCGTTTGCCCCCAAAATATTACTTTTTTTTTTATAAAATTAAAAATATTTTGTCATAAATATTGTTGAAAAATGTTTAATTTGTGACAAAATTGGGAAAATGATCACGTTTCAGGATTGTTTTTCTCGTAACAATTTTCCCTGTTATAGCTGTGACCTTTTACACCATTTCTTGTTAGCTTCACGATTGGGCAGTAATTTGTTCAAACTAAAAAAATTGTTTTGGAGAAAATACCATAAAACAAAAAAAAAATTATGAGAATTAGCTGATAGTCAAAATATGTTATTTAATGGTAATTTGTTTACGGAAATTCCATTAAATTTCAGAGAAAGGGCTGGGGTGGGCGGCGGGGGTTTCAACTATTTAAAAATGGTCTGGTACGATTAAAAATCAGTTCCGACTCAGTTTGCTTCTACTTTTAACGAGATATGCAAATTTCCGTATCTTTCATCAGGAATAGTTTCCTTCTTTAAAACAGGCATTAAATTAATCGTTCATGGTGACCAGAGAAAACGTTGTGGCAACACAGCTGGTGGTAAGCGTCCCCTGCTGGAAGATATGCAGGAATTCAAAATCGAAGCATTTTTATTAATAAACCATGATAACTTAAAACAAAAGTTTGAATATGTTATAAAAAAACGTTTTATATGCGTTTGCATAAAATCAACATATGCTGTTTTACCAAAATATAAACATCGTGATAAAGGGGTCATTGTCACAAGTGACACATTTGCACCTGATACTTATTTTGACCATGACCTAATTTTATTTTTGACTTTGACCTAATTCCCAATGTCATATCTTGGCCAGAGTCCTTCGATCCGTCAAAGAGAACAGTTAACTTAATAACTTTTCTTTAACTTGAATTAATACTGAGTTCAGTGGAAAACTTGATTTGCTCAGTTGTCAAGTCTGTTGAATAAATATAAAATTTAAGTAAATTTCAAGTAGGAGTATTTAATTGTAATTCTTGTCCGATGTAGGGGTATAGTCCTGGTGATGAAACCCGGAGAAACTTGCTATACAAAGCAGCGGATAAAACGAAAGACATCCGGAACGACTACATTTTGTTTATTTATTGCCAGCGTTGCGTCAGGAGTAAGCTGCCCACTGTGTTATAGAACAGAAGTTATATACACCCAATAAATATCGGCGGTAGCCAAAGCCATTGTGTAATGACCTGGAGGTCATGATTTGTAAAGTTTAGACATTACACCGAATCGCTCATCATTGAGGATCGAAAGGGAAAGGTTTCCTCCGCTTCCATGGTCAAGGTCTGTCCCACACGACTATCCCTGTGTTTCATTATAAAATGAATCTTTGCGCAATATCTGTATTGAGGATGAAGACCGCCATGTTAATATAGCATGACACCTCAGCCAACTAAAATTATTTATTCACCTATTTATCCGTATCTCAGTGAGGAGGAAAGACCCTCACTCAGCCCTTCGTCAGCCTGCACATGTCATGTATTATTGTGAGTTAATCTTTATCAAAGCATATCTAAAATAGTATATATCAGTACGTAAGTGACCTTTCATCGCTTATACACAGGAGCTGAGATAAATGGTAGTTTAGAATGAGACTGACAGATTTACAAGTGGTCTGGTAATAGCCATTGGTCAGTTATATTGAGGCTCAAAGTAATTAAAAATTATTGGCAGCAGTTATGGGTCAATCGGCAGAAACCGACATTCCTCGATACCAGGTATCCGCCACTAGCACATATTGGGCCGTGGTCAAGACTGAAGGTATTAGTGGACTAGTCGAACGGAAAATTGCAAGCATTTTGAGAGTTAGATTAAAGTCTAAGATAATGAAGAGGGAGGCAAAACAATTACGCTTAAATTTGGATGATTGGTATTATAAGTTGATTGTGTACAAATAATGGAATACTGTATGTATAGAGCAAACCCCTCATTGCTATTTCTTATTATGAGGTGAAAGTAGCAGTTCAGATAAGGCTACCATAGCAATGCCTTGCGTATGAAGGTCCAGTATAGACCACACTTATAGAAATTATATAAGCTAGAAGAAAAGTAAGGGAGTTATTTCCTCGATGGGCTCCTTCATGCAATTCCTGAGATTTCCTGCGAGTTCTGAGAGTCTCTTCTTTACAGACGAACAGTATTCAACACAATTCTTTGATAAGCACTAAGGTTTCTTAGACCGCTTTAAGCCGGGAACAACCAGGGTCTGGTCATAGGGTATAATAATGTCGAACCCTTGTGTCAACAATAAACAGTGTGAAAACAAAATGTCATCCAGGATGGAGTGAGAGAACGTTAAAGGTGAGAGTGAAGTGTGTTACCAGAGTTACATTCCCGACCTGTGATAGTTGGGGGGGGGGGGGTAAATATATACACTTCAACCGGTAAGCTCAGTTGTTCATTTAGAGATTGTTAAAAGATATCGCGGATACTTCAGATACGCTAAAATGTACAAATTTGATATGTAAGAAATTCACAAAATCAATTGAAGGTGAAAAGAAGCCGCTGGTGTTCGATAATGGATAATGATATAAAAAGAAGAGAGGGAAAACAGTGGATGCCAGGACCAGAGCTCCACAGAAGAGAACGAACGAGTTTAATCACGATATACACACATTGGACTTTGTTTATTTTGGAATGTGCACCTGTGTGATATGTTAACTAAATGTTCAAAGGTATGTACTTTAATTGTGGATTAAATTAATGAAATTGATCATTCTCATATAAATGGAAGACATACATGCAAGGGACCTCTGTGAACTAAATTATTAATTAACTTTGTTTGTAACAACTGAAAACTAGTATTATAATGGCATCTAATACTTATAAAAGGAATTCGGTTCACGTTGGTTCGCAATGTTTTCCTAAACCGCGTTATGTACAATACTGTGCAATACATCATTTTAAAGCTTTTTTTTTCCCCGCAGTGACATAGGCGATACGAAAATAAATACTATTTAATGTACATATAATTTTCAGTGAATATTCCGAGCACAGACGAACTGCCTTCGGCAATGACCGGCATGCGTGCATCACGGTCACTTAACCTCAAACACTGCGTGCATCGTGGTCACTCAACCTCAAACACTATTAAGGGCTTTTGTGCATATGAATAAGGGATTTGAGCTTATCTGGCCTTACTTTTGAACGAGATAAATGACAAACCCTAATTCAAGGTCCCAATTTCAGGAACAGGGGCGGGTTTGGGTTGGGTTGGAGTGGTGGCGGGAGTTTCAGGTCTCAAAAATGGTGTGATACGAAAAAGAAGGTTGCGGCGGCTGCAAATGGGATACGGACCCTCTGCATGGAGTCCCGTTTGGTCCGCTTCTGCTACTTACGAAGTATGTATATTTCTGTATCTTTCTGTATCTTTCTGTATCTTTCTAGTTTCCTTTAAAATATATTTAATTAATCTTTCTAATGTTCCTCACATCAACCTAATCTTTATAGGTCCAACGATGTATTTGATCGGTTAAACCGTAGCCCACTGGCCTGCAAAGACTCACTTGTGAGGACAGTATACGTATCCGTGCGCCGTTCAATTGGGCTTTATGTGTCAGCTATGGTAATAACGTACAAGCTATGATTGAGCTCATGGACTCTGATACAGACTCATGAGCTATAAAGAGAATGAATAACGATGATTCCAAAATACAAAATACCTACATGATAGGATGAGAAAGAAAAAAAGTATAAACTATGCCAGCGCCAAGTACGGTAGGTGCTACAGTGGTCAAGGCGATAAACTCGCTCATATAAGCACGACTGTGTGTTGAGAAATGTTAATCGGAGAATTAATGAAGGCGCATGAAAAAGTCCTATTCTTAAGAGGATACAACAGCTGAAATCCATGGTCAGTCGGCTACTGTCCATTCTACTTATGTTCATCTTAATTATCATCATGCCACCGCCAAGCCACTTCATACGATCATTTTCGCTCATCCTTGAACCATAAATACAGGAGATAGTCGGATTTTTGGAATGGCTTCCATGCAGTTGATACTACTCATGAGTGCCAAGCTATAATGGGTTCATGGAGAAGCAGGTCCCACTGTTAAGTAAAATGCGCGAACTAGATGAGAAAAGTGAGCATTAGGAAAAATGCTAATCACGTAGTATATGTGAAAAGTAAACATTATGTCAAAATGTCAATAATTTAATAAACTAAGCATTCAGTTAAAAGGTTGATTATGGTGTTCTAAATGAAAAGAAGTAGCATTAAATGAAAATGCCAATACTGGATTATATATGGGAAAGATGGGCATCAAATATAGTGATAGGCAAAGGTGAAAGCATTAATTTAACCTATACGGCCAATTAGAAACTTAGTTACTCAGATTAAATTATCCATTCCGCAAGCCCATAGTGTTCCATACACCTACTCTATAAGCCAGGCATGAAGACGCATCTGCTACGTAGAACTACGTGTTACAGGTTCCAATAACCAACTATATCCGCTCAATGAGCTGGAATCAGTGAGCAGTCATCGGTGGTAGCTTTATATTTGTGAGGTCGTTTTTTTTCTATATTTTGCATATTTCTAAATAGATGTGGCTTTTTATGTTACTATATTTATCGCACCTTTATTGTTAAAATGCAATTCTCAGTAGTATATTGTATCACTGTACGTACAATTTCATTTCTGCCTGATGATTGTTTCATTTTGTCACGTGTATCGTATCGGAAAAACCGTAGCCCACTGGCCTGCAAAGACTCAGTGGTACAGAGTTCACTTGTGAGGACAAAATACGTATCCGTGTGCCGTTCAATTGGGCTTTATGTGTCGGCTATGGTAATAACGTACAAGCTATGATTGAGCTCATGGACTCTGATATAGACTCTTGATTGATTGGTTGTTCTTATTGAAACAATGTTATATAAATATATATGTGCATGTTATCCATGCTATATTTTGTAACTGAGTGTGGTTTTCTCACACACATATCGTTAGTATATTGTACTTAATTGGGCCAAACCTTACAAACTCTTACACATTCTCTGTTCCAATACTTTGATATTTTACGTTAAGATCCGGAGGATCTTGTTTTCAGCGGCAGGCAACTATTATAAGTTATACAGTTAATCATCATCAAAGTATATATATAAGATCATTTAGACCAGTAAGTAAGTGACTTTGCATCGCTAATACACCGGAGCTGAGATAGATAGTAGTTTAAAATGAGATTGACAAAACAGCTGCAAGTGTTCTAGTTATAGCCAAGGGTCAGTTATATTCGGACTCAAGGTATTTCAAAGTTATGGGCATGATGTCAATGGACAGCAACCGACATTCCTTGATATCATGTAGACCAATGGGGCATATTTTGCGTCACTCATTCCACCATGCCACCATTCCGTTTTTATGGATATGTATAATTTTATCAAGGAAAAAAAGACAATGTCGATGAGGTAGTTTTCATTGGGGTGGCAAAATGAAAATGTTTTAGTCAATATAGGCGGGAGATTTATGTCAATAAAATTATTATCCAGTAGCCCCTGATCCTTGTTTATTTGTGTTTATACTAGACAACACTGTGACATGCAGACCCGTTTACAGCAGCAGACACAGAAAACCAGGGGAGCAGTACAAGCTTTTTAACGAATGGCATTAACTAGGTAGAACCAAGTGTCTGTCAAAGTGCCAGGACCTTTAAGGAAAATATGTATCAGCAGGTTTAAAATTAGTGATAATGGTAATGGTAAAATTCAAATATTACTCAGAGCATAATGAACATCATAGTAAACTCCTTAAAGCCTCACCTGAATGAACTTGAAATCATCATGAACTCAAAGCTCAACTTGAATGTAAAATAAATTTCAAAATGCAATTCCATTATTAATTTCTTGGAAATAATCATTGAATGGCGAAATGATTTACATGCAAGCAACAAATTCTTTCAATTTAACTCACACAATACAATAAACCCTTACTTTCATTGCACCACAAGGGTCAGTTATATATCTTTATACTAGAAGGGTGGTATAGGATAAGCAAAAAATTCGCTCAGAAAACTGAATTTTTTAGCACATTAAATTTAGGAGATTGTGTATTAGTAAATAGATTTGAGGGTTGGGGGTGCCATGATTCAGATTATACAATCCTAATACCAATATAACTTCATAACTACAGTAAGATTAATCTTATAACCGTTGATAAAATAGTATTTTTGGTTTGACTAAGGCAACAGAATATGTTTTCCCTTTTTCTAAATAATCAATTAAGTTCTTTCTCCATTGTTACTCCACACGTCATTATGTTATTTTTTCCTAGTGGGACTTCTCTGGCCTCACTCTCCGAAAATGGTACACATGAAGATAATTTTAACCTTAGTCTACCGCTTTAAGTTAAGTGAAAATACATTGATTATCTGATTACTGAAAGATATTTTTATTTGCTATGTATACAATAAAATTAAGGTTATCCGAAATTGCAAGTAACTTCACATTTTACTTTACTATATATCAGTTAAACAAAGATGGGCCCCTGATTTGTTGCAGAGTCCATGTATACTTTATACGTTCAAGCTTCACAGCTATTTTACGAATGATTAATAGAAAAGGTTTATTAGTTTTAAATACAGAAATTGCACCTCTAGACTTTAACACATGCAGCTGAAAGTGATCTTACCTGTCATACGGAATAGACCTGAAATAGTATAAAGCCCAGTACACCAGTTTACATAACTACATGAGCTATAATAATTGAAAATTTGGTGTAGAGGTCGGAATCAGAATGTTGACTGAGCCTGCCAAATCCTGTCAGCCTCTAAACTTTAGTAGGCCTTCAGGGTATGTCATGTGAACACTTGACTGAGACTGTTTCCATTTCTATTGTGTATGTCCACGTACGCTGCTGGTACAGCAGTCAGGGCAGTTGACCGATTGGGCTGCACTAAATATTGATCTAAATCACAAAACAATGAGTTATTCTGAAATGGGACCTAAGGCTACGGACTCTAAACTTTCAGTGTACTGTGATTAAACTGGAGGGAGTACCCCTGTGCCTAAACCTGTGGTCTGCTGACAAGCTTGGACCGTCCAAAATGACAGCATAAACAAACGCCACGTATTTTCTATGACGTCCGTGCAAGACCTCTATATATTAACCAAAATACACTGCTGATGTTTTATGAATATGAATATATGTGGCTAGATAACTGAACACTATGCAACTGAGGAAATACAACACTCAGTATTGTACGTATTCATATTTATTGTTACACCATTTAAAGATTCCTAAGAGCCTATTGAATAAGTTCATCACAGACATGTACGTAGATATGTGTGTATGACTTTCAGCGTCTTCCATACCTGATAACAGGCTTCGAATTATGATGGGGACATATGGTTTGATAATATGGTTTGTTAAAATAAAATGAAATAAAATACAAAGATAAATCTATGTCTTGCAGGTAGATTATTTTCAATCGGAATTTGCTAATACCAGTTTTTTAATTACATTCATCTTATACATGTTTCTTTGTCCACAATTTCCTTTGCAGATTTTCATTTTATGCAAACACATTTGCTATCAGCAATTCCATATTATCGCGTTGATTGATGTATAAGTTCACTGCAGTGTTAATTACCCTGCACTTGCACGCGCGTATACTCTGTATGTTCCAAGAACGAAAGTTGTACAGATAACAAATAAAGACTGATAAAGAAAACCTACCAATTAGCGCCACCCAACGGGACAACGGTTCACGCATCTTTGGTAGAGGTTTGGTTATCTTCCCTGACGTAGAGTCTTCTTTACTATTTCTGCCTTTCTTGCTTGCTGTCTCTGATCTTTACAAGTCGACTTACTTGTTTACTTAATGATTAATGATTAGCTGGCTACTCAGGCCACATGGGGGCGCGCAAGGCAATACCAACCACTGCCAACGCACCGTAGCACCATACACCAAGATCTACGTTTCTTAATACTTAAGTGTTTGATGAACTTTCAGTCAAATATGAAATTATGATATTAAATATTTTTGAGTCAGCCAAACGAACAAAATATAAACGCACTAGCAATTTGTGCTATGTCCTTTCTTCTCACTGGTTTAGCTTTTTTTTTAAGCTCAAGTGTCCACTAACCTATCCAATTCATGTACACATGAATCATACAAATTCAAATGTTTTACCTTGTAATTCTGCAGTACATTTTCAACTTTACAAAAAGGGTTTCGTCCAAATATGTACCTTTTCTATTAAATAAAAAAAATATTTGTCATAAATATGGTTTAAAAATGTTTTAATATGTCACGACAATGGATACAATTGGGAACCAAAAATCGGTACCAAATTGAGAAATCCCAATTAGCAAAATTATGGTTATTATGTGACACGTTAGTAGTTCTTGGGTCTTTACAGACAAAGCTTTATGGAAGACCCAGCTGCGACAAGGATAGCTAAATTAATTAATACAGCGGAGGGCTAATGTCAGATATGGAGGACACTCGTTCATGGAACAAGCTTGATAAAAGTCTTTATATTTGTTTAAACCACCACGTGACATTCTAGTATCAGATAGTATCAACTGTACCTCTAAAAAACTGGCTTCCCTGCTGTTATCTTATCTGATACGTATAAAAGGAATTCGCTACACCTTTGTTCGCAATGTTTTTTGAAACCACGCTGCGTATAAGATTGTGCCATAACTCATTCACAATATTATTCTCCAAGGTGACATCGCCACTATGACAATCATTAATTTATCATGTACACAAAGTTTTTCCCTGGTTTCTACATTTCGGGGATGCTACCATGAACCGAAAGCAGCCGAACTGCCTTCGGCAAAGACCGGAACGCGTCCCTGATGGTTACAACAATGAACTTCTAGCAGGTTATAAAGCCTATTGTGCATGTGAAATAAATCATGCTGTCATTGACCCATTTGCAGGTTTAATAAATGTATACAACAGGTCCGTCTCGATTCCTTGACACTCATTTCTTATGTCGTGAAACAATAATGACAGAAGCTGATCGGCGGGGGGGGGGGGGGGATAGATAATTTTTAATATACAAATCATTTTGAGTGATTTGTGTATTTTTTATAGTCTGCGTTCAGGTTTTTACCAAAAACAGCCAAACTGCCTTCGACAAAGAACGGACATTTGACCCAGGCTCTGACCACATGCTTGGTTAGAACATATGAAACCAGTTAACTCTCGATTTAAGAAAAGGAGGGGTTCAGCCCAGAGGGATAAAGGACGCGACCTAATACAAGGATCCCATTTTCGGAAAAGGGGTGGGAATGGGGTTAGGGCGGGGTTTCCAGAACTCAAATTTGGTCTGATACGATTAAAGAAAGTGGCTCCGACTAGGGACGCTTCTGGTTCTAACGAGATTTACATATTTCCGTATCTTTCTTCAGGAAAAGTTTCCTTCGTTAAAACGTCCATTAAATTCTAGGTTCATGGACCAGGAAAGCCGTTGTGCCAAATGCTAGTAGATAGCGCCCCCTGCTGGCTGGAAGATATGCAGTAACTCCAAATAGACGAGATCAAAGCACCTGATGGTCCCCTCCTCAAAAAGCATGTTCAGTACTAAACCTTGATAACTAGAAACAAGCGTAGGAATCTGTTATGTGAACACGTTTTATATGCATATGCGTTTGCATAAAATATGCTGTTTTACCAAATAGAAACACCGTGATAAAGGGATTATTGTCACAAGTGACACATTTTCACCTGATACTTATTTTGACCATGACCTATTTTATTTTTTACTTTGACCTGATTCCCATTATCTTGACCTTGGGATGAGTCCTGCGATCCATCAAAGAGTACATTTTAAAGAGAACTTGTTAGTTTTCTTATACTGCAACTAATACTGAGTTCACTAGAATCAATGTGGTTTGCTCAGTTGTCAAGTTTGTTCAAATAGCTATAATAATTGACCAGTTGCAACCAACCTCTTATGTTTAGGTGGAGTATTGATTGAGAGCATTTAAAATATAAGTACAAAGAAATCTATTTTATGATTAAATTATTAAAGAAGTTTACCAATACCAGGTTTTTTTACCTCGATGAAATTGAAATAAAGTTCATGTAAGAGTATTTATTTGTAATTCATGTCCGATGTGAGGGTATATTCAAGGTAGGGTATGATCAGCCCTGGTGGTGATACCCGGAGAATCTTGCTATACAAAGCAGCGTATAAAACGAAGGATACCGGAACGCTTACCTTGTTTATTAACAGGTAGCGCTGCGTCAGGAATCACCTGCCCCCTGTTTTATGGAGCACAAGTAATATATACACCCAATAAATATCAGAGAATGCCAAAGCCTTTGTGAAATGACCTGAAGGTCATGGTTTGTAAAGTTAAGACATTAAAGCGAATCGCTTAACATTGAGTATCAAAAGGGAAAGGTTTCCCCCTGTTTCCACGGTCAAGGTTTCTCGCACACGGCTATCTCTGAGTTTCATCATAAAATGTATAAAAATCTGTATATATGGTGACGACCGTCATGTTAATATAGCATGACACCTCAGCCCACTAAGATTATTTATTAACCTGTTCACCGGTGTCTCAGCGAGTAGGAATGAACCTCGCCCAGCCCTTCGTCAGCCTGCACATGTCATTTATTATTGTATGTTAATATTTATCGAAGTATATATAATCTAGTATATAATTGTACGTAAGTGAACTTTTATCGCTCATACAATGGAGATGAGATAAATGGTAGTTTAGAATGAGATTGACAGAACAGCTGCAAGTGTTCTGGTAATAGCCAGTGGTCAGTTATATTGGGGCTCAAGGTATTTCAAAGTTATGAGCATAACGTCAATCGGCAGCAATCGACATTTCTCGATACTAGGTAGCCGCCACGTACATGTTTGGTCGTGGTCAAAACTGAAGGTGTTGATTGACTAGTCTAAAGAATGGTTGCTAGCATTTCGAGATTTGATTAAAGACTAAGATAATAATAGAGGGAGGCTGTTTCTTTTGAGTAAACAATTACGCTTAAATTTGGATTATCGGTATTATAAGTTAATTGTGTACAAATAATGGAATACTTTGTGTATAGAGAAAACCTCTCGCCGCTATTTCTTATAATGAGGTGAAGGTAGCAATTCGGGGAAGGCTACCATAGCATTGCCTGTAGTGTGAAAATCCAGTATTCACCACACTTATAGACATTATATAGGCTAGTAGGAACTTAGTGAGTTAGTACCACGAAGTACTCCTCCATGTAGCTCCTGAGATTTCCTGCGAGTTCTGAGAGTCTCTCCTCCCGGTTGATCAAAATACAACACAATTCTTTGATTAGCACTTAGGTTTCCTGGACCGTTCTAAACTGGGAACCGAGGTCTGGTCATAGGGTTATAATATTATCGGGCCCTAGAGTCAACAATAAAACGGTGTGACTACAAAATGTCGTTCAGGATGGAGTGAGAGAACGTATAAGGAGAGAGTGAAGTGTGTCACCAGAGTTATATTCACGACCTGGTGATAATATTAAACCAGGGTACCCTTACTTTCGAGCTACTGTTTATTGAGATATTTTGTGTGTTCCAGGGGTTAGCTGGAATGGCAGAACAAGCATCTTTTTGACCGGTATACTTGCTCTTTTGTTAGAATAACAGCCGAGAACTTTTCTTCCCCTTACCTCTTTGACATTTGTACCCACGGGACTACAAACATGTACTGCATTTCATTGTTCAATTTCACAATTATGAGAAATCAGTCTATATTTTACAACATTTCAGCACACTTATGGCGGAAATTGTCATCGGTCGTATGCATAAGCAGCCTCATTTGACAGCTGCTGATTGGATGATGTCATGGAAAGATTCTAAAAAGTATTTGCCATTGCTGGGATACATATGATCTGTTAGATCTGTGTAAAAGAATCCAAAAGGTTGTAAAACATAAACAGGAGGTTTTTCGTAGAATTCGTTATTGCCATATCAGGTCGTTACTTCCATTTACAGCTTCCCTTGAAATTATTGAAAAAAAATATAAACTTTAAAACAATATCTAAAGACACAGGTTTGTAGAACGGAGTATGGCAAAAGTAAAATCCCTGCAATAATTAGTTACAGGAACGTTGTTAAAAGCATCAAATAAACATTATATAGAATTTAGGAGAACCTTTCTTTAACGGTGTCACTGTCAGATGCCGCCATTCCGTTTTTATGCTTTAATACCATATTCTCAAGAAAAACAGACAATGTCGATTTGGTAGATTTCAATGGGTTGGCAATCTTAAAACGTTTAAGACTAGGCACGCGGGAGATTAATGTCATTACAATTATTAACTATAGTAGCCCCTGACCCTTGTTTATTCCTTCGCATTATCTTGTGTAGTAACAACCCAGGGATTTTTGCATCAGGGTCGAATTTTTCTTTAAAAGATAAAGTATCATGGATTATAGACAACAGGTTGAACAAATTGAACTACTTGACATTTATAAGTATTTGAATGGCGATAAAAAATGTCAGGGAAGATAACTGAATACTACAGTTTTACGCTTCACTCTGTACTCACTATTACTTATGGAAATGATTATCTCTTTATAATTAAGGAATAAGCCACTTCACTGACAGCTGTCTGTTGGGACTTCGTCCCTCTCACAGTTCAGACTTAACAACTGTCATTCTCCACCTCTAGATACACGCCCGTCAGAAATCCTACTAAAACTGCATCCCAGTTCGAATGGCTTTACGACTTTTACTCCGTAGTAAATATGCCATGTGGTCCAAATGGCTTACAAGGCCCTGAACACGGTTCGCCAAGTGTATTGGACTATATATACCTAGTGCAACATTTGTCCCCCTTAACTTAACTCTATCACTTGACCTATATTCATAAACCTAAGTACACTGCTGCTGTATTATGAATATGAATATTGGCTAGATTACTGACCAGTATGCAACTGAGGAAATATACCACTCAGTAGGATACATAATCAGATTTATAGTTACACCATTTAAAGATTTTTAAGGTCCTATTGTATAAGTTTATAACAGACTTGTGAAAGCACAGATATGAGTATGTGTCCTCCATACCTTAGGAGGTTATAGGTTTTACAAATTATGATTTGGATATTCTGTCATATAGTCTGATTATAAAATAAAATACAATTACATATCTTGGTCTGGCATGTAGATAATATTCAGTCGAAATATGCCATTACCGTTTTTTTTTATATACTTATCTTATATATGTTTTTTTTTGTCAACATCGCCTTCGCAGCTATCAGCAACGCCATATTACAGCATTGATTGATATTTATGTTGAATTCAGTGTTGATAACCCTGCACTTTCACGCGTGTGTGCTCTGTAGGTTTCAAGGACGAAAGTTGAACAGAAACCGTATAAAGACTTATAAAGAAAACCTACCAATTAGCGCCACCCAACGGGACAACGGTTCACGCATCTTTGGTAGAGCTTTGATGTTCTTTCCTGACGTAGAGTCTTGTGTATTATTTCTTCCCGTCTTGCTTGCTGTCCCTGATCTTTACAATTCGACTTACTTGTTTACTTAATGATTTATGATTAGCTTAATGATTGACAGTTGCACATGTTGTGTTTTTGTATACTGGCTACTGAGGCCACATGGGAAGCGCAAGGAAGTTCAACCCACTACGAACTCATGTTACCTTTACGGAGCACCTCGTATCGGAGCCTACGTGACTTGTTACTTATGTACTGTTTGATGGACTTTCATTCAAGTATAAAATTATAATAGTATATTTTTTTAGTCAGCCAAACAAATCAAATATATACGCACTAGCATTGTTTTGGCATGTCCTTTCTCCTCAATGGTTTAGCGTTTTCTTTGTTATGGTTACGTGTCCAAAATCTATTATGTTCATGTACACATGATTACACAACGCCGGAGATCCTCGCTCTCCTGTACGGGAGGAAAATACCGCTTCGTTAGCAGGCGATTCCCGGCAGGTGCGCCACTGTCGCTGGAGTCAGTTGGAGCAAAAACAAAGATGGCAGACGTTTGCTTCGCTTAGATTGTTATTACGGATAACTCTGAGAAAATGCCAGGATACCACTTGCGTTCGTACGACTGTACGTCAGAAAGCTGAAAGATTAAGAATCTAGAAAAGTACCCGTATGTGAAATACGTGAGCTTTCACAAGATTCCGTCTGGAAAGACGGATCGAACCCTCGTAAATCAGTGGATTCGGATGGTGAGGAGAGAGTTTCTGATGACTTTGATAAGGGCCAGATTAGGGTTTTTTTGGGGGCTGGGATTTGTTTTGAAGTGTTATGTTCAACAGCATCTAGTGTATTCACTACTTGGATAAACTAAATGCATACACTCTTACAACCATTAATTACATTGCCTTCCAGAGAACACATTAGACAATACATGCCACCTAGTTTTAAGAGACACTACCCAAACACCAGAGTTATAATTGATTGCAGTGAGTTTTTCATACAACCACTTGTAAAGAAGTAGTCCAACTGAATATTCAATAAGACAAGATTAAACTGAATTTATTTAACTAGTAATTTCATCAGTTCTGGTATAATGCATGTTTCGTATAGTTGCCTGCAGGTTTTCTTGATATCTTTCCATAAAGCTCCATTGAAATATATACTTTCACAGTGCAGACCCTTTACGATGTAAAACAAAAAGGTACAGCATTCGATCTTAAGGACTCTCATCTGACCTTGTATTAGGAAGTACCACTGTGAATTTTTGAAAGCAC
The DNA here is from genome assembly GCA_026874595.1 of Sipunculus nudus. Lineage (NCBI taxonomy): Eukaryota > Metazoa > Annelida > Sipuncula > Golfingiida > Sipunculidae > Sipunculus > Sipunculus nudus. The sequence continues at coordinate 45,409,165 of CM049310.1, forward strand.
AACATCCCCATCAGTTGAGAGTTAAATGTGATAGTCTCCTGTGGCAGCGTATCTCTGAAGGAGACATGTCTTTTGATTTGTAAGAACATTTAATTTCTAGGGCTCTGGTGACACAAAATGTACATGTAACAATGGTGTTGCACCCAGGGGAGGCTCCTCTAAATCAACTACAAGTACAAACTGTTCTAATTTAATCTGTCCATGTTTCTTTTTTCATTATTTTTTGTATATCTGACGCGCGACAGGTTTTTTTTCATCTGACCAAACAGCAGGTGATCTGATGTCTGTGTCAGTATGTCCAAGAACACCATGTGATGCCACCAGGTTTTTGCATCTTGCATATTGGATGGAACACAGATGCTGTTATTCTAAACCTTCTATTCAGGTGCCACCCATCTGTTCCTTGGTCATATGCAGAGATGTCATGTATATTTTGTTCTGTTAAATAATCTTTCATGTAATTGATGAATCCTGAGGCTGAGTCATTACTTTGCTGGTAGGCTATAGCTTGCTCAGAGGTGGTAGGTGGCTGGCACTTCACTGAAAGTCTAGCTGGAGGTGTCAGGCTTCTGAGGATCACAGCATCTGGTGTTGCTTTCAGACACAGAGAAAGGACCTCATTTTGTATGCTTTTCGCTTGTTCAGATGAAAGGGGTTTACGGGGGTTGTACACAGCAGGTACAGGCAGGGGACACACACGCGAGGACAGCTTGATCTCACTGATTGGCATTGGGCGTGATGGTCTTCTGGCCTAATCCCATTTACAGGTGACATCAGTCCCCACTTAAGTGTGCCGGCCTTGATGCCTCTCACAAAACTGCTTAACAGCGTAAAGAGGGGCTACAACATGTTAACATGTTCCGCCTTCTCTGCAACAACAACAATAGTATTAAGTATGTGTATAGTTCAAATAAATTAAATGAGTATATCAACATATTCATACAATGAACACTGGTTGTAGCGTAGTTTATATAAGTTTATAGTATGATTTATAATCATTGGTATTGATTGCAGCTTGTTATGTACATTTTAAACAATTTAAAATGAGTATATAAAAGCTTTCATATTGTGATATATTTAACGGTAGAAATCATATAAATTTACTGTATGATCAATGACATATGGTAATGATTACTGTTTAAACATAAATTTGAAATCTCTGTATAAAAAAGCGAAGTCAAATGTATTGCTGATAAGATTTTCTGTATATACGGTTACCTGTTTCACCCATTAAATTATTTATTTTATTGCAGGTCTATAATAAATATTATTTACAACCTGTTCTGTGTTGTGTTCTGATTAAAATTGGCATAATGAGTCAAATCGAGTTTTTTTTAAGTAAAAGTTTTACTGACTAATTGTTAATATTTACTATTTATGATAATCAATTCTTATATAAATTAAAACATACCCTGCAACGCAGTAGCACCCTCCAGATTCGACCCTACCGTCCTTCCTCGCCTAAAGCCGTACACACTACGGTTCTGTCGGTTGAGGTGTCTAGGGTACGCACGTCCCTTTCATGTACGTAAAATTCCCTTGGTCACGTTGAGCGAGTTTGACACTCCAAACATTTTTGTAAAGTTGTTGATAGTTACCGATGTTCTTATTGCTTCATAGAATTAGAGACCAAGGAACACATTTTTATGAATGTTTTGTAACAAAAAATCTATATTTTAGAATTGTGGATTGGATGAAATCAATTGGAGTGATTATGCCACCATTAACCTTGAACAAAGTATTGTACGGAATGTTTCCAATTAAGAATAACCTTCTAATAAATCAGGTGCTCCTTACATTTAAAATGTGTGTATATCAAAGTAGAAAGGAAAATAAACAAAACACAAGCAATTTAATGCCAGGTTTTTTGAGGAGATTGAAATATATAGAGAAAATTGAATATATAATAGCAAAACAGAAAAATAAGATTACTGCACATTTAGAAAAATGGGGAAAAGTAAGGAAGCATTTTTAACATAGATGGAATAATATCAAGGCAATGTGCTTTGTATATTTTTGTTTATACTGTATTTGATGTGATTTGTACAATTATGTGTGACATGTGTATTGTATGATTTTCAGCAATAAAATTTATTAAAAAAAAAAAAAAACATTTTTGTAAATGCATAATCTGTTCCCCCGATCTTGTTTATAGGCTTTAAGTATCTCTGAAATCCATTCACATACGGTGAGGAGATGTACAGATGTATCTAGCGTTTCGATGGGATGAATTTTCACCAGGTCTTTGGTCCAGTTGTTAATAGAGCTTAGCCGGGGCAGTACTTGTTCGCTGCTGTCAACTCCCTGTACTTGCCAGCGTTTGTCACGGCTTTCCTCTTGATCATCTGCCGTATCGATAAGTTCTAGCTCCAAACGGTCCGCCTGCTGAGCAAGCCCAACAAGTTCGGCCTTTTTATATCCAGCACACTGAATTCCCCGAGCAGATAGGTATTTTCTCAGTTGTTGTATGGTTTGAACGCTAAAATGCAAAGCTGATGACGACGTTCGTGCCCGATTGCTGTCGGCCATATTTGACCTCTTCCGCAATGCTGCTGGTGCAGCAGCACTTACGCACCTCCATTACAGGTGATCGGGGATCTCCGGAGCTGCGTATTGCACAAATTCAAATGTCGTACCTTTTCAGTCCGCGTACAGCTTGAACGCGACAGAAGGTGTTCGCCCAAAAATGTTCCTGTCTTTAATGGCATGAAAAAAAATTAATGCTTTAATTTATTCCGAAATTGAAAATGTGCCAGATTCAGTGTTGTTTCTTGTAAAGATTTCCCCCGACATAGCTTTGACCTTACACACCATTTCTGACATGTTAGGACCATGGTTGGGCATTAATCTAGTCAAACCGAAAATAAAATATGTTGGAGAAAATACCATAGAACAAGGAAATGTATATACAGTTGGTTCAGTTGTTAACCCTTGGTGACGAACCACTGTTAATCCAGAGGTAAAAATATTACTATTAAGCTAAACTGTTAATGGCAGTGTGAGATACACATTTTCAGATAAGAATATTTTGCAATTGATACCATCTGATGAAAGCGCACTAAAAAGTGCGTAATACACCTGTTGTGCTAACTATAATGAATGACCTCACTAATATGCAAATATTTTAATATTTTGGTGAAAAAAACATTCATAACAAATTTAATAACAATCCATTGAATTCCTGAAAAGTTACCGAGACGAAAACACAAGCATTGCAAATTCCATGATGCATAGAAGTCTTGCGACCGCATCAATTACTAGTGAGTGTGGAATACGCTGATGGTCAAAATGCGTCATTTAATGGTAATATATTATGGATTATCCATTAAATTTCTGGTACATTATCGCGCCATCAAAGGTTCACGGGCGGACATAAAGCCTTACGGACGCTGCCCCGAATTTTAGAACATGTTAACTCGCACATGAGAACACTGAGAATTAGACGAATTTTCTTGGCAAAGCGATCGGGGAATTAATTAAAATAAATCTGACATCGGCTTAAAACACAAGAACCAAAGCTTAATTTGTCTGCGTGTTGTCCAAAAGATCGATCGATCTTGTTTTCAACATCAAATTCGGAAATCCCCATTGACAAAAATTCATGGTTTTTATATGCCACGTAAGTACTCTCAGGGTCTTTACAGACATAGCTTTATTGAAGTTCCTGTGAAAACAAAAACCGAAATATTTTTTTACGCCGCGGAGGGCTAATGTCAGATATGGAGGACACTCGTTCATGGAAAAAGCTTCATGAAAGTCTATATATTTGTTTAAAACCTCCACGATATCAGATATATCAACTGTACCTTTCAAAGAAAAACTGGCTTCCCTGCTGTCGTTATCTTATCTAATACTTATAAAGGAATTCGCTCCACCTTTGTTCGCAAGGTTACCTGAAACCACGCTGTGTATGACTGTGCCAAACCTCATTTTAAAGGTTATTCTTCCCAAGGTGACATCGCCGCTATGACAATCAATAAATTATCATGTACATAAAGTTTTAAGTGATTTTCCCTGCATTCTACATTGCGGGGAGGCTACCATGAACCAAAAGCACCCCACCTGCCTTAGACAATGACAGGAAAGGGTCCTTGTGGTACAACAATGAACCTCCAGCACAGTATAAGGGCTGTTTAGCATGTGAATAAATTTTAAAGGTTATTGTTCCCAAGTCGATTTTGCAATTGATAATTTTTAATTTTCACAACATTTTGAGTGATTTGTGCATTTTTTTATAATCTGCATGGAGGTTAACCGAAAACAGCCGAACTGCCTTTGAAAAAACCGCATTGCCTGTTCGGTCCAATGAAGCACAGAATAAAGATCTTTATTGTGCAAATGAATTATTCGAGCTTTCATAGAAGGATTAAAGTATGTTTGGCCCGACATTTGACCCAGGCTCTGATCTACATGCATGGTCAGTAAATGTGTAAACAGTTCAAACTCGATTTAAGAAAGGATGGGTTCAACCCAGAGGAATAAAAGACAAGACGTTACACAGGTTCCCAATTTCCGGAAAAGGCGTGGGGGTGGGGTTTGGATGGGGTTTGCAGGACTTGAAAACGGTCTGAAACGATTAAATAAAACGGTTCCGACTTGGTCCGCTTCTGGTTCTAACGAGATGGGCATATTTCCGAATCTTGTTTCAGGAATAGTTTCCTTCTGAAAAACGGACATTAAATTCATGGTTCATGAGACCAGGGAAGAAATTGTGACAACATAGCTGGTGGTTAGCGCCCCCTGCTGGCTGGAAGATATGCAGGAACTCCTAATAGACGAGACCAAAGTACCTGATGACCCCCTCCTCTAAGATCCATGATCAGTACTAAACCTTGATAACTAAAAACAACGGTATGAATATTTTATGTAAAAACGTTTAAATATGCGTTTGCATAGAATCAACATATGCTGTTCCACAAAATAGAAACACCGTGATAAAGGGATTTTTGTTACAAGTGACACATTTGCACCTGATACTTATTTTGACCACGACTTTATTTTTATTTTTGACTTTGGCCTAATTCCCAATTACTTGACCTTGGGAAGAGTCCTGTGATCCATCAAAGAGTACAGTCAACTTGTTGATTTTCTTATAGTGCAACTAATTCTGAGTTCAGTAGAATCAATAATGTTTTCTCAGTTGTCAAGTTTGTTCAAATAGCTATAATAATCAACCAGTTAGAACCAACCAACCTATAATACCAAGGTTGAGTGTTGATTGAGAGCCTTTTAAAATATAAGTACAAAGAAATCTACTGTATGATTAAATGATTGAATAAGTTTACTAATACCATGTACTTTATTCTAGCTGAAAGCATAAACATTTTTAACCTCGAGGAAATTGAAATAAAATTCATGTAAGAGTAATTATTTGTAATTCATGTCCGATGTGGGGTATATTCAAGGTAGGATATGATCACACCAAACCCCTACCCACGTAAACTCCTTGTACAGTGCACTCGTTCTAAAACTCGTTTTAACCACCACTTTGCTCTTTGCCTGCTTTGATGGTGATACCCTTGCTATACAAAGCAGCGTTTAAAACGAAGGACATCCGGAACAACTGCAGTGTTTATTAACCGCTAGAGCTGCGTCAGGAGTACGCTGCCCACTGTGTTTAACAAAAAAGAAGTTATATACACCCAATAAATATCGCGAGTGTCAAAGCCATTGTGTAATGACCTGGAGGTCATGGTTTGTATAGTTACGCCATTAAAGGAACTCGGTTATCACTGAGGATCAAAAGGGAGGGTTTCTTCCGCTTCCGGTCAAGGTCTGTCCCAAACGGTAATCTCTGTGTTTTATTATGAAATGTATTCCGGCCCCAACATCTGTATTTACGGTGACGACCGCCATATTAATATACCATGATACCTCAGTCCACTAAGATAATTTATTCACATGATTTCTTGTCTCTCTGCGTATAGGAAAAAACCTAGCCCAATCCTGCGTCAGCCTTGACATGTATATGTTTAGCCGGAATTCCCAACTTCCCAGCTGCTGTTGATTGAGATTTTTTTTAATCCGGTTGGTACGTTGGAAGTGCAGAACAAGCATTTTTTGTCCTGTATGCTTGCTCTATTGTTAGAATAATAACCAAGAACATTTCTCCTCTTTAAATTTTTGAAATTTTACCCATGGGACTACAAACGTCTTGCATTTCAATGTTCAGTACTGGTTCCTTCTATTTCACCCCCTCTCATCTCATCAAACAGAATTCACGTCTATGTTAGTTTGTATTACGCCTACGGGATAGTACATCTCTGTTTTTGCAGTATATGGGTTTGGTGGCTATTTGGTCAATAAATGATCCACCAGGCATTGCTTTTACTCTGTTCCACCTCCTCATGCCCACAGGTTTTTGCATGGAAATGAGCATTAGTTACATCTCAAGGGAAACGATGCTTATATTTGTTTGCTCACAGATGCCGCCATTCCGTTGTTATACATTTGTAGCATATTCTCAAGGAAAAAAGACAATGTCGAATAGGTAGATTTCAATGGGTTGACAATGTGAAAATAATTTAGACTAGACAGGCTGGATATTAATGTCAATACAATTATTAACCGGAAGCCCCTGACACTAGTTTATTCGTTCGTATTATCGTGTGTAGTAACATCCCAAGGGCTTTTGCATCAGATTCGAATTCTGTTAAATATAAAGTATCATGGATTCTAGACAGGTTTCAATTAAAAAACATGACATTTACAAGTTTCTGAACGGTGATAAAAATGTAAGGGAAGTATACTACAGTATTACGCTTCACTCTGTACTCACACATACTGATCGAAATGTATATCTCTTGATAATTTAGGAATAACCACTGTAAAAACAGCTGTATCTTACCACAATAGTTGGGATACTTCTTATTTACACTGCTACAGTCACAAACGTGGCTGTCAGTCGGGACTCAGTCCCTGTCACAGTTCAGAATTTCGTTCTCCACCTCCAGATACACGCCCCTCATTAATCCTACTGAATCTGCATGCCAGTTCGAATGACTTTACGACATTAACCCCGTAGTGTATATTCCGTGTGGCTAACAGATGGTCTTTTAATGCCCTGAACACGGTATTCTAGCAAAGTAAGTTTTTTTACCATACCTTATGCAACAGTCGTTCTCCATACCTTAACCCTGGCTACTTTGACCTATATACATAAAGCTAAATACACTGCTGCTGTTTTATGAATATGAATATGTTTGGCTATATTACTGACCAGTATGCAACTGAAGAAATATACCACTCAGTATAGGATACATAATAAGATTTATAGTTACACCATTTAAAGATTTTTAAGGTCCTATTGTATAAGTTTATAACAGACATGTGAAAGCTTTACGACATTAACCCCGTAATGTATATTCCGTGTGGCTAACAGATGGTCTTTCAACGCCCTGAACACGGTATTCTAGCAAAGTAAGATTTTTTTACCATACCTTGTGCAACAGTCGTTCTCCATACCTTAACCCTAGCTACTTTGACCTATATACATAAAGCTAAATACACTGCTGCTGTTTTATGAATATGAATATGTTTGGCTATATTACTAACCAGTATGCAACTGAAGAAATATACCACTCAGTATAGGATACATAATAAGATTTATAGTTACACCATTTAAAGATTTTTAAGGTCCTATTGTATAAGTTTATAACAGACATGTGAAAGCACAGGTATGTGTATGTGTCCTCCATACTTGTAAATAGGTTTTACGAATTATAATTTGGATATTCTGTCATATAGTCTGATTACAAAATAAAATAAAAATACAAAAATATCTTGGTCTGGCGGGTAGATAATATTTAGTCGGAATTTGCCATAACCGTTTTTTATATACACTTATCTTATATATGTTTTTGTCAACTATTGCCTTCGCAGCTATCAGCAACGACAAATTACAGCGTTGATTGAAATATATGTTGAATTCAGTGTTGATAACCCTGCATTCTCACGCGTGTGTGCTCTGTAGGTTTCAAGGACGGAATTTGAACAGAAACCGTATAAAGACTTATAAAGAAAACCTACCAATAAGCGCCACCCAACGGGACAACGGTTCACGCATCTTTGGTAGAGCTTTGGTGTTCCTTCCTGACGTAGAGTCTTGTGTATTATTTCTTCCTGTCTCGCTTGTTGTCTCTGATCTTTACAATTCGACTTACTTGTTTAGTTAATGATTTATGATAAGCTGGCATGGATTTATGATATCGGTACCCACGTGACTTGTTACTCGAGTGTTTGATAAACTTTCAGTAAAGTATGAAATTAAAATAATATATTTTTTGTGTCAGCCAAACGAATCAAATATATACACACTAGCATTTTTATGGGCATGTTCTTTCTCTTCAATGGTTGAGCGTTTTCTTTGTTATGCCATATTTGACCTCCTCCGCAATACTGCTGGTGCAGCAGCACTTACGCACCTCCATTACAGGAGATTGGGGATCTCCGGAGCCGCGTATTGTAAAAATTCGAAAGTTGTACCTTTTTCAGTCCGCAGTACAGCTTGAAAGCGACTGAAGGGGTTCGCCCAAAAATGTACCTGTTTTTATGGAATGAAAAAATATAAATGCTTTAATTTGTTCCGTAAATTGAAAATGTGCCAGATTCAGTGTTGTTTCTTGTAAAGATTTCCCCCGACATAGCTTTGACCTTACACACCATTTCTGACATGTTAGGACCATGGTTGGGCATTAACCTGGTCAAACCAAAAAAAAAAAAGTTGGACAAAATACCATAAAACAAGAAAATTTATATACAGTTGGTTGTTAACCCTTGAGTATGAATCACTATTAATCCTGAGGTCAAGAAATACTATTAGGCTTAACCGGGAATGCCAGTGTGAGATACACGTGTTCGGACAAAATTTTATTGCAAATATTACCATCTGATGAAAAAGTACAAAAAAGTGCGTAACACACCCGTTGTAATGACTTTAATGAATGACATCACTAATATGTAAATATTTCGATAATCAGTGGAAAACATTCATAAAAATTTCATAACAATCCATTGAATTCCTGAAAAGTTACCTAGACGAAAACACGAATGCAAATTACTTGATGCATAGAAGTCTTGTGATCGCAAGAAGCTGTAAATATGTCACAATTGGTTGTATCGCTAATTCTTGGGGTTTTGTGGCTCAAAATTCCGGGATATTATTTTTTTCAGTCTTCTGTGACAAGCCCCTGTGCACAGCATCATACCTAGTGTATCCCTAGGCCACCATGATATACCAGCATCATGCCTGTGGTGTTCTTGAATGAAAGAAGTATATTAACAAAATATTATAATCTTAATTCGGAGTTCTTTCATGGAAGTATTAACGATATTGTCGGAAGAAAACATATCGAAAAGGGTGCACAGCGGGTCGGTGTCCACAGGCCATCCGCTGTTCCAAGGCCACCATGTCGCCTGAGGCCACCCGGTGTCCAAAGGCCACCATTCGCGATAGTAATCTGCCACCTGCAAATAATTCATACCGCGGAGAGCTAATGTCAGGTCAGAGAACACTGATGCATGGTACAATCTTGATGAAAGTCTATATATTTGTTTAAACCATTCATGTGACAATCAAGTTTTTCATAATGTCGTCCAACCTTTGAAAAAAAATGCTTTCCTGCTATCGTTATCATACGACATACGACAATGACCACAGATTTACGACTTCAGATTACGAACGGATCTATTGATCAGGAGCCATTTTGTGTATGATATACTGCAGCTTGTGTTTTACATTATCCATTTCACTAGACTATCTTAATAAACGACCCAGTTCTTGAGACACGCAAGTGCCCTAACATTATGAGACTCACACATACCCAGCATAATTTATCTCTGTTATCTCAGTGCCGGGCGGATATCATGCTTTCATGGTAACACCCAGTGATGCAACCATCGATCGTGACATAATTCGCTTTGCTAGCGAAAGAACCGTATTTGTTGTACGCTTATATACATACCGCAAACCAAATCTGATGACGATCCAGATAGTATATTCAAGATCTACTGAACCAGAATTTCGGCGGATGTTAGCGGTTGCTAAGTGCTTTCTAGTTACTTATTTTTTGTGTATATTCATCAGAGCTTTCGATAGGAAGAATTTTTAAGAGTTCCGGACGCCAAAAAACTAAATTTCCGACGTGCCAGATGGGAAGTTTGAGCTTCCCACTAGGTTTTCGTCAAATCTGTAAAGTTGTGTAACATTGATTTTTTTTATTTTACGTAATTTTCGTAACAATACTTGATTAAATATCATGTCATTATATGATTATATGGAGTGAAATCTAAGGGTTACGTCTGAGCAAATTGTTGTTTAAGGTAGTCGGAAATGAACAGGCAGTGCTAAAAAAGCAAAATTTGATTCTTTAATTCAGTCCAACAGCTAGGTATTTCGCGCGTCTAGTCGGATGCCTGGAACCATAAACCCGAGCGTCTGAGGGAGATTCCGAGCGTCCCAGACTCTCATATCCGCGTTCATGAAAGCCCCGATTCATAACTACTAGATGTACCTCTGGTTCTGTCTGATTAGCTGGTAAAAACTGAATGTCCTGTGCTTCTAGGAGGGAGAGTTGTTCATGATATAAAGATCGCATGTGCTTTTCCAGGAAACCCCCTACTTTAAAAATGTCAGCAAAGAATGGCAAATTATGCTATTCAGGAAATCAAACAAAAAAGTAGACATGAGGCATACGTACGGTATCCGAGGTTTGCGTGAACATCACATAAAACGATATGTGTAATTGTCAATTGATAGACGTCTGGGGTATAATAACAAACACGTTTATGTCATTGCTACTCGAAAATGCACCTAAAAGCGTGCAATAAGGAAAGACAGGCTCAGACAAGTAGATTCTTTGTTGATTATAATCAGGATGATCGGAAACCGATGATGCTCCAAGATAAACGGCAGGATTACATGTTTCGGTGCTATTTCGTGGCAAAGAAATAACTTCAGCCTTGGTTCGTTGCTTTGTCTTAATATAATTTAACACAAAAAGGTATATCCGGATTTTTCAGAAAGTGTGCATAGGTTTATAAAACCATATGAACAATCCATTAAACGTTGAAGGTAATCAAAATCAGCAAAATATAATATTTTCTTAAATACCATTCTGAAAAAAAGAAGATTTTAATAATTCCCCGTTTAGATTCCGCCCCTTCGTATGCATTTGTTCTGCCACTAGCCAGGTGAAACCGAAGGTTTTTTACGCTCCGACTGCAGAATCTAGTTTGTTAATAGAATCCCTACATTGCGGATCTTAAAAAGATATGTGTGCATGCATCCAGCTCCCCCCCCCCCCTTAACTGTGTTGTAGGACTTCGAACAACCTATAAATTGTTTGAACAATTGAAACCATAATTATTACGGTTGTCGTTTGATCCCAACTGGAAAGCCCTCGCATTCACAGCGAAGTCCTGTGGTTATTGTTTTGAATAAAAAAGGCCTTTCTTCCTGTTGAGGGAAGCAGTGGGATCAATGGGGATTAGAGTGGACCTGTGACTGTATATAGCACAATTCGCTCTGTGACCAGTAAACTCGAATTCAGGAAAAATTCCCCCGAGGCACCACCAGAAAAAAAACGTGACAGGCGTGGAGGACCTTAAAGCACAAAGGACATAAGGGTACCTTTTGGGATAATATTAAAATTATAATGTATGCAGGTTAATAGAGCATCCCGCAAATTAAAACAAAAATGTTCTAGAAGAGCGCACTGCCGATACTTGTACCGAATTGCGAAGGCCAAATCAGAACGAATTCAGGTTAACCATTGTCTTTAAAAAAAAATATATATATATATATATAAATTCTTAAAACGCTACAAAAAATTATACGTAACAGTAAGATTATTTATGGCTATTAAATGATATAGTGGTTGGTACTAAGTGGTAACTTGGTTGATTAATTTAAACTTCCAAAGCGGCTCATTGGTAATCAATGACAAAGAACCAAATATAATAAACTTTCATAGTCGGGATTACCCTAATTATTCTGAGGATAGTAAAACATATTTTTCAGAATAATACAAGATAAATGTAATGAAAACAAGTGACCCATAGATCAGGATGCTCAACTGAAGAGCCTTCCTCTGAAAACAAAATTAACATAAACCTTACACGTGACCTTGACCTTTGACATTTGACACCAAACATTGATAGGGTTGTTTAATAAGTGATGGTTCAAAAGTCTTAATCCAGTGATTATCCAGCAAGAAACTCTACTGAACTATCAATATAGGTTTTGCTGATAAAACTATTCTTGATCAGTAGACATACGAGGTTTAAGAACACTAGATGGGATTCCACAGCTGATTATTTACAGTCCATGCCGTGCTGCCATTTGTCACCCGCTTATGTAATGGCAGCACGGCATGGACTGTAAATAATATCTTTGGCAAGCAATGAATCAATAACGCCGTCTGCCGCGAGGTGGCAGCACGGTATAGACTATTGGAAATAAATGGGAGGCAAGCAATCAATTAGTGACACCATGTGCTGCGAGATGGCAGAACGATATAGACTTTTTAAGAACGATTAGGTTGCGAAAATGGCCAGAGAACTGTTATAGAGCAAATATTGGCACAACAACGCGTTACTTTCACTAATAAAACTGACAAGGAACATGATGATAATTCAACGTATTTTTACGGATAACGTTGCGCTATTCTTGACCATATTTACCTACGCCGCTGGTGTATTTAAAACCACAGTGTTTAGTTTGGTTATATTTTCATTATCCTTATAACCATAACCAGCGTAGTCATGTCTCGTGAATCAAATTCTGCGCAGTATACTGCAATTTATTATCCCCACGCAATGAAGTTGCAGGAGATACGGTAACGCAACCGTTCATGCGTCCGTCCGTCCATCCGGAGGTGGACGCATTTTAAGCGAAACAATATGATAAAAACTTTCTTCTTCGGCACAGAGCTCACACTGCAAAAGAGGAAGATCCTTTTTGATTTTGAGGTCACGGGCTCAAAGGTCAAGGCCAAAGAACACACTTCTTGGAAAAGATTTGGATGCATTTCATAAGCTTACATACCAATATAGGAAGAAACCTGTTGATTATGGGGTCAAAGGGTCAAGGGTCACAGAACCGCACTCCTGATTTTCATACTGTTTATTAAATCCAGTCCAATTATGCTCACGTGCGGGTGGATGCTCCGCTTTGCGGTTCCCGTGTTATAAATGTATCGGGGTACAACCATCTGTAAAGACCGAATTGCTTTTTAACTCACTCAGAAGGGAGTTTAGGCATTGATAACTTCTAGGACTACTGGGAGAGCCAGGGTATCGAGCTCTAAATTATTGTGATTTTTATTTGGCTATAAGATTCGCTGTATCTCTCAACACGGTTAAAAATATGGATTTCATTTTGTTATTTATTTTGGCCTACTTTTGACTTCTTGCTCTGACGAACCCAGATTTTTGTAGGTGGCACACTCCTGTATTTTTTTAATCTACTTATTTTTTCACAACAACAGTGGTTTATGCTGTACAACATATATGGTAATGACGTTTTAAGAATGTATGCCGGTGAGCTGTAAATTAGAATAGGCCATAACAACTAATTATCATCAGTGAAGCTCCTCCCAAAGCGCACTAGGAACCAATCGTTATTTTGCTCATATGATGCATAAGATTATTTTTTTCTCGTAAGAATAATTATATTCTTTGTTTGTTTTAATTGTTAGAAAATACTAAGTAAAATTGTATAGGTTACCGAGCGGATCTTGTGAAATATATTGAATATTTACGGAATATATTCAAGATTCTTCACACTGAGGCGACTAATAAATTATTATTTTTGTATATCATATAGTTGTCAGGGGCGTAGCCAGAATTGAGGGAGGGGAGGGGGCCATCATCAGTGGCGGATCAAGAAATTCGAAAGGGGGGGGGGGGCGTTAATATGCATGTATGGGTAATATGAAAACGGTTATATATACAAGTATATAAATGTATATTATTATTATTATTATAATTTTTACTATACTTTATATATTGAAGTATATGAAAATATATATATATTTATTTTCAATTATGAACCATGGTATATTTAAGGCTAGTTACGGGTACATGTATGGGGAAGGTATGGGAGGGGGTTTTCCCCTCACATATTGGGAAATTTCAATCGTTTTCAAACGAGTCAATGGCGCAAAAGCGCAATCAGGTTTTTAACTATCAAAATATTATCTTTTAAATGTAATGCTCGTGGTGAAATAACTGATAAGCTGAATTATTATGTAAAACTTCGCATTTTACCGGTTTCCGTGGTCTCGACAGCACGCAGGACTCCTAAGAGCTCAACACAGATCGCGAATTTGAGTACCGGTATCACCAGAGGCGCCGTAAGATTGTTCACGGTCTACCCCAACCAGGGCCCGGTGCTCGATCGATCTGCAGTTGTTCTGCAGCTGTCAATAAATATCCTTATACTCAACTAATAAATTTGAAAGTAATTGTAACTGCAGATAACCTAAATAAAGTCTATTTGCCTATTAATAATAAGAAATATAAAAAAAAACGAGATTAATCACGAAAATCGGAAATAAGATAAAATGAGAGATTTTGCAGCTCAACGGGGGGCCGCGCGCCGGAGGCGCCCCTTCTGAATCCATTATACTGATAGCATATATCCGCCCCTGATTTAATGCATATATATATATATATATATATATATATATATATATATATATATACATATATATTTGTATTAGATTATGTAAAATTCTGAAAGGACGGCGAGTACTGGATGCGACCGGGGCTGCGGCCATGCCCCCCCCCCCTTGGCTTCGCCCCTGGTTGTGATGCACCGATACTAATAACAAATTTATTCATTTAAAATTGACATGCATTGAATATTTTAATACACCAAACACCTCCAAAGACAGTGTCCCCCCCCGCACCCCCTACTGCCCCAACACACCCTTTTTCAACCAGAGGCAAACCATATGTCCCCGACTGACTTTTTTGGTAATTAAATGAATGTAATTTTGTCAATCAATATAGACCTGCAATTAATAAAACAAATATAAGTTAACAATAATGTGTCACAGTGTCACAAAGTTCCTCAAATAACAATGAAATGCAGGGTTTCAGGAATGAGTAAAATAACAAAAGTAACTGATAATATTTGATTCCCCACGCTCTTTACACATCGCTTCACCTATAGACCTACTAAATATATCATTAGCGCTGTTTGTTTTGTCCTCGTTTCCTGAGTCGCTACACATAAAGGGATCGAGCCGGGAGCACTTTTTAGGTCCGACCAGCTGAGACCCGATGCTGGAAGACACGACTTCTGTGATTCGCTGAAATGGGTACATGATTAATAAATAGCAAATATAAATGCTGTTGGCAAAATATTTTTAGAGGTTGAAGAGGTCAATGTGTATGAACTTTACCACAAACTGATTCCATAAATATTTGTGCCCCTCTTGACTGTGTGAAAACAATGTCCGATATGCAACACACAACTGACGCGACAATGAATTTACATAATTGTCAGGACGTTTTGCCAGCAAGACAGTTAACCAGCCAAGCGAGGAATACACAGAGCTAATGATGTTCAGAAGCGGATCCCCTTCTTTTTCATCCGCCACAACCTTTTTTATAAGGGTTTCAGATAACATTTTTCGGCCTGGACCCCCTTTTCTGGACCTGGGGACCTTTTCCTAGGTTTGTTTTAAGTCCTCCTGGGTTGCACACCCCCTTTCCTAAATCCTGGATCCGCCCTTGATGTTACATTTAGTTTTGAGGGATAGCTCATCTCCCTGACAACCGTTTGAATAGGCCACAAGCTCAGGTAGAATAGCCCGGCAAGTGGTTAGCACAGGTCCTTATGCACGAAGGATGCCCGGCCGATGAGCTGTAATTCAAACGGATTCGAAGTTGCGCCCCTAAAATGAATATGACAAAAAAAGCAATCATATTAATTTAATGTGCTTTTTTACATAGTAGTAATTTGCTTATATTTATTTTGTTTTGACAAAATGTATGAAAATCATTGAACTTTGGCGTGTTACTAGCAGGGATCCACAAAACTTCTGTCCAACAACTTGAGCATATAGCTGCGCAAAAGAAGCCTGTATCCTTAATTGCTGCCCTTTCCAGTGTTTTTTTTAGCTTTATAGCTGAAGATACAAATACAGCATACCATAAAGTAACTTCAGATCTTAGAATAAAAATAAATGTGGTAAAGTAATGTTTATATGCCAGTTTTTTTTTTTCAAAATGAAACATTTGCAGCATAAGGAATGCAACATTTGCCTCCGCCTGTCAACTAATAGACCATGACTTATCATAATATTTCCAATATCAGATGCATTTGACATGACAAACCTTTAGTCCTGCATAGTTAGTTAGTCTTTCCAAACACTTATTTTTTTTTTGTTTTATAAACTAGTATAACAATTTATAATCCAGGTCTCGTAATAACGCGCTTCCTCTTGTCTAAGACAAATGGCTCTGAAGCCTTATACTAAATCAAAGCATGATTTCCCCTAACCAGAATAATCCAATCTTACCATTAACTCTTAAATTAAGGTGACATTCTAGAGAATAATCTTAAGATATGTAAACAATTGTGATATCAGATGCTATTAGGCAAGACAACATTAAACAAATTCAATGTTCCAAAGAAACATCAAGCTCTTAAATAACTAGAAAAAAACCAACCCAACATGTACTCATTAAAACTAGTTTAAAACACCAAATTCATCACCAAACATGCCATCATCACAATAAAGCAAATCATAAACTTAAAAATAAAATTAATACATCAACGCTATATAAAAAAATAATTATGCCTTCCTGACAATTAAAGTACAATCCTTATGAAGATCCGACTCAACCGAACATTATTTCTTTTGAGTCATGTTCCCTTGACAACAACAATGATTTTGCATAATTTTGACCTTGAATGTTCAGGATTTTATAACAATTAAATCAGGCATATAGATAAATATATAGATATTTAAATATAGATATAAATATAAATATATATATATATATATATATATATATATATATATATATATATATATATGTACGGCTTCAGTTTGTTTAGTCACGAATAAATCAAATTTTTCAGTGAGATACTGCCTTAGTAAGGGTACACACACACCTCCAGATTTTTTGTCCTACTTGAATTGGCAGCTTTAAAAAAATGTAAAACTAGACCCAAATATTATGTTTTGATTTTGTATTGAAATTAAAAAATGACCTTTTTCAATTATGACATTTTTATTATTACGTTGACATGTCCCCATGTCAACTACCAGCAGATAAATGGTATACATACAAGCACATTCGGAGAGCCGAGGTGCCAGGCTTACTAGAAATGGTGATTAAAATTCCTGTGGAAAGGCGATGAGGGCCATACTGGCCAAGAGACTGTTTATTTTGTAAGTCTATCATGTCTGTGATGAATTTATACCATTACGTTGTCATAGCAACGGTTGTGATTTTGCATGACTGTGACTTGAAATGACCATGAATTTTATTGTACTTGATCAGACAACATCAAGTATGTATCATTTGACCAAATAATGTTTTTGTTTGTTTAGTAGCAAATATATGACTTATCCATTTCTATGATGACATGGTAACGGGTCAGATGGCCAAAACCACCCAAGATTAATGGCAAACAAGCATTTTCTAATAGCTGAGGTTGATGGCAAACCAAAACAAGTGACCCATGGGTCATGACGCTCAGCTGACTGGGAAGAGATTTGCAAAGGGAAATTTTATCATCTGAATGGAAGTATATACCCATTCAACTGAAGCATCAAACAGATTAACCAACAGGCCAAGATTGTGTCTGTATTTATATATCTCAAAAATAAAGAAAAAAAGCGTAAACTTTAAAAAAATACAGGTGGCTCCACCAGTCTGCAGAAACTAATAAAAACACTTAATGGTCAATATCCATGCAAAGAATCATGGTGATCTCTGCATTAGTTGTTCAGATACTTCAACCTTTGTATCAAATTTTCCATAATTCTGAGGGATACTTCGGAGTCCTATAGCTTGAAGGATATGGGAAACGGAGACCTATTTTCAGGTTTGCACATACACTTTTCATGAGCCTCCTTGCATGACTAGAATGAAAATTCTAGGTCCTGTTGTTACAATTTGTTCCACGTTAACCGATGACAGCATGCTTAAAGGTCTCAAAAATAGAGAAAAAAATTCGAAAAATTAAATAAAATACAGGTGGCACCACCAGTCTGCAGAAACTGATGAACACTCCATAATCAATATCCATGCAAAGAATCATGGTGATCTCTGCATTAGTTGTTCAGATACTTCAGCTTTTGTATCAAATTTTCCATTATTCTGAGTTGTACTTTGGAGTGCCACAGCTCAAAGGATATGGGTAACAGAGACCTAATTTCAGGTTTCCATGGAGACTTTTTATGGGTCTCCCAGTGTGTCAAGAATGAAGATTCTAGGTCCAGTTGTTATGATTTGTGCCCTGTTTACAGATGTTCATATGTTTAAAGGTCTCAAAAATAGAGAAAAAAATTGTACAAAAACTCGAACTAATACAGGTGGTGCCACCAGTCTGCAGAAACTGATGAACACTCCATAATCAATATCCATGCAAAAAATCATGGTGATCTCTGCATTAGTTGTTCAGATACTTCAGCTTTTGTGTCAAATTTTCCATTATTCTGAGTTGTACTTTGGAGTGCCACAGCTCAAAGGATATGGGTAACAGAGACCTAATTTCAGGTTTCCATGGAGACTTTTCATGGATCTCCCTGTGTGTCAAGAATTAAGATTCTAGGTCCAGTCGTTACGATTTGTACCCTGTTGACAGATAACTACATCCTTAAAGGTCTCAAAATTAGAGGAAAAAAATTGTAAAAATTAAAAAAATACAGGTGGCACACCCAGTCTGCAGGAACTGATGAAACACCTCTTGACCAATATGTATGCCAAAAATCATGACCATCAGTGTTGTAGTTATTGAGATGTTGCAGTTTGTTTTTATCATATTTTTCCATTATTCTGAGGGGTAATTGGGAGCCCCACCTCTCAAAGGATATGGGATACAGAGACCTTATTTCAGGTTTCCATGGAGACTTTTCATAGGTCTTTCACTGTGTCAAGAATGAAGATTCTAGGTCCAGTCTTTACAATTTGTGCCTGTTAACAGATGTTCACATTTTTAAAGGTCTCAAAAATAGAGAAAACAATTCGTAAACAATCCGAAAAATACAGGTGGCGCCACAAGTCTACAGAAACTGATGGAACATCTCATGATCAATATGTATGCCAAAAATTATGACCATCAGTGATGTAGTTAATGAGATATTGAAGTTTTTGTATGAAATTTTTGACTATTCTGGGGGGGGGGGGTACTTTTGGGCCCAGTAGCTTGAAGGATATGGGTAACAGAGACCTTATTTCTGGTTTTCATAGAGACATTTTTATAGGTCTCTCAGTGTGTCAAGAATGAAGATTCTAGTTCCAGTCTTAACGATCTGTGCCCTGTTAACAGATGTACACATTTTTAAAGGTCTCAAAAATAGAGAAATAAATTCGTAAAAAATCGAAAATACAGGTGGCGCCACCAGTCTACAGGAACTGATGGAACATATCATGATCAATATGTATGCAAACAATCATGACCATCAGTGATGTAGTTAATGAGATATTGAAGTTTTTGTATGAATTTTTTTACTATTCTGGGGGGTACTTTGGGGCCCCATTGCTCGAAGGATATGGGTAACAGAGAGCTAATTTCTGGCTTTCGAGGAGATTTTTCATGGACCTCTCAGAATTTCAAGTAACAAGTTTCTAGGTCCAGCAGTTACGATTTGTGCCAGGTTAACGGACGGACGGACGGACGAACAGATAGACGGACAGACGGACGATGGACAAAGGGTGATCGCTATAGCTCAGATGACTTACAATCAACTGAGCTAAAAAACATGGTTTCAATTACTGCCCAAAGGGGACGGGGTCCATGCTGGCAAAAGTCAACATGGTTTACATCTATTTTGTAAGTAAATCATGTCTTTGATGAGTTTCTGTTATTATGGTGCCATTGTAACGGTCATGATTTTGCATGACTATGACATTAAATGACCTAGATTTCGTATGTTTTTGGTCAGACAGCTTTGAATATGTATACTTTGGCACAGATTATGTTTTTATTTTGGTAAGAAACGAATATATAAAATTTTTTTTTAAATTTTCATTACTATGTTGCCATCGTAACAGGTCACATGACAACAACTACCAATGGATCAATGGTAAACAAGAATATTCTGAAAGCAGAGGTCCCTGGCTAACTAGAAAATGTTACATTATTACTGCCTAAAGGGAAATGGGTTTCATTCTGGTCCAGAGGCTATATGATCTTCCCCTATCGTGTATCATGTACGTCTATCATGTCTATGGTGATTTTCTGCCATTACGCTGTCATTGCAACGGCCATGATTTTGCATGAATGTGAACTTAACTGAACCATATAATATTTGTCATGACTAAGAGAGCTTAAACCATATTTATACAAACACAGAGATTGTACTTTGATGGTGTTAGTAACAATGCAACTACAGGTTCTCAAATACTAAAAAGTTCCATATTACACTGTTGCCATAGCAACCATGCTAATTATATATGATCTTTACCTTATATAAACCAACTCTTTATTTTTAATTAACTGGAAAGCTTTAAATACACATTTTTACTTACTTAAATTATGTTTCTATCGAGTTAAGTCAAAAATATGTTTTTATTTCTTACAATCCTGGATTTCGCTTATGCGTTGCCATTGCAACCGCACTTGAGCTCACACCGAACACCACCAATTGAATGGCAAACATGCAGATTATGACAGCTAATTATCCTGGCTAACAGAAAACTAAGTGAAAATTAGTGTCGAAGGGGGGGGGGGGGGGGGGAGTCTACGGTGGCCCACTGTCTATGACTGGGGGAACCATCTAGAATCAATTTCATCTAGCCATCAGTAGGCCTATTTTAGTTAAAATCACACATATCTCAGGAGTCGTTTAGTATAACAGCCTGTCATTATGCATGTTCATCCATGTTACATAGCTTTCTCATACTCAAGATAGATGGCGCCACCAACAATCATGTATTTACAAAAGAAAAATGCAATTTGATGCCCTTTTGATGTATCGGCTTGAAATTCTGAATGTTTATAGATCTATAGACTTCCTTTATCTTGTCATAATGACTGCTGGTGGCACATACAATATTTTTATTAGTTTCTTTCATCCGTGCGTCTTGGACATTTAGGCATCTCTGGTGGCACAAATTTGGATGGCCGCCACCTCAGGGGACATTCCATGCTTGTCTCACTTTAAGGATGCCTCTCTGATATGTGCTTGTCGACTGCCAAAATTCTGGTTCTATAATTCAGCCAGATAGCACATGGCGATAATTCATGATGTTTTAAGTTCGACGATTATACCTCAAACTGCTCCCCCCCCCCCCCCCCCCCGCACACACGCAGACAAACACAAGAACGGGGATAAACTCATACACTCCTAGCATAAACCAAAAGCAGCGTTTCAGCACCAAGGGAAAGACGTGGCCAGGTCATATAGGAGCTGATTTCGAAAAAGCAGCTTATCAATTTATGTTTGCACCAGGTTTAATCCTGGATTTTCAGAATAATCTCCGAGCAGATCTTTAATAAATATTAAGTAAACAACATGTAATTACTGAGAATTTATTATAATATATATGTTTAAATAACGAAATAAATAATGATTATATTTTCGGCAGGCCGGACATAAATAAGGAGAAACCACTTGTAGCCCTAACCTTTAAAATCAATGACCAGTTCTTACTGCCATGTCCTTTGAAAACTTGGAGCTATAAATAACAAAGAAAGAGACATCTTTTTATCCGATGTTGCAATTAGCTCAAGTGAAACAGATGATACTTGCCTCTCAATAAGCAAAACATCCTGCATTATCCCAGATTAAATTTTAAGGCCCTACAAGTCTTTGGGTGAGCTCTCACTCAGTGCCGTGGCATATTCATGGATCGTCAATTGCTGAGTCAAGCATGTAAAATAAAAATCCACATTAATAACAGGAACTAATTATTTGACAAAATGCGAGGGAAATTATGTGTAGTGGTCGTTATAAAAATAAGAAAAGTTAAAAAGGCGTAAGATCTTTTAGTATTTACGACAACCCTACACACATTGGAATCAAGATTTTATACAGTGATTAAGAAATCACAGATTTAATTAAAATTGCCTTACCAGGGTAAATCGCGACAGTGGAGTGCCTCAAAAATATCTACTTCCAGCCTTCAGCAATAGTATAATTCTTGCAAATATGTCCAACCTTACAGGCGGGGTTAAGATTTTCACCAAGGATGCGCCTTTTGCTCGTTTATAAATTGTTAAAAATTAAATGGAAAGGTATCTATATGACGAATGCATTGACTTTATTAAATGTTTACAGAACATTTATGCTTAATTATGGAAATCCATATAAAGTTAATATTTCTTCGAGAATAGTTTTCTAAAAAAAAATTAGCTGGGAAGACGCTCACCTGAATTCTTCACATTAAAGTTTTCATATTTTTTCTTAAAAGAACTTTTAAGTCAAAGAGTTTAAAACTGCAGGTTTTAGTACATTAAGATCAATGATTTTTTTTAGAAAAATTAAGTCCAGTTAGTTACTTGAACAATGAAAAGAGAACTGCATAGTCTCTTGATGGATATTCTCCATATTATCTCTCACATTATCTGTTCTTAGTCCTCAAAGCCTAGTCATGTGACATTCATTAAAGTGAGCTTATTTAACTTTGTAATCTGGCAGGGAGGAATTGGGTGCCAAACCATCAAATCAGATTCGTCCATGAAATCCAAAGGATATTGCCCATGAAAGCTCTTAAAAGTCCTAACGGTTACTCAGGTTTTGAGAGGATAATATCTAACATTGCTGAGGATCACCACTCTGAGAGCTAGTATGTAGCATTAGAACAAAACGTGGCACTATAGACATTACCGTTATACTGAATCAGGTACAAGAGAAATTCCTCAAGCAAAACAGAAGTGCGCACTACAGCTTAATTGACTTGAGCAAAGCATTTGACACGGTAAGCAAAAAAAAAAAAAAAAAAACTATGGCAAACTTGGAAATGCTACACTGCCAACTTAGGTTACTCAACACATGATCAACCAGCTCCGTGACAGCCAGCTCTGTCTAGTCTCCCAACCGCTGGCATGATTGGCATAATCTTATTCTCCATATTATTAAAGTAGGATGCTGGAGCAAGCAGTGAAGATCTTTGACGAATGTGAGGGGTCGATATCAGAGACAGTGCAGAGCTGGACCCGAAATGCTGTATGATAAAAACTGTTAGCTTATAAACTCATGATCATATGAGAGATTCGTGCTTTGTGTCAGTTTTGGGACATATAATAACAGATACACTCTGGTAACTGACAATTCTCGGCGGTTCCTGAATTTAAATATAAACAAAGGGCTATATAAAATATGCACTTTAAGGAACATGGCTATAGACAATGCAATAATTATACAAATATAACATTACAATACATAAACTTTTAATATATGGCTTTCCTGACATATGTTCTTAATTAACCTGTGTTTATGATACATTTTTTAATGGTGTAAGTGTTAGTTGGGTGTTCAACATATTCCAATTGCTGTTATCTCTCTCACTGGTAAATAAACCATTTGTTGAGCCTTTCAATCAACATTGACAATAATCTGTGATTGGTCCGAGCTAGTTTGTAAATAGTCTCCTTCAAAGTCTTCCAGTGTATGTTGTAAAAGGCCAAGAAAATTATTATTTATATCCAAGTATGAAACACTTGATTGTTTCGAAAAAAATACCGAGCTACATTCTATTGTATGCAAATGTCGATAAAATTTAATTGATCATCGGTCTAAGATCAATTAAAATTGTGTTACGTTCCTGCGGTATGGATATAAAACGACGATGATCCCTAAACACAAAACGAATACCATTATGCGTGGCCTCAATTTTGTTGTACAGTCATCAGGCGACCCATACCGACATTGGAACTGCCTTATTTCAATACTGAATGTTGGTACTGAGTCAATTCCAGCGGGAAAGCCTATTTTACAGTGTGCATATTACCTCCCGAAGTCCCGCAAACTCAAGGTAAGCCTGCTTTTTATTGTGTCTGCCTGTATTTATCCTTGTGTGCTGTTTCAGATTGTTTCATTGGCTGACATAGTTCGCTTGGTAACTGTAAGAGTTTTGTTATACCAACGTTTTACAACAATAACCCATGGAAGCCATTCATTCCCGTATATGCAAGCAAGCAATGTTATACGGTCTGTTGAATCCACGGTTGTCGAATACACGTCTTCCCAGTGGTCAATATTGCTACTGACTGAGTGTTTGCAGATATGCTAGAAATTTTACGGCTATATTGATTCATTCTTGCTACAGGGTAAAATATTACAATTGATAATTTGTAGATATTTCCAGCTTGCTTTCAGATGACTCAGATGCACTCCACATTATTTAGATAAGTAGAATACTAAAACAGTAATTCTCAAGGGACTTTTTGGCCTACTGGCCAATATTTCTAATTAAGCTCGTCCCGTTTTTGATCAATCCAAAGTCTGTTTTGTTTATTGGTCTCTGTCAGACCTGGGAGCCAGCCGTTGACCTGTAAATCGGCTGGCTCGAAGAAAAAATGGCTGGCTAGCAAGCTGAGCCGGCTCAGGTCTAAAAACAATGATGATGGCTGAGTGGACAACGTTGTGGCTGGCTAGCCGGCTGAGCCGTAATGAGCCAAATATTTAATGGACAAAATGTTGTCTCAGTCTAATGCAAATATATTTATATGTACAATAATATGAAACAAATTTAACGAATATTTTAAAAAGGTAATTACCCTTTGGATAAATTAATTTTATTCAATATCACGCCAGGCGTGTAAAAGGGCAGTGAGTGGTTACGTGAAGGATTGGGTTACCCCATTGTGTTTTCAGATCTGACAATAGGCCTATAGCGTGTTTTGGTGAAGCTGAAACGCTTATTTGATCAGATGAAAATTGTTATGATTTTCCTCATTTCTTTTGACAGACGCTGGGTACACATAGATAATTTGATCTCAACTGATATAACGTTACATTCTAAAAGCATCTTGGAAAATCGAAGGTTTCAATTCAGCCATTGAGACATATATGTTTGCATTCGCTGAGCAACTGTTTTCGTGCGCTCACTTGCATGACAGTTATTATTATTATTATTTAAGTATATAAAAGTGCCAAATTCACTGTTTTAAATACAATAGCTCTAAGGCACTGTACACAGTAAAATACATTAAGATGATAAAAAAAAAGAATTTGAGAGACAGATAATACAATAAAAATGACTAAAAATTAGATACGCAGAAAACTGAATATACGACAATCCAAACAAAGTGGATGATAACGGCTAATAATATGCCAACTGGAAAAGGTGTGTTTTCAGTAGTCTTTTTCAACCGGATAATCGTTTTTCGTTTGCCAAACTTTAAGTGTCATGGCTGGACGTACTGTTTACTTCTATTTTTAACTGTTTCACATGGGGTTATGAAAAAAAGGGCAGGACATTTTGTGACTATATATTATGTTACGCCACCGGTCCACCAGGATGGCATTTGTGCCTATATATATAGCGTTCAGAAAGTCATGCTTCTTCCGCGAGTGTCTCTTAATAAATCAAAACATTTGGTAATAATTAATAATGGAAAAAATGTCATTTGAGGAGGGAGAGAGGTGACATAATCGTACAAAATCGAACCCCAACTAAACAGTTTTTTTATAATAATCATGAAAATTTGATTACTCAAAACACATTTTGTGAATTGTTTTTGATGTAATGTGAACAGACCAACTCACTGCCACAACCAGGAAATCCCTGATTCCATTTGGCCTAGACTAAGATCGACATGTTTTTTTCCTGCGCTGAACTTTCCCGGTGGCAATTATTGTATACGTAATTTGTCACGTGTCTTAATTGAAATATGAATTCTGTCATGGATTTTCGCAGTTGTCAACCTCAATCATCTCCGTGACCTCTGTGACCCTTGATATGTTCATGTGGCATCATGTTTATCAGTGGTTAAAGCAGCCGGTGTCTGCAGCTGTTTGACACTGATTTGGTCTCGCGTTTAACTTCAAATTGCAAACCAATCAGACTCGCTTAAAAGTTTAGTTTCCGCTCAAGGATTTTATATAATGACATTTATCCATAGGTGTTTACACGAATGACATTTGTAGCATGATTAAAATATGAGGTAGTTATGAGCGATCGCTTGCTGCCGATATCGTTTCACGGTTAAACGTATACTAAAATGGCTTATATTGGCTGGAAACAATGATAACAAAAATGCATGCATATTTTTTCCATACATATAACAGCTTTTTCCTGTGGTTTTCATTTATTCCTGAATGTTATCCGAGCAGTATATCATTTTTTTTTAAATATTGCACATCGACCTCGATTAATTTAAACGATCAAGCATCCATATCTGACTGAATAAACCTGGGAATGATCTGGGTTCTGGCACTTTTTGTCTTCATTTCTGAGCAACCGGGGTAAGAGAAACGCCCTTGATCAAACGGGGAATATGCCAGTTATCCGGTCTGAAAAAAGGGGATTGCGGGAACCTTGCTAACTGTCTAACATAATGACTTACAACTTTCACAAAATTAATCATGCATTACCATTGCGAAGCCATGCAGCTCGGTGAAATCTGCTGGAGACTGGTTCGTGTTAACATGTTACTGTAGTAACTGTTTACAAGCTGAAGTATGCAAGCGAATATCCTTTTTTTTCATCAGCGTATCAGTATTTCACCGGCGGCTTAGCTGGTGTTTAATAAACTGCGGCGGCTGGCGCAATTCGGCGGCTTAAGAAAACTATCGGCGGCGGCTTGCTTATAAAATAAACGGCGGCGGCTGGCGCAATTCGGCGGCGGCTCCCTGGTCTGGTCTCTGTTGTATTTAATATAATAAAAC
Organism: Sipunculus nudus; assembly: GCA_026874595.1. NCBI lineage: Eukaryota > Metazoa > Annelida > Sipuncula > Golfingiida > Sipunculidae > Sipunculus > Sipunculus nudus. The sequence goes on from CM049310.1 coordinate 45,436,188, forward strand.
AGTTTCTTTGTTACAGCACTGTATTCTCTCTCTCCCTCTCTCTCTCTCTGTTTTACATTGAACATATGCTAGGACGTAGGATATACAGTTACATCGTTGTGTCGATGTCGAAGGACCCTCAGGAAACTTTGACACATCCATGGTTCGACAGAAGAGGGTTTATTTGGTAATAATTTAACCAGAGTTGTCCGGAATATCGAGTCTGTAACTTCGACATAAGCGGGGTATTCGACTTAAGCGAGTTTGACACAACGAGGTTTCACTGTATGTTTTTCGGCCTGTCTCTCCCTCTCTCTCTTATACATTTGACATGTGGTAGGACGTATGATATATACTTTGCTCTGTCTCTCTCTATAAATCTGTCTGTTCATCTTTACATGTGCTGTATTATCATTGTTCGTCTCTATGGTCCTTTCATTATCCATTGTTCCTGCATATTAAGAATAATATTAATGATTATTTAAGTTAAGGTAAAATATATAGCAAAACATGTTTTCAGTAAACCATAAGGGGAATTAATATTTAAAATATTACATAAGTTTCATAATAATCATTTTCATATTATCTGAATGAACAGAAGTAATTTTTTTCGTGAAGGAAGCGTTCGGATCAGAACCAGGTAAAAAATCTGTAGATGACAGTGTCGTCTTAGTAATACTAAAAATCCATCGCAAGATGTCCATCCCAGAGGATATTCTCAGTAATAATGAAGACAAATGTTAACATCCTGATCCCAACTTATTTTAAAATTCCACCAAGCTTTATTTGCCTATAAGATCAATCTCTCTATATATATACTATCCTAGGAACTCTTCAAATCCTAACAATGCCATCTAAAAAAATCAAATACAGACTGAGAATAAACCCCTCACTCAAACGGAGAAAAATAAAGGGTAACAGTTTATAAAGTAAAACATGATAAACGGGCCGAATGTTACGCAGTGTATAATTATTTCTATTTCTTTTTGCGTCAGGCCCAGGCTTATACAAAACTATGAAAGTCACTTTGATAAAGGATGTCTTTGTTCCATTACACATGAATATAAACGTCGTGAGTTAGCTAATATCGACAATCATTGTCATGAATGGGTATAATTATATACGCATGTGTCTTATCTGAAGGAATACTCTCATCTGTGGAAATGACGGATGTGACAAAATGTGGTCTACAAATATACTGTCACGCGCAGTCGCAGGTACCATATAAACATTACAAGAACTGAGGGAGCCACAGCAGAGACTCTAATACCGTGAAAAGGTTCCAGAAGGAACCTTGGTTCTAGCTGTTTAGGGTCTGAAAAGGACCTTCAATTATCTTAATTTTTCAAAGAGTGTTATTGATTTACACATTTGGGTAAAATAAAACCTTGTCATGTTTGATTGTTGGTTTATTTTATAATGTGGTTATTATAGCGGGTTGAGTACAAAAGCCGGGGGCAAAAAGCAGGTAACACTACCCGGTGCACAGCGCTGTTCTCATGAACTAGTTTAGAATTTTATTGCAATTATCCTAAAGGTAGAATTACTGCCTCAAAAGCACCTCTTTTATACGCTTTTATAGTTGTGTGTGTGACTAAACAGGTCTGTTTACCTTTAAAAGAATGCCGGAACAGGGTACAGAACTTGCGCATGCGCCACAATTCCAAAAACAAGAAGGAGAAACATGAGGGAAAAATACCGGTTGAAATCTTGAAAAGGTATGATTTGTGATGTTGCACGGTACGATCACAAATGAGGCGGCAAGAGCGCCGTGTTTATGTGATGTGCCACTGATCACGTCCGATCCAAGTTTATTTCCATTTGTGCACAAGAGTAAGCAAACGGTTTACGAACAAAATATCGGTAGGTATAATAATATTTCAAAGAGAAAACAAGATACTTCACGTGTATTTAACATGCCTGGTATGTGAATAGGTCCCTTTAAGGAACTCAATCTTGCAAAGCGGCTTTCAAAAAGTATCTGTGATCGATTGGTGCGATTCCCAGTTATATTAAAATAACTGGATACTTAAAGTTCCCCTTTCTGGTATTTATATAACTGGTATGTCACTTTAATCCGTATAGGATATTTTGTACGTAAATAATCAAGATGTAATATCCCTTTACTGATAAAAAACTTGTGACCTTTCCAGGAACAATATGTTGGGACACTGAGGTACGCTGGTTTGTCGATGATAATGTTGTGAAATATTTCCATTTATTGTCTAATAGTATCCCAAACGCTCGGCTCCATTATATACAGTCTGGGCGAAGTATTTGGGATGTGACTGGTGCATAGTATACAATACGTGAATATTGTGAGGTTGACGGTCAAATGCAGTAGAGCAGCTCGTCAGGCCGTAACGCTTATCAAGCGCATGAGCATTGTGTAAACGCATACACATCACTCCTAAACTAGCCGTGACAAGCCGACTCAGAAGGGAATGATACGTGGGCTGGTAAGCCTATGACAGCCAATAACCTGGTTATGTCAGAGGGCCGATATGGCGCTACCCTTAAGCACGCTTGAACGAACACTCGTTTTCAAAAGATTAGGTTAGACTTGACGTTTGTTGAGATGCCATTGAATCTGATGGTCATAAAAGACTCTCCTTACACGGTAAATTAATTCGACAATTGTCTAAAGCTTGTAAAATATCACGCATGGGTTGTGGGATAAGTGTAAATCTGCCGAAATGGCATTATTGCTTTTATATATGGTGTTTTTGTCCTGAAAACGAACAGTTCTTATTTTTATTGCTGAGAGGTTAACTTAACAGATAAAGCAGCTCAGTAACATCCTTCGCACGGTATAACTGCATGTAATGCCTAAGTTTACTGAGGATTTAAGCTTTAATGTTTTAAAGTGTATTATTATTATCATTAATAGCAGAAGTAGTAGTAGTGGTAGTAGTAGTAATAGTAATTATAGTTCTGGCAGTAGTAGCTATTATTAAAATAATCTCACGGTATATTCCATGGAAACTTTAGAAATGCTCAAACTTGTACTAGCATTAAATGGGCCCTTTATAAGGTTCAACTCATATCTATACACGAAATTGAATATGAGCTAATGTTTCTCAGATATTACATATTTATACTTAGTAACTGGGCGTGTGGTCTTTATTAGGTCTAAATGATACATATGTTACCATTAAGTGATTTAATCAATGTTTTTGTATGAATTTGCACTCCCTCTAATAGTCCAGGGTCAGTTGTCAAGTTATAGACTCCCGTGGGATTTTATTGAAGAAAGCTGGCAACATACATCATTTTAAAGCTTATAACCTCAGCAATAATGTGACTGTTTACAAAGCTCAGAAGGAGTTCGCGATGCAAAATAAACTTATTCAAATGGAAATATTCCATTATTTTACAGTATATTACACCTATGGCTTTTTACATGGTTGTTGGATGCGGGTTATTTCAAATAGTCTGTTGCCGCACATTTCATACAATTCAACAAACATATAGAGTTTAAACCATAAATTTGAATTTGCAACTACTTATTTTACAATTTGGATGTGTTTGTGTTCAGTTCAGTGTTCGGTTCAGTGCTTTGACCCTGAGTTTTGACCTTAACCTTGAGTGATGACCTTATTACTCAGGAACGTTTATCCTCAAATAAAAAGAACTGCTGTCCAAGGACATGCCGCAGGAGGTAATTCTTGGGCTTTCATTTTCTTTAAATTATTCTATAAATCCCCCCCCCCCCAAAAAAAGTCACGACTTTGACCTTATCTTTTGATCTTGCATTTACGAGAAAATTGCAATAAAGATTTATATATTGATATGATTTTCAGTTTTAACACAATGTATGATGCTTGCTTTCCTCATGAATTCCCAGAGTAATAACAAGATAGGGAAAATAAGGAAAATAATTTAAAAAGTCATGATCTTGACCTTGTTTATTGAATTTTATCTTACAAAAAATGTGGCAGCATACGTTTGTAGACTGATAAGGTTATAAGCTTTAAAATGATGCATATTGTCAGTTATTTTCACGAAGTTCCCAAGGAATGACAACTGGCCATTAAAATTTCAATAAATATCAATACCTGCAACCATGACCTTGTTTGGTGACCTTGGAACTGTTAAGGGAAAACTGCAACGTAGATTTTGAGACTGATAATGTTAAAATCTTAAAAATTATATATGTTGCCATTTGTTTTCAAGAAATTCCGATGGAATGACAACTGACACTGGTTAAATTCAAAATATATTATAAGCCATGACCTTGACCTTGTTTGGTGATCTTTAAAGTGTAGGAAAAAAATGGCAACATGGATTTTCAGATTGCTCAGGTAATAAGCTTTAAAATGATGTATGTTGCCAGCTTTCTTCATGAAATTCCCGCGGAATGACAACTGATCCTGGACTATAACCAGAAACTCTACTCAGAAACAATTAATTCATAGCGGAACGAGCTTGATATTAATTATACTAATATCCTATTGAAATGTGTACAGATATAAAAAGATACTATTTCTTTATGAGAAAAAAATTAAACAAGAAATCTGCAGTCAAATGAATACAGGCCCCCGCCATGTGGGCATTCACTTAGTCTGCCCATGTTCTCAGGTTCTTTCGTAAAAAGTGACTGTAGAGTTGTGACTATTCCTTAATGACGTTCCTTGATCCGGATCATGCGCCAAATCCACACCAAATTCTTTTCGTTTCTTCCTTGGCCTATTCCCGAAATGTTCTGTAAATTTGAGGAGTTTCTGTTCATGATTTCGTGAGTTATGTTGTAAACAAACCCACACACACACAAATTTGAGCGAACGCATACTCATCTGACGGAGACAGTAAAGTCGATGCTCTGTCATATGTTTATTGATATTATTAATACAATAACATATTAATATATCAACATTATCAATGAATGATTAATTGAGATCTGACGAATTATATATTTACCTAATTACCGTAAAGTCGATGCTCTGTCATATGTTTATTGATAATATTAATACAATATCATATTAATATATCAACATTATCAATGAATGATTAATTGAGATCTGACGAATTATATATTTACCTAATTACCGAAAATATTTTGGTAAATATATACCGGTGCGAATTATATTGGTGTATAGCCTGTAAATGATTGATCAATAAAATTTAGTTATTTACGCATGGGCATAAAAGCGGGCTTCAGTATGTGAATATTGAACAAAACTTTTTGTTATGTAACTACAACAGCTTGGTGTGATGTGTGATGACTCCCGCAACCTATTGCCTTGAAACTTTTTATACTGTCGCCTTCGACAAATATCCCGGAAAACATGACGACATGGGTACTGGTAGTATTTACAGACTACACGTGTTCTGTTTGACAGAGCTCTGTCAAATTGCTTGACGCTTTACAATGTTTAAGGTCACCTGATTGGTTGTTCTTTAGTCCCATGCTTATGTTTATTCATTGAATGAATATGCGATTAAGGTCGCATAGAGTTCGTGGATAGGTCAATTATGATGTTCTCCAACGCAACCATATGTCCTTTCGTCCACAACGTCATCCATAGACAGTAACGTTTTTAGACGTATACCGTACCGTATTTGACGTAATAAGCGCCCGTAGCAAGCAATCAAAAGTGATCATTCCTTTTCAGTCTCTAATAAGCTTAGTCATAAGTTCTTTAATATGTGCAAATGGCGACCATGGATACAGGAAACGATTTCGACATCGTAGGGTGCACGACAGATCTGGCACGAAATCACTGGCATGGTCAGTAGTTCAAGTCAAAGACGTGACACGTAATGACAGATTTGAACAGTAATGTGAACGGATAGAAACTCACACATCCTAAAATTGAGGCGCAAGGTCCGTTTATTAGTTCGAATACGGTATGTAAACATATGTGTGTATGTGAGTCGTAAAATCTTATTAGGCTTGTAAACAGATTGTTTACAGCGTATAACACACTATTCGGGGTACTTTCTGATATGATATTAAAGAAGGTGGTCAAAATGAATCGTTGGCGCCAGTTTTTTTTTCCCCTAGAAAATGACATTTCTTCTTGATGTAGCGTACCTGAAGGTAGGCCACATCAAGAAAAAGCACAACAAATGGACTTGTAAATTGTCCATTCACACAGCAATCCTTATACTTAGTAATACAGCGATTGGTCTAATTAAAATTGACTAAACAACGTGTATTTAACATAAAGATAAAGAATTAATGATATTCATTAACAGGAGTAAGCCGCTTTACCACGTTTTATAAAATACTTCTTATGCCAAAAAAGGTATGGTTCTCAGGCATTTTTTTTTTCTCAAAAATCAGTGCGAGCGGGCGATTTTTTTCCCTTTTTTTGTATGTTTCGATAAAAATGTCATATGATCAGGGAAAAGCATGAAAATAACAGATTGTTTTTGCTTAACAGGTAAAAAGCACAACATAACCAAGGAAGTCTTATCAAAATTGTATTATTTTATCTTCTTGAAAGATGAAAATCAAATAAAATTTTTTTTCAAGCGGGGGTTAAAATTGTCGCGGGCGGTGCCTGAGAACCATACTTTTTTTGGGCCTAAAGGCTGTTAAATTCCCACGCTGTGTGTTCCTTCCTAAGCTTATGCTCAATCAGCGATGGTTCTCGAAGCTGCAGACCCCTTGGAGTCATGTATCTTGTCAGATTCGGTAAAGGAACTGCATATAATACCACTGGGTGTTAAAATTGCTTCCAGATCAACTACAGGGGCCCAGTAGTCGTCTTTAACAGGAACAAATAAAATATCAAGGGTAAAGAACTACGCTACAAAAAATATGCACCAGTGGAACACTGTAAGAAGCCGTGGTAGGCCTGTTACAACACAAATATAAAATCCAGTAGTTTTTTTAAAGCTCATTCACTATCGTAAATTTCTAAACAAAAGGTGAGCTGTTGAGTCACCGTTTCAGAGGAAGGCACATTTTCCCTGTCATGGAAAAATAATTCTTTATAGGTCAGGGTCTAACGCCTCATATTCCAGGTCAGCTGGCTCCCCGGACCCATCTTCTTGACAAAGGTAATTTTTGTTAATAATACGACACAGAGGAAGGAACTTTTGTTACCGTATCTGACACGAGAAGCCGCTGCCTTATGGGCCGTGGGAGAATGCGGAGCCATTGCCTTAACGGCCATGGGTGAAGGTGGAGCCGCTGTCTTACGGGACATGGGAGAAGGTAGAGCCGCTGTCTTACAGACCATGGGAGAAGGTAGAGCCGCTGTCTTATGGGTCATGGGTGAAGGTAGAGCCGCTGTCTTACGGGTCATGGGAGAAGGTAGAGCCGCTTTCTCACGGGTCATGGGAGAAGGTAGAGCCGCTGTCTTATGGGTCATGGGTGAAGGTAGAGCCGCTGTCTTACGGGCCATGGGAGAAGGTAGAGTCGCTGTCTTACGGGTCATGGGTGAAGGTAGAGCCGCTGTCTTACAGACCATGGGAGAAGGTAGAGCCGCTGTCTTATGGGTCATGGGTGAAGGTAGAGCCGCTGTCTTACGGGTCATGGGAGAAGGTAGAGCCGCTTTCTCACGGGTCATGGGAGAAGGTAGAGCCGCTGTCTTACAGACCATGGGAGAAGGTAGAGTCGCTGTCTTACAGGTCATGGGTGAAGGTAGAGCCGCTGTCTTACGGGTCATGGGAGAAGGTAGAGCCGCTGTCTTACGGGCCATGGGAGAAGGTAGAGCCGCTGCCTTACGGGTCATGGGAGAAGGTAGAGCCGCTGTCTTACGGGCCATAGGAGAAGGTAGAGCCGCTGTCTTACGGGCCATGGGAGAAGGTAGAGCCGCTGTCTTACGGGCCATGGTAGGAGGTAGAGCCGCTGTCTTTCGGGCCATGGGTGCAGGTAGAGCCGCTGTCTTACGGGCCATGGGTGCAGGTAGAGCCGCTGTCTTACGGGCCATGGGTGCAAGTAGAGCCGCTGTCTTACGGGCCATGGGTGAAGGTAGAGCCGCTGCCTTACAGGTCATGGGAGAAGGTAAAGCCGCTGTCTTACGGGCCATGGGTGAAGGTTGAGCCGCTGTCTTACGGGTTATGGGTGAAGGTAGAGCCGCTGCCTTACGGGTCATGGGAGAAGGTAGAGCCGCTGTCTTACAGACCATGGGAGAAGGTAGAGCCGCTGTCTTACGGGTCATGGGAGAAGGTAGAGCCGCTGTCTTTCGGGCCATGGGTGCAGGTAGAGCCGCTGTCTTACGGGCCATGGGAGAAGGTAAAGCCGCTGTCTTACGGGTCATGGGAGAAGGTAGAGCCGCTGTCTTACGGGCCATGGGAGAAGGTAGAGCCGCTGTCTTACGGGCCATGGGAGAAGGTAGAGCCGCTGTCTTACAGGCCATGGGAGAAGGTAGAGCCGCTGTCTTACGGGCCATGGGAGAAGGTAGAGCCGCTGTCATACGGGCCATGGGTAAAGGTAGAGCCGCTGTCTTACGGGCCATGGGAGAAGGTAGAGCCGCTGTCTTACGGGTCATGGGAGAAGGTAGAGCCGCTGTCTTACGGGCCATGGGTGAAGGTAGAGCCGCTGTCTTACGGGTCATGGAAGAAGGTAGAGCCGCTGTCTTTCGGGCAATGGGTGAAGGTAGAGCCGCTGTCTTTCGGGCCATGGGTGAAGGTAGAGCCGCTGTCTTACGGGCCATGGGTGAAGGTAGAGCCGCTGTCTTACGGGTCATGGGAGAAGGTAGAGCCGCTGTCTTACGGGCCATGGGTGAAGGTAGAGCCGCTGTCTTTCGGGCCATGGGTGAAGGTAGAGCCGCTGTCTTACGGGTCATGGGAGAAGGTAGAGCCGCTGTCTTTCCGGCCATGGGTGAAGGTAGAGCCGCTGTCTTACGGGCCATGGGTGAAGGTAGAGCCGCTGTCTTACGGGTCATGGAAGAAGGTAGAGCCGCTGTCTTTCGGGCCATGGGTGAAGGTAGAGCCGCTGTCTTACGGGTCATTGGAGAAGGTAGAGCCGCTGTCTTTCGGGCCATGGGTGAAGGTAGAGCCGCTGTCTTACGGGCCATGGGTGAAGGTAGAGCCGCTGTCTTACGGGTCATGGGAGAAGGTAGAGCCGCTGTCTTACGGGCCATGGGTGAAGGTAGAGCCGCTGTCTTTCGGGCCATGGGTGAAGGTAGAGCCGCTGTCTTACGGGTCATGGGAGAAGGTAGAGCCGCTGTCTTTCGGGCCATGGGTGCAGGTAGAGCCGCTGTCTTACGGGCCATGGGAGAAGGTAAAGCCGCTGTCTTACGGGTCATGGGAGAAGGTAGAGCCGCTGTCTTACGGGCCATGGGAGAAGGTAGAGCCGCTGTCTTACGGGCCATGGGAGAAGGTAGAGCCGCTGTCTTACAGGCCATGGGAGAAGGTAGAGCCGCTGTCTTACGGGCCATGGGAGAAGGTAGAGCCGCTGTCTTACGGGCCATGGGTGAAGGTAGAGCCGCTGTCTTACGGGCCATGGGAGAAGGTAGAGCCGCTGTCTTACGGGTCATGGGAGAAGGTAGAGCCGCTGTCTTACGGGCCATGGGTGAAGGTAGAGCCGCTGTCTTACGGGTCATGGGAGAAGGTAGAGCCGCTGTCTTTCGGGCAATGGGTGAAGGTAGAGCCGCTGTCTTTCGGGCCATGGATGAAGGTAGAGCCGCTGTCTTACGTGCCATGGGTGAAGGTAGAGCCGCTGTCTTACGGGTCATGGGAGAAGGTAGAGCCGCTGTCTTACGGGCCATGGGTGAAGGTAGAGCCGCTGTCTTTCGGGCCATGGGTGAAGGTAGAGCCGCTGTCTTACGGGTCATGGGAGAAGGTAGAGCCGCTGTCTTTCCGGCCATGGGTGAAGGTAGAGCCGCTGTCTTACGGGCCATGGGTGAAGGTAGAGCCGCTGTCTTACGGGTCATGGAAGAAGGTAGAGCCGCTGTCTTTCGGGCCATGGGTGAAGGTAGAGCCGCTGTCTTACGGGTCATTGGAGAAGGTAGAGCCGCTGTCTTTCGGGCCATGGGTGAAGGTAGAGCCGCTGTCTTACGGGCCATGGGTGAAGGTAGAGCCGCTGTCTTTCGGGCCATGGGTGAAGGTAGAGCCGCTGTCTTACGGGTCATGGGAGAAGGTAGAGCCGCTGTCTTTCAGGCCATGGGTGAAGGTAGAGCCGCTGTCTTACGGGTCATGGGAGAAGGTAGAGCCGCTGTCTTTCGGGCCATGGGTGAAGGTAGAGCCGCTGTGTTTCGGACCATGGGTGAAGGTAGAGCCGCTGTCTTACGGGTCATGGGTGCAGGTAGAGCCGCTGTCTTACGGGCCATGGGTGCAGGTAGAGCCGCTGTCTTACGGGCCATGGGTGCAGGTAGAGCCGCTGTCTTACGGGCCATGGGTGCAAGTAGAGCCGCTGTCTTACGGGTCATGGGAGAAGGTAAAGCCGCTGTCTTACGGCTCATGGGTGAAGGTAGAGCCGCTGCCTTACGGGTCATGGGAGAAGGTAGAGCCGCTGTCTTACAGACCATGGGAGAAGGTAGAGCCGCTGTCTTACGGGTCATGGGTGAAGGTAAAGCCGCTGTCTTACAGATCATGGGTGAAGGTAGAGCCGCTGCCTTACGGGTCATGGGAGAAGGTAGAGCCGCTGTCTTACAGACCATGGGAGAAGGTAGAGCCGCTGTCTTACGGGTCATGTGAGAAGGTAGAGCCGCTGTCTTACGGGCCATGGGAGAAGGTAGAGCCGCTGTCTTACGGGCCATGGGAGAAGGTAGAGCCGCTGTCTTTCGGGCCACGGGAGAAGGTAGAGCCTCTGTCTTTCGGGCCATGGCTGAAGGTAGAGCAGCTGTCTTACGGGCCATGGGTGCAGGTAGAGCCGCTGTCTTACGGGCCATGGGTGCAAGTAGAGCCGCTGTCTTACGGGCCATGGGAGAAGGTAGAGCCGCTGCCTTACGGGTCATGGGAGAAGGTAAAGCCGCTGTCTTACGGGCCATGGGTGAAGGTTGAGCCGCTGTCTTACGGGTTATGGGTGAAGGTAGAGCCGCTGTCTTACGGGTCATGGGAGAAGGTAGAGCCGCTGTCTTACGGGTCATGGGAGAAGGTAGAGTCGCTGTCCTACGGGTCATGGGAGAAGGTGGAGCCGCTGTCTTACGGGGCATGGGAGAAGGTGGAGCCGCTGAAGAAGAGTTCCGTTTTAACTCAGCATAATGGTAAACCCCACCGCATTTTTGTTGAATTTCTGAACGCATGAATACAAGCATGGCTCGCACGGGTTACTAGACGCAGCCAACTTGTACGTGATACAGGAAATAACTCGTTACCATAGAGACGGAGTTTCAGTTTGTGCCGTGAGTTCCGTATATTCTCTGTTTATTCATCATTGGTAGCGTAATGTGAAGATTATGGGCTGTTTAAAATATGAATGCAAAATAATGGAAGACCACTTCGATGCATTCCTCGATAGTGCTTGTATCACGACACAAGTAGGCTTACCATCCCAATTGTCATTGCCTACTGAGTCGGGTTGTCACGGCTAGACTCCTCCCTTTCTGGTTCAGAGGACTTTTTTTAGGTTTTCTTATTAGTCTTCCTGGGTTGGACCCTCTTTGCAAAATCCTGGATCCGCTATGGATTTCAAGTCTTTTTTTTATCTATATGGCTTAATTTAAGTCTATTATGTTTGTTGTCGTTCATGTTGATATTGATAAGGCTTTGGTCATTTACTCCCTGACCAAATTCTGGGATTCAAAGACATTGATCGAACAAATGCTTCATTAAATCATTTGAGTAGAACTAATTCTCATATATTTTATGTACTTCATCTGGAGCGAGGTAATTAATGAAGCCTCTGCACATTTTAAACGATCCCCATGTAAATTACATTTGTTATTCAATTACAACTGCAGCGTGTTAAATAGTCAATGGTGTCGATGATTCAACTTACATATCTGTTGAGAGTAAGGTACTTTTATTTGTTATCTTATCACTTTTGAATTGACAAGATAACAATAAGATTAGATATACGGTTGCTCATATTAAACTTATTTCAGCAATGACGTACAGTGAAATGTAAAAAATATATATGAAGTACATACAAAATAGTCTTTTGATGATCAGTATATATTGTGGAACGCGCGCATCCTAAAGGTTGTTTAGTTTCTGATTATATTTATATTTCTGATTAAATTTAAAGTTTGCATACCATGTAGGATATACCCGGAACAAATAAATAACCATACCAAGTCTCAAGACTGAAAGTCTGGATGAAGAGTAAGAGTCTAATTTGTATAGCACAAATGCGCCCCCTGGTAGCAGTGGTAGCAGATGTAAATAAAGCAGCCATGTTTGAACAGACGACAGGCTGTTTCTGAGTACTCTGGTGGATAAACACCCACATATACAAAAAGTAATACATACTTGCCAAATAATTATTAAGTAAACCTGCTGTGGACATACAAATCAATCAGACTAAATGCATTTTTTTATGCTGACATCATCCAAATAAAAGGTGAGAAGCTGTCAGTTTAAAAGTTAGTTCTAACTTTTTTGTTTCGATATCGGAGTGTATGGATACCGTTGCCACTACCAGCGATGTCAGTTCTGCTGGTATGGTATATATGCCGCTAGTTATTCCCACAACTAACTGGTTCATCGATCAGTTGTGGTCCGTACAGCCGCAGTCAGTTATAGATCTGCATATCTTGTCCGGGTGGATGGAATTGAAGAATGCATTGGATACAGGATGCCAGTACATAGTCCAGAGAACACCATATCGTTGACAGTGAAATGTCATACTGTAAGGTACAGACATCTGCTAAATACATGCAGCTTAAGGAATCCTTAAGCACTTGAATATGTAATGATATACATATCAGCACTGCACCTAAACCAGAAACGCCACTCCTCACAGGAACAGTACCAAGACCAAGTAATGTAGCAAGGCCACAGTATATGAGCACATAAGTATCTGGTTATAAACACCATCGGTCAGACATGTTGTTATTCACTGTAACAGAATTACCGCACAAACGTTAGGTATTATCAGTGCTGATGCAGGAACTCTCTTCGGGGGAGATAAATAAGCAGACGAACCAGCGCATGGGATTCTGGGACGTATCGTCTCGCATCTCGACTGCTGTGGTAGAAACATTGTGCCTTTCGCCCTATGTCGATTAATCCTATCCTGACTACTAAATCGCTGTTGTTGGTTCAATAACCGATGACGATAAAACGTTTAAAGGTAACTTTTCATAAAATATGAAGTATAATACATATTATTTTATAATACTGGTTATTAGTTGCCTTTAGTTGGATTATAAATTTAATATTTAGTTGTCAGTTAAATTAATTTAAAGAAGACTAAATGCTACATGATAAGCTACATCAATAAAAGTCTTTAATGCAATGCAAACAATTAACGTATCTGTTGTTATTTATGTTTCCCTCAATGTGACGTTTACTTAACTTTAGTTCAATATTCTCCACTCACTGCGAATAATCGGACTTACAAGAGAGTGACCGGCTGGTTAGGGTTTAAAGGCTTTGAAATTCAAACCACACAATGCACTGGAAGCTCTTTATGCACAAGCGGCGCAGGCAAAAAAAATTAGTGAAGAGGGCAATGTAGTCTGAGTAAAATAAGTTTGATAAAAAATACGTTTTATTATAATTGGTTTAAGGCAATTATCGTATTTCCTTGATCAGACACCGGGCCTTAAATAGTAGTCTGCCTTATTTAGACGCCGATACACAAAAGTGGGTGTTTTGTTGAAAGTAATATTATATTAACATGTTCAATGGATATGATATGTAAACAGAAGGCATTTCCTTAAAATGTAACAAATTTTGATTTTTAAAATTTAACTGTTAAGACAAGTAACCCAATCCGTCTCACTTTGCCGAACTGGAAGAGGTTCGTTTTGAATAGGAACGACCTCTGGCGGCAGGGTGCGCTCTCGCCTCAAAGGACCGTGACCTTGACCTCTGGCCTTGATTTTTACCTCAGACGGCCTCAGACGTGAAATCATGCTTATCATGTCGGCCGTGATTGAAACATACAACTAGATACCAAGATCATCCAAATCTGCCAAGGCATTCCAGAAATATTGTGATCCGAAGGTTGCACGGCATGATTGGGGCAAATAACTGATAAAGGGGTAGGGGTTGGGGTTTTTTTTTGCTGCAGGGCAGAACTACCGTCTGTGCAACATAAGGCTGCCATTTTCTAATGTCCCAAAGTATACAACATTGGAAAATAAACCTAAAATTAACGATAAAATTTTGCAATTAAATCGGTGTATCCCGGGGACTATTACCACGTAAGAGTTGTCCACGATACCCATGTCGTTCCTTGAAATTTTAGACATAAATATTTTAGAATTATTAACTAAAAATAGAAACAAAGTTGACATGTCAAGCAGGTCCAAATATTCCTGAGCTGCCGCTTTAAGTGCTTTACTAAATCGAATACCTCCTACAAACCGCTGAGGATTTGAATTAAAAACACGAGTTAATTTTATACTTTTCAAAGTCTCTTTAAATTTATTTCCAACAAAGTAAGAATCTGTCATCAGGACAATCTACTTTTACAAAGATTTATCTCTAATGTTGATGGATGGACTTGCCTACAGGTCAGAGCCACATTGCACTAAAATGCACTTTCATGGTCCTCTGCAGGCTAAAGATTAGTCTGGACCAAAATGTTATAACATTACTTTTCCCACGGGTCTTCCGGTTTACTCAACCCTTACCGACTACCGAGCGCCAACATCCGAGCCATGGAGAGTGTCTCGTATTAGTTATTATAACTAGTTGTACAATCCATGTAAAATAAATAAACTTATACTTTTCCTAAACACAAACCTCACTTTGCCTTATGGCCGATCCAAATGATCAAAATTGTTGTTTTCGTGTAAGATCGCATCATGTTTTAGCAGATGTTCTTGAAAACTTTTTACAAATTATCGGCATTAGTGGTAATATAAGTTTGTTGGGAAACTTTGTTGATTTAAAAAAACCTCAACAAAATTATCAATAAAAACTCATACTTTTTTCAGATAATTTTGGAATCGGCTTTATTGCATTTTACCCATACTCGGCACAAGTGCTGACATACAGCTTTTTTTATGTAAACAATGGTTGTTGAGGTGAGGAAGATTTGAATTGCAGTGATCAGGATAAATGTACAGGCCCTAGCGAAGGTATGCGCATTTTGTGATCAACTTAGAAACCTCACGTTTTACCAATAATTGGCCTCATATTTTATTTCCTGACAAATAACCACCGGGCTGTCGACCGCATAGTTTATGACGAGAATCAGACAAATATCAAAAGAAACAGAATAAATACGTTGGTTCCAAAATGTGCTACCAGAATCATGCGTGCCTGCACACTTCGCTAATTGTACACTTTACAGGGTAGGCGTGACGCATAACATTTAACTGAAGGAGACAGACGGCAGAGTCTATCCTGTATCTGTTTCGTACGGTGGCTGATTTAGGACACAGAAAAAAATATTTATCTCGAGATCTCGAGATAACATCTCGAGATCTCGACATAGAATTTCGCAAAAAAAAAAAAATTTAAGAAGCAAAAAAAAAAAAAAAAATTTTAGGAAGCAAAAAAAAAAAAAAAATTTTTAGGAAGCAAAAAAAAATTTAGACGGCAGAAAAAAAATTTTTAGGTAGCAAAAAAAAATTTTTAGGAAGAAAAAAAAAAAAAATTTAAAAACGAAAAAAAAAATTTTAAGGAGCAAAAAAAAAAAAAAAAAAATTATCTTTCGAGATCTCCAGATAAAATGTCACACTTGTACGAACCATTCGAAGCCGAATTGACATAAAACAAAGCAACCTTATGGGGACAGTATACGTTAAGAGTGCTCACTATTGCAATTATAAAACAAAGACCATGTATACTGTGTTTAACTGAACGGTAATACAATATAATTAATTTAAAATCAATCAAGTTTGTATATCCCCTGAGATAAGACGAGTTGAAGAAAAGTTCAATATAAATTCAATATTTAATTATTCATATCCGTAAGGAAGATGTCAAAGCCTAAAGAATCTGAAACATTCTACCTGAACGGCGGATTCGGAGCCATGTCTGTTAAATCACTCAAATAGAAATGTTTAGGTCTGCATGCATGCATTGTGGGTACCTTATTATTTTAAGAATACAAACAAATATGAGCTTCTTATAGAAACACGCTTTTTGTACAATTTCTTTCAGCTATTGTTTTATTAAAATGGTGTGTTGTTTTATGGAACATGTATTAGACCATCATAAATTAAAATATGCTAAAACTGATTACTGTGTTTTCGGGTAGGTACGCTGGGGGGGGGGGGGGGAGGGGGGGTTGTCGGGGAGGGGCGTTGCTTCAGCCCCTAAAGCCCAAGTCTTGATCCACTATAGCTCTTACTATAGCTCAGATTAATTTAATCAACCTATCTTCATAAATGTTATATATTTATAAATTAACGGTTAAAAATTTCGATCATCTCTCATCATGATTTTTTTTCTTCAGCAAAATGCTCTGCTTTGGTCTTAAAGTCGCTATTCACCTGCCTTATTTATAGAATCTTTGTAATACAGGCTAACTCTGCATATACATATTAAAGAAGTGAAAGTAATCATAAACATAATCTAGTCAAACATAATCTATTAACCTTTCATAAAAATGAGCCAATGCCATGGGTAAAGGCGATGTCTTTGTCTATATCCACGTTTTTTTATAACATGGGTCGGGTTGGGGGATGGGGGGGGGGGGGGGTGTGTGCAAAAATTGCCACCGATCGTAATAGAAAGACGTCCGGCAGAAACATCTGGCTTCAATTCAGAGATTACAGATTTCTGTAAATGACAAATACTGCATTGCTTCACATGCTCTAACGAATATCAACTAGTGATCTTTCAATAACTCGGTTACATGTTTTTATCTGTATGTTAACACTTGCTCAAGTGCCTTGTATACAAGTAGCCTGTAGATGAAATGTTTATACGTCAAAGTGGCGTTATAAAACCCATTCCCAGCTGGGGTTTCTTCCTAATTTTTTTTTTTTGCTTCCTAAAATTTTTTGTTTTGCTTCCTAAAAAAATTTTTTTTTGCTTCCTAAATTTTTTTTTTTTTGCGAAATTCTATGTCGAGATCTCGAGATGTTATCTCGAGATCACGAGATAACTATTTTTTTTTCTGTGTCCTAAATCAGCCACCGTAGTTTCGAGTCTTAGCCGTGATAACAATTTACATAATGCTGGATGAAAACATGTTTAAATGACACGTGATGTTTGACGTTTACCCTTGACAGAAATATAATGAAAAAACTTTCTGAAAGAGGTCAAGTATATACACTCAGGCACACGTTTTGTAGTGGTGATGCATATAAGGCCTATAGCTCGATCTTATATCCGCATTACTGTGTTACAGAGAAACTGTTCACGGCACATTTCCTGTGAGTACATTCTAATGGTTTTGGGGCTTGAGCGGGATTAATGTGCAAATTGCTGTTTCAGGTATTAATTAACCTTGTATTAATTGTTGTTTCAAGGTATACTGTACCAGTACCCGTGTCGGCATGTTTTCCGGGATATATTTTCTTTACAAAGGAGACAGTCCTAAGCCAAAGGTTGCAGGAGCCATTCCTCCGAATACGGAGTGAATAATAATGTCTTACCTGGCACATAATTCATACGAGACAAATAATCCAAAATATTGCAAGACAGTTCACAATACTGCGATATATTCATCACTGAAGAACAGAGATATAGCGATTCCAGTTCAAAATAATGCGACGTCCTACGTCATTGACCTTTGTGACGTCATTATTTTCTTGTAAACACCTCTCGAAACCATGGGTATGGAGACCTGTGTAGACGCGCTTTAGGGGCCCATTATCATAATTAGGTTTAAAGGGCGGAGCATATTGGCTGTGCTGGTTAGGTCAATATACAAGACCAGGCGGGGCAAGCCCAAGGCAATATTTACCATTAGAACAATATTAAGGGTCATAAACATATAAACATATATATTATATTGTTTGATTGATTGATTCTTTATTTCCTCCTTTTTTACAAAGAGAGTACAATCATTACGGAAATTAATCAAATATAACATATAACTATTAATACCTAAATAATACAAAAAGGTAATAATAAGCTGCATAAATAGTTTATGCCGTGAAATCATATATATCGTTGCAATATTACTCACAAGATTAGCCAGAGACAACCTAGCCCAATGGCTTCATATAGAGAGGCAATATAATACCACATTATGTCAAAACGAAATAGTAGCTCTGTTTAAATGTTGCACAGAGTCAGCAATCATCAATATAAAATCAATATATGCATTGTGGTCTTCAAAAAGACTACACTGATATCCAAAACACACATCAACTAAATCAGAGCCGTTCATATTGTGCAATGCCATAGCTGTAGACACATTAAAGCGATCAAATAAATTTTCCCATAACTGATTGCGTTCATCATAAAGATATAGGCAATTATTCAAAAGGTGACATAAAATATCATTCTGAAAAGTATTGCAAAAATTGCATAAAAGACTCTCACCATTATTAACTAGGCACAATAACCGTACCATATCACAAATCTTTTTCCTATAATGTGCACAGGACCTAAATACTTCAATCAAAATATAAGGTTTTTTACCAAATTCAGAATGAATTCGTAAAAACCTACTACCAGAACACTTAGTTATCATAGGACCATGCCAGATAGTTGTTCATATCTGAAGATTGCATTGGATACCACTTTTTTCCATTCAATCATATTAGGGAAATAACCTCCGTTTATTTACTTTATGAAATAAATTTACTCATAAAAATGAGGCATAGCAAGCGTCTAGTGAAAGTACAAATAGCTTGCATGGTTTTTAACAGTTTTTGGCCATCCAGCATCATGTTACAGAACAATCACAGGATTTCGAGACTTCACTTCTGCACAAAACAAAATAGAAAAGAGAAATAGTAAAAAACATGAGAGAAAAGTGTAAGTATATAATCCCTTTACTGTTTAAATTTTTTTTAGGAATTTTCAGAGTCTGACACTCTTTACATTTACATTAGGAACAATATCTTGCTCAGCTTTTGTTCTTTCTTCACAAAATTTCAACAAATACAACAAAACTAGTTTCTCTTTAGGTCATTGGGAACCTTTAGAACTGATAATAACTATACATTATTGTATAAGATATATATATATATATATATATATATATATATATATATATATATATACCTATATTTACATTACGGACGAGATCTTTCTTGTTTGTCTTCTTTGTTTTCCATATGGGAATAACATTATCATAACCGCGCATAGAGAAAAATGAAAATTATTTTTTACTTAAAACGCCATATTTTATATCTATGTATGTGCATACTCAATTATAATAACATTAAATAAATTTAAGCTTGTGTTTAAGTTAAAAAACATAACACTTGCCAGTAGTTGACTGTTATAGGTGTTAGCAGAATTTTAGGGGGGCGCGCCCCCCTTTGCGCCCCCCTATGAATACGCCCCTGAACTGTTATTTCTGAATTCTTAGAAAAAGTACGTCATTCTGCAAATTACGTGTGCTGTTGTTGTCATCGCTTGTTGTCATCACATGTTTAGGATGTGAGTTGTCAATTTGAAATAAGAGAATTATAACAAAGTGTCACAGTCTCTCTTGCCAGATGTACTGGCATTTCGTCAAAGCTCTTACAATAATGAAGAACGTGCCACTTGACACTAAAAAAAAGGAAAATTGCCCGCAAAGTCCAAAGCAAATAATTTGTCTTAAGTAGATCCATCAAAAGAACTTGCAGATCAGAATACGCTTGAACTGAGACTTGTTTGCCAAAGAATCGCTTTCATGAAAATGGTAGGCTTACCAGGAGGGAAACAACAGGGAATTCATGGACCAGCAGTAAATGTCCCAGCAAAACTTGATGCGGTATGTGAGGTACTTCCGAGACTACCTTCAGAGTCGCAAGTTGTTGGAATGAAATTGAAGAGAAGTTTGAAACACTCCTCTTTCTACATGTATGATTCCGTTGTGGCCTGATGTGGTGATGAATGCTCTTAGATGGTTAAGAAAGAAAACCCACATTATGCAAATATTGAAATTAATGAAAATTGGCTAGAAGATTCGATAAATGATGATTCTAGGCTTTGGCATGCTGTTTCTCCAACAGACGAAAATGACTGTTCAACTGAAAAACAGGGTGAAACTAAAGAAAAAGTTACCATTAGAAAAGGAAACGTCATTGAGAAAAGGCGACGCCATACTGAAGTTGTTTCTGTGACTAATATGAGTGACGGTCAAAGTGACTATGAAAAATTGATGACAATGGCCAGTCAGAGTAGAATGCATGTTATGGATGTTCCCGGAGATGGAAACTGTATGTTTTATGCATTTTGATACCATCTTGAGAGGTTAGGTTATAACTGATACGAACGTCATTCTTTTACGTAACCAAGTGGCTGACTATATGATTGAGAACAAGGAAAATTACATTGAATTTGTTGCTACTAGAATGGAAAGTGAAGACCATGCAACTGCTGACATCGAACAGCCGACTGCTGAAGATTTGTTCGTTAATCAAATGACAGACAGGGACACCCAAAGAGAAATCCAGTGGATAAGATACATAGATGACTTAAGGAATCAAAGTTGGGGTGATCATCTGGTGCTCCAGGCTCTAGCAGACATGTATTCAGTGAAAGTGAAGGTTCACTCAACAAGTGCTCTTATGGTTCACACAATACACCCAAGGCTTGCAAGTAGTAAAACACAGGAAATTGATCTCGGACTTCTGGGGCAGTCGCATTATGTGATATTTGAGCCATTCACCGAAACTGCTGTAGAAATGAATGAATACGATGTTTGCCAGGACGATAGTAAAAGTAATCAGAGCACATAAACTGCCTGTGACAAAGTTGATGGAAACATGTCATGTTCTGAAGAAGACGAAGACCTAAGAGAACAGGATGAATATGCATTTGAAGAAGCATCTAAATTACGATGGCTGCCATATGAAACAAGTATGATGAATGAAGATCCTGAATTACTGAACAAAATAATGTGTTGCGCCAGCTGATGGAGCAAAACCAATGCCACTTTTTAGTGATCCTAACTTTGAGGAATTATCAAATCCTGACAAGTATCCTTACGAAAAAATGCACTGATAGCTGAACGACCTGTTTACTTGAATCCTCGAAAATATTTCAACCAAAGATTATTTGATGTTGATGGCGGATTTTCAAGATCTATTGAGTACATATTAATTGCACAATATGCAACTGAATGTAACCAAGTTACAGGTGACATTAATCACTACATTTTCAGACGGGCTAGTGGAAGACGCTTTCAGGGGAAACGGCTGACTGCAGGCATGGTAAAAAATGTAGAACAGATGAAAAGTTTTGTAAAATCAGATAAAGCCTACAGAATGTTGAAAAACGTCAGGGGAACTCCGGCCTATTTCCAAACTGTATTTTATGACGTTTTAGGCATGGTTCGACAGCTAGGAATACCAATGTGGTTTTTCACAGTTTCTGCTGCTGACATGCAATGACCTGACGTGATTCAAACAATAGCGAGACAGTATGGGACGATATTGACTGATGATGATGTGAAACAATTATCTTTAAATGAGAGATAACAATGGCTGAGAAGAAACCCAGTCACTGCTGCACGCCAGTTCCAGTACGGATTAGAACGGTTGTTCAGAGATGTCCTGAAATCAAAAGATCAACCATTAGGGGAAATAGTTGACTACGTTATTCAAATAGAATTCCAGGCTCGTGGTTCTCCTCATGCACATACACTTATGGGTGAAAGATGCACCGGAAATTGACTCGGATGCAGATGAAACAGTTGCATCATTTGTTGACAAATACATTACATGTGCAATACCTGGTGATGAAGACGAAACTCTGGAAGAACTAGTCAAGGAATTGCAAACTCACACTTACTCAAGTTATTGCAAGAAGAAAGGACCGTGTAGATTCAGCTTTCCTAGACCACCTAGCCCCGTAACACTCATTGCAAAAGAACCAGACGATGAAATGGCAAAACTATAGAAACATTGTGGATCCCGTGTACTCCAAAGAGTGAATGATGTAATGTCCGTTGAGGATACGTCAAAAGACGCCACACTGGAACAGATTCTAGACAAAGCCTGTGTTTCCCTGCAAGACTACATTCAACAGTTACTGGTTTCATAAAGAGGCAAAACAATAGTATTAAAGAGGTCACCAACAGAAAGTTTATCAATCCATACAACACAGTCATACTGAAAGCCTGGCAGGCAAACATGGACATACTTTACATCATAGATGCATACGCATGTGTAATGTACATTGCTGCCTATCTGACCAAAATGAAAAAAGGCATTGGGGAGCTGCTAAAACAAGTATGTAAAGAGTACAAAGACCAAGAGATTAAATGAATGCTTCGACGTGTAGGTTCGGTTTTCCTAAATCATCGTGAAGTCAGCGCTCAAGAAGCTGTTTACCGAATATTATCGATGCCCATGAAACAATTCAGTAGAGAAGTCATATTTGTTAATACAGATACAAAAGATGTGCGGACAGCTGTTCTCAAACCACAGAAAAACTGGACGTTTTGGGGGATCAAGAGGAAAAAATTTTCCAGAGCAATGTTATTGAACGATACTCTTTGAGACCTAACTGTATCGAAAATATGTGTCTAGCCGAGTTCGCAGCTAACTATAAAGTGAGATATGGAAACATGAATGAGGAGGAAAATGACTCTGTACAGCTGAAAATCTGCAGTTGTTAATTATTGACGAGATATCTATGGTTGGGTCTGATATGGTGCTGGACATCCACAAACGTCTGCAGAAAATAAAAGGACTGTCAGATGATTCAGTTTTGTTCGGAAATGTTTTAAGCTTGGCAGTTGGAGGCATGTATCAGCTGCCCCCAGTATTACAGTCACAGATCTATCAACCGGTGAAAGATCCTGTAGAAAGACTACAAGGTAACCTTTAGAAAGACAAATTCCATCTACATGAATTGCATGAGGTAATGCGTCAAAAAGACGACTGTTCCTTTGCTGAAATGCTTTGTCGCAAAGGGGACGAAGTGGCGAAGGGGAAACCATACTGATGTTGATATTTTATTATTATTATCACGACAGACAGCGGAAGATGATACAAATTATCCACATGACGCTTTGCACGTTTGTGCATATAACTGTGACGTTGATGAAAGGAATTTGATTAAATTGAAAGAACTGGAGCCAAATGAAGACCATCTGATATACATCCATGCATCAGATAATAAGACTGACAGCACAGGGCAGGTCAATTTGGAAAAGAAGAACACTTCACAGAAGCAATCTTAAACTGCGGGTTTACATACGATTCTTGTGTTGACAGTTGGTGCCAAAGTCATGCTTACAAACAACATCGATACAGCTGATGGTCTTGTCAATGGTGTTATAGGAACAGTACAAAAGATAGTAAAAAAATGCCAGTGGAACAGTTCAAGTGATTTTGGTGAGGTTTGACGATCAGTCTGTTGGAAAGGGTGCATTATGTGCTAGTCAGTGGAAACAGGAATATCCCTATGGAGTGCCTATTAGGAGACATGAAGCAAGATACGAAAAACGAAACAGAAAGGGAGCTCAGATTGCAAGACGACAATTTCCATTAACATTAGCATGGGCAGTAACCATCCACAAGTGCCAGGGTCTCACCGTAGACAAAATTGTCGTGTACATGAAAAAGGCAAAGCGCTTTTGGAAAGGACAGGCTTATGTTGTATTTAGTCGTGTGAAGACATTGGAAGGTTTATATATCGTAGACTTTTATGCGGCTGGAATTAAGGCTAACAAGAAAATAGAAGATGAAATGGAAGAAATGTCATTTGAATGTACGTTATTTTCTCCCGAAAAGTCCAGACCTGCTAACTGCTAGACAAGCCCGCATTTTCAATCGCACATATGTGATGTGTTTCACCGAAACATATTTGACAGATGAGCACAATTTAGATATTTTTTTCGGAAAAGTACCAGTATCGCATACTGTGGTTGTCTTCTTATTTGCGGTGGTTTCAAATTCGCGATATTTGCGGTCGCTCTCTGACCACGAAATTGAAACCACGCAGTTTTGAATGCATCTGTACAAGACCATGATCATTAATTTCAGAAGCTGCCGATAGTTTGCGACAGTTGAGATTTATCTGCAGCTACGTAGTGATGTTCATCGAGCCTGGTGCGTTAAATTATTCAGGGCCCATGAAAAATAATATCGGTTGGCTTAGATGCAAAAACAGTGACCCTTTGAAAGTGCGTGCTAAGGCCGGCAGACGCGCCCGGCAGTTTTTCCTGTCCCCCGGCAAATGACTTGAAAGTGTCAGTGCCCGCTGGGCAGTAATATTTTGTTACGTGTATGTGTGCAAAGTTAGATGACATCCAGTGCCGCTTAAAATGAATATTCACATTGTACCGTATTTAGTCATGTTAATGAATAAAATTTGCCACTAAAGTAGTGAACGGAGCCGCTAGGGTTGCGCCACCTTGTAAATGTATAAAGGACTAATTATGAAATCATGACTCGCCAAACGATGTATGATTGGCTTGTGATGACGTGAATTTTGAATATATTTGAAAGGTCTTATTCATTCTGGGACCAAAGTGCCGTAAAAGAGTGGAATATTATGTTTTGCTTCAGATTCTAACTGTAAGAAACTGAATACGGTTCCTTCATCCATCTATATGGAAGTAATTATAGCAACATATATAAACGGCACTCAAATTAATCTGGGCACATCCCTGCCTTTGATACTGTAACAAGGGGGCTCCCTACAGGCGTCCCATGTTGGTTGAGCAGGTGATTACGACTCGACTTTTAATTAACAGGAGTAAGATACCCTTATCAAGACAGTTTCCCTAAACAAACTTAATATACGGCTTTGTAGTTACAGGTTGGTTTCTCGACACACCTTAATAACATGTGAGTTGTTTTTAATGAGCCTCGGCCCTGAACTTTTTACAGCGAGCGGGGTCAATGCTTCCCGCAGGCGTCGGCTCAGCCGTCTGTGAACGTTCGAACATGCGATATCCGGACAGAGAAATAGTAGACCTAGATAATAGTGAAATCACCGGTTAACGAAATAATTTTTGATAATAAAATATACTACTAGACCAGTGATAGAGCGCGAAAAATGAACCCGTTAAACCTTTAAAAATATAAAAAACGGCGAAAATTCAGCCCCGCCGATATAAAGGCAACCACAGTATTCCGATACAATGTACCATCAAACAGAACCATGGTGGATTGCACGGTGTTATGGTAATTGTAAAGAAGAAATTACAATCAGAGGAGTTAACTGTCGAGAGTGAGGCACTGGAATGTAAAATTGTACAGGTCAAAGTTCAGGAATCAAAAATGATTGTTGTTGTTGCATACAGAAAACCGTGATGCCCTTTTGAGCACTTTTGCCGAAGATTTCGTTCTGTCATCTCCTCTTTACCCTTGGATTTACCAGTGTTTGTTTTGGGCGACTTTAATGATGACTTGAATGAAAAGTAAGAAAGCAAATTAGTTGTATTCATGAAGGAATTCGGGTTTGAACAATTTGAAAGAATCCCTACACCTGACAGAGGGACGCTCATCGACCATATATACCACAACAATGTTGGTACACTGGGAGTTAGCTCAGAAGTGCATGACACATACTTTTCCGATCACGACATAACTTTTTGTAACTTTAAGAACAAATGAATTATTTTACATTGTACTTATACGGTATCCATTATTATTATACTGTCCAGTTATTAGTATTTTAATATATTTTTATTCATTCATACTTTGATATATTTGTATTTTTATTAATAAATTGGTTATTTATATTAATGGGATTTTGAATATTTTAATAAATAAAGACGATGGAATAATATGATCTAAATATTTTACTTAACACTTTACATTTTCACCAAAATAATTGTTACATTATCTCTATACTGTTATTACTTTTCTATTGTCATATAATAATAATAATAATAATTATTATTATGGTTTATATAAGTTCATAATTGAAATGTTTTGTTTTTAATTCTTGATTGATTGAGAATTTCCAATATTCATTATTTTAAAAAGTTGATTGAATAATGAATAGAAATAATTTTTAAAATATTGTCTCTACCTAACGTTTTCTACAAAAAAAAAATCGGTCAGAGATATGATTCAAACGGCGGTACTCAAACGGCGTTCCATACTAAAATGACAAGCAGAGGAGTATATTGTTTCATATGAGGTACTGCCATGTAAAAATCAAAGTAGAACAATGATGAAGATATGGTTGCTCTGTATCTGCACGAATCCATTCTACCTTCTTGTAACAATATACCATAAGATTTCGTTTTTGCACAGATATTTAATTACATTTACTGATGTATATATTCAAGGCATTAAATAAGACTAGATTAATTAAAATTGTCTAGATTAATTCACAAGTCTTGACAAGGGTGTGGTATTACGGAATAACTATGTTTCCTTTATTCTGAATTGTTCCAGTCTTATTTAAAAATGATGAAGATATGGTTGCTCTGTATCTGCACGAATCCATTTTACCTTCTTGTAACAATATACCATAAGATTTCGTTTTTGCACAGATATTTAATTACATTTACTGATGTATATATTCAAGGCATTAAATAAGACTAGATTAATTAAAATTGTCTAGATTAATTCACAAGTCTTGACAAGGGTGTGGTATTACGGAAAAACTATGTTTCCTCTATTCTGAATTGTTCCAGTCTCATTTGAAATTTGGATGGAGACGTCACTTGGGGACAGGAGGTGACAGGCTGTGTGATAATCACGGTCGGTCTCTCCGGGAACAACGAGTGGCGCACCATCGCTCATTCGGGACATGAGTGGTTACGTCACTGGGGGACAGGAGGCGACAGGCTGTGAGATAAGCACGGTCGGTCTCTCCGAGAACAACCAGTGGCGCAGCATCGCTCATTCGTAACACGGGTTGTTACGTCACTTCGTAACAAAAGCCGGCAAGCTGTGTGATAAGCACGGTCGGTCTCTCCGGGAACAATCAGTATGGCGTACCAGTATATGAAAACTAGTGCTGGCTGAACCAAATTACGGTCTTGGATACACGCAATGAACAAGTCTTATTGGAGACAAAAGGTGGTTACATCATTTGGTCACAGTATCTGGCAGGCTATGTAATAACATCCTGTAGAAATGTCACAGTAACTGAAATAATCTAATATTTTCATGTATATGTCGACCGTATATACCACAAAAACGTTGGTACCGAAGAACTTGCATCATGCAGTGATAAAAACTGTTATTCATAAAATGTTGCAATGTGACAATAAATGAAATTTGTTGATGTATATATATATATATATATATATATATATATATATATATATATATATTCATATATTTTATATAATATTTGTATATATTTTATTATTTTTTTATTCTATGTAATAAAATATATTGTTTGAATTCATCTTTTGTTATTCATGATGTTGTGCAAGAATTGCCGAACAGTCTGGAATGAATGTCTTCTAAATTATAAGCATTATGCACAACGTGAAGTGAATTGAATACTAGGAGACGTGGTCCATTAAGAAGAACTGCCGGACGAACAAACAGAAATACCAAGGACACGACTTGCTCAATGATCCATCTTATTCCTAAATAAGGAGAAATGACATTGAAACATATGGAGAAATCGTCCCAATACATGTTATGGATAGGTTACAAAGTGATTGCTGCAAAACTGTAGCCTGTATAATGTTAAAAGTAAGACGAAAGAACCAGCAAAAAGGCGAAATTGAGGACATCTGATAAACAGAAAGACAATCATGCTGACAAAGTGACACAAAGTGTAGGGCAGTTCAGTAGACGGTGTCATGGAAAAATCCAGGAGGGAGAAAACGAGGCATAGTTTGTGAAGATAGGACCAATATTTACAAAAATTAATTTTCACGATCTTGACCTTGACCTTCGATCTATATGGATAATTGTTACGGGGTGACATAAAAGCGGACCGAACTGTCTCGCTAGTGAAGCTTGCTTTTCTAGCGAAGCGGTTGGTACGCCTGACTTGTGCGTCACCCACTAGGGTTCGAAACCGGGGTCGGCCCAATGTTTTCCCCTGAGCAATTTGTCTTCGTAACAAAATGGGGGTTCGTCCAACGTGACGGTAAAACTTTTTGGCCCAGGGAATAAGCTCACCTAAGTGTGACAGCAGAACGCTTTAAAAAGGGGGTGTGTTACGGGATGACATAAAAGCGGACCGGAATGTCTCGCTAGTGAAGCTTGCCTTTCTAGCGAAGCGGTTGGTACGCGGACTTGTGCGACACCAACATGGGTTCGAAACCGGGATCGGCTCAACGATTTCACCTGAGGATTTGTCTTCGTAACACTATTTACATAATTTTTTTTTTCAGATATCGTTCCAATATCTCATATGTGTAAGTTAAAAAGTCATTGCTGCAAAACTGTGGCCTGTAGAATACTATATGTAAGACGCAAGAACCAGCAAGCAGGCGAATTTGAGGACAACTGACAAACAGACAGACATACGGACAAGGTGACAGAAGATTGAGACCAGATGACTTACTGAGGCTATGGGGAAGACCCAAAGGAAGAAAATAAGCTATAGTTTCTGTAATTGAGGTTTATAATTTTGAAGATATGGCCCAAAAATAATTTGTTGGGGACGTTCGAGCGCAGCGCCCCCTAGCGGCCATATCCGGAAAATAAAAAAAAAATATTTCGAGATATTAGTGTAGGATATAAGATGTACTAGTTTCAAAAGTTTTCCTGCAAAGCTGTGGTCTGTACAATGCTATATGTGAGACGCAAGAACCAGCAAGCAGGCGAATTTGAGGACAACTGACTAACAGACAGACATACTGACAAAGTGACACAAGCTTGAGACCAGATGACTTACTCATATCATGAAAAAGACCCAGAGGAAGAATATAAGCTATAGTTTCAGTAATTGAGATTTATAGATTTGGAGATATGACCTGAAATTGATATGTTGGGGAGGTTAAAGTGCAGCGCCCCCTAGTGGCCATATCCGAAAAATGAAAAAATGCGTTTCGAGATATTAGTTTAAGACATAAGATGTACTAGTTTCAAACAGGATTCCTTTTAAACTGTGTCCTGTAGAATTATATATGTGAGACGCAAAAACCCGCAAGCAGGCGGTTTCAGGATAACTGACAAACAGACAGACACATTGACAAAGTGACAAAAGATTGAAACCAGCCGACTTTACCAGTTTATGGAGAAGTCCCAGAGGAAGAAAATAAGCTATAGTTTCTGTAAATGAGATTTATAGTTTTTGGAGATATGGCCAAAAAATGATATATTTGGTAGGTTAAAGTTCAGCGCCCTCTGGTGGCCAAATCCGAAAATGAAACATTTGTTTCGAGATTTTAGTGTAAGACATGAGTTGTACTAGATTCAAAAGGGTTCCTCTAAGACTTTGGCCACGTAGAATGCTGTATGTGAGACGCAAGAACCAGCAAGCAGGCGGATTTGAGCACAACTGACAAACAGACAGCCACACTGACAAAGTAACATAAGCTTGAAACCAGATGACTTTACCAGGTAATGGAGAAGACCCTGTGGAAGAAAATAAGCTGTAATTTCTGTAATTAAGGTTTATAGTTGTGGTGATATGGCCTAAAACTGATATGTTGGGAAGGTTTGCATCCAGGGCCCCCTAGCGGCCCCATTCGAAAATTGAAAAAAACAATGTCGAGATATTAGTGTACGACTTATGATATGTCAGTTTCAAAAAGATTCCTGCAAAACTGTGGCTTTCAGAGCAAGATGAATGAAAACTCGAAATATCTCGAGTGACGAGAAATTGTACGAGATATTGCGAGACTTAATCGCAATAATTGAGCTTGCATGCTACCTGATTAAAAAAACTAGACCTCTCTAGCTTAAAAACGTTAGTAAAGTTAGTAAAATAAGACCCCTAATTTTCAAATATCATGATTATTTTCCAAAATGTGTTACCAAGGTTACAGCAAATTATACAGCTACACACCAGAAGAAAGGCCTTGGGATGACGATTAAAATGAGCTAAGGTTGAAGTAGATCCGACAAATAGTAACAAAGATATAATGAAAATGTTTGAGAATTTTTGATGACCTTGACCTTTACCTTCGACCTATATTGCCCAAAACAATAGGCTTCAATGACTTTTGCTTCTCTACCAGCTGTGTAGGTTTTAAAGCAATTGCTGCATAATTGTGGCCACTAGAGAGTACACAGACAGACAAACAGACATCCGCGACTGACCAACCTGCTTGCCGAAATCGGAGATTTCAGGCAAGCAACAAGCAAAAACAAGAAAAAGATCGCCGGTTGATTATCTAGCTCAATTTCAACACTTAGTCATAAATGCCTTGATATCCGAACTCTGGCGTCATTTCTTGCATTTGCATTAAAATAGTTTACTGTATGAGGCTTGATA
Source organism: Sipunculus nudus (assembly GCA_026874595.1). NCBI lineage: Eukaryota > Metazoa > Annelida > Sipuncula > Golfingiida > Sipunculidae > Sipunculus > Sipunculus nudus. The sequence continues at coordinate 45,466,572 of CM049310.1, forward strand.
TTGGTTATTTGTTCATCATCGGTATTTCCTTTTTCCTTGAATGCCAAGTATATTATATATATATATATATATATATATATATATTAAATATAATATATATATAGATGTATGAATAGCCATGCTGTTTATTGATGGAAAGGGTATACACGGAAAAGTCGGGGGGGGGGGGGGCTTCGGTGGGTTCGGACGAACCCCTCCCCTGAGCATCTGAGTTCCACATGACGAATACTGATATGCTATAATCTGGGGAAATTATACAGAACTTTATGTTTAACATTTTTGCCCGGTTCCATGCATATCCTCACAGGGAGAGCCCATATTTCTGTATAAATATTGTTTATAGCGATTAGCGGTCTCTTTATTTAGCACTGTCAGGGATGTAGATTGCAAGTACATTTCAAAATGTTTAATTTCACCTCTAAAACAAGCTTTAAATTACCACGTTCACTGCTTGCTTCTGATTATAGTCAAGAACTTGATGCTTATTGCCGAGTGAGAGATTGTTGATTGCCTCCTCTCATGCAAAGATGACGGTAGCACCCTCTTGTTTCCGGGCCAAAGGATGCATAACTAAAACCACTTTGTCAATAGGGCACAGGGGACATACGTGTCAAGAGTGCAATCCAAGCTTGATTTCATAAGAATAATAAATAAAAGAAAAAAAACAAACAAAAAGTTAAAATATATCCTATAGAGATCTATAAATGAGCTTATGGAACTTTTTGATTTGTTGGTGTCGCAAATTAAAAGGAGGGCCTTCCATATTACTTCGTTAGTTCAGAAGATAAATATGGCGATGATCCACTGTCCCCTATAGTCTTCCTATTTCAGCAGTTTGTCTTCCCGTTAGATTGGCATGATTGTACATCGTTACAAGTAATCAACAAATGTAAAATCACTACCATGAATTTCACCCTATACTTTGACTATCGCATATTGTTTTCTTGTAATCATTGTTGATTTAATTTTCAAATACCATGAAAACATGGATTTAAGCTATTGGTTCTGAAATACTCATGCAGTTACCCCAAAAAAATATGGTCAGGTATAGGAGTTTTCAGGGGGATAATACTATATTATTTATGAGTAATCCAGATCAGGCGACAGACCACCTCCATAGTGTACCGGAGGGCAAGGTATAGATATATTTGGTATAGATATATGGCGAAGTGGAGCACACCTGCTGTGTGCGCGTGTGTCCTTTGCCTGTAGGGACTGATGAATGACATAATTATCATTTAATATGTTTAATATTGATATGGATTTCATTCACCAAGGCTCCTTAAGTTACTTTGATCGTTTATTTTGTCAGTTATTATTGTCTACACATTTTGTTTTTATTCTGGAATTCGCAGAAATGCCCCGGGATCTTAATTGATCCCTTAAAGTTCCAGCTCCGGCCCAGTTCTGTCCCATATATACCGCTTCATTTGTCAAAGAGATTTTAAATATATTTCTGACATTTTCAGCTTCTAACAGCCCCGCCTGCTGGTCCTTTTATTTAATTTATGCAAATTTCAAGTATAGCAAGAAACACCAAACATCGCCCGGTTAATTTTTTTCCAAGAATGGTAATTTACAAGTTATCTACATTGACTGATATCAATTTCAAGCAACCTCAGTTAACGTGATAATCACTCGAATGGACAGCTACCGGACAATATCAGACTGATGATGAATTAATATAGTTTTCTTTTTTCAAATCTGAAATGAAATGTACACGTATATACTAGAGCCCTGCGCAGGCCCAAACCCGCTCCGCGGCTGCGGGGGCTCGCTACCGCCCCGCCCACGGGCCGCGGGCCGACTTTTTCAGGATTTTGTAGGGCGGGACAAAAAAATTCACTGCGGGGCGGGGCAGGTGCGGGCTAAAAGATGGGATATGCGGGGCGGGGCGGGTAACATGATATTTTAGTGCGGGTTTCTGCGGGCCGAAAACATGGTTAAACAAGAAGATGATCACATTTACTCAAATGTTAAGCACTGCAGGTTTGTTTATGTTCCTTCGGTTATTCAATTTTCTGAATTACAATATAGCACATGTGAAATATAAATTCCCTGAGTTTTGAGACAGATTCATCTTTGCAGAGACCACTTTTCAGAATATTGCAATTGTACCTGGGAATAGCGTTGTATAATTATAGACTGTTCAGCACTGTAGGCCTATACTTGTGGCCAGTCTCAGATATAACGTAACATGGCTGAGGGTAGAGCACCAGGATAATGCCTTTGATGTTATAATAGTCACAGCATTGGTGCATCTTGCTCTGTCACCATCTGGATATAACTTTACAAAACTGCAAAGACTGAGGTGTGCTAATCATGGATGAGCAAATGAGCACTGGCTAGTTGAGAGGACTGCATTAGCAAAGCAGAATGAGATAACGAGAATGGGACTCATTTGATATCTATTCTTGTGTACACACCCATGATGTAGGGCTGACTCCCTCTGTAGTTCCATACCCATCCCCTTTCAGCTAATTAGCTGATCATCGCTGGACAGGATTAAGCTCTTTGTCAAATAAAGAGTGTGAACTGTGGTGAGAAAGTACGTACTGCATGTCCTCTAGCTACAGCAGCTAGTGATGAGTTATGTAACTCTAGGCATACAAACTTAATAGAAATTGATTGTTTTATGCTTAAGTTTTATTTTGTGTTTCCGTATAGCAGCATGTGCATGGTAAATAGGTTTAAACTGCAATACGGGATATCGCTAATACTGATACTCTCGTGTGTGGAGGCAGTAAATGACTGCATCCTTGAAAAGCTGCAGGCAAACAACTTGTGCCCCCTAGCGTCCAGCCTGACTAGCCCATCCATTCAACACAGCAGTGTGGGCAATGGACATTGTGTTTTAATTGCCGATCATCCTGATACTTATTATTTATCATATTTATTATGCTGTGTTAAACCATAATACAGAAACATGAAAAGACAAGAAAATTCTGCATTCGGCACGGTTTGCATTAGATCTTGAATTAACTGCCTTGTAAGTTGTAGCGGATGATATAAGGGAAACGTACACCGGGTCTTTATTCATTGATAAACGTCATATTTTTCAAGTTTCCTTGAATTATGGTACATTATGGTAAGAAACAATTGTAACCTCGTATTTATTTAATGATATTAATTATAGAGGTTGCATAGCGCGTATAAGCTAACAAAGGGAGGAAAGTCGGTTTCGTCCGTGCTAATGAGTGTCCGGCTGAATCACGCTTGCAACAAAAACAAACTTCCGGCTGCGCCAGCCAGTCTTTTTCTCCTCCATCTACCCGAGAAGCTGCATTAGTGATATTTCGTATTATGTTGTTAGCTAAATATCTGAATATGTTGAATTTGTAATTACTTTAAATATTTTAAGGAGACACAATGGCAATATTGGATAAGTGTGTCCCAGTTACTGCAGTGACATTTCCAGTGATATGGCAGTAAATAATTGTATTTTAGTGAGTGGCAATTCTTTAAAATTAAAATATGCATGGTAATTCTATGACACTCATCCTTACCTGTGAAAAAAAACCTGGAAAATGTCCTACTATCACTAAACATGATACCGCTATCTACTCAGATAGTCAATCATTATTAATATCTGAAAATAAATCATATTTTCTTTAGTTGGCTACATTTTTGGTTGTCCCTTATGTTTATTTGCGGGTTGAATGCGGGCTGACCTTTGGTAAAAATGCGGGGCGGGTGCGGGCTGAAAGCTTAATATGCGGGGCGGGTGCGGGTCAATTTATTCTTTGTAGGTGCGGGGCAGTGCGGGGCGGGTTTTTACAACTGTGGGGCGGGGCGGTTGGGGGCTGAAGGTTTGTTTTTGCGGGGCAGGTGCGGGCTATAAATTCCGCGCAGGGCTCTAGTACGTATATACAGCCTCCTTATAACCATGCATACTTAAGCTTGTGTTGTAGCAGACGCTAACGAAACGCTTTGGATGTGACGTTCTGAGTACACACGGCGAGAAAAAGGACTATTCGCTAATTATAGCTTATTTGGATTGTTTTTATTGGGATTGTTGTATATATATATATATATATATATATATATATATATATATATATATGTAAAGGTTCCACCATCAGTGAAAACGAACCTTCCCACTAAGCAGTCAGCCTACGGGCCTGGCCAGTGAACCGACTTTTCTATATATATATATATATATATATATATATATATATATATATATATATATATATATATATATATATATAAACCTCGTTGTGTCGAACTCGGTTAAGTCGAATTCCCGCATGTGTCGAGTTCGAATGTGGAGTCCCGGCAAAAAACAGTTAAAACCTCACTGACTTAACTCCTTTTGTGTCGAACTCGGATGTGTCGAAAAACCTGATGTGTCGAAGTATTTTGTTGGTCCTCAGCTAGTATTGCTATCGCTTAACTCGAAGTCATGTCGCATGAATGTTTTGATAACAGTTGTGCACGCTCCAATTATCATGCCCACGGCCGTGATGACCAGTTACATAATTAATACCGTTAGGATCTTACTCATTAAGCGCGATGGTTTACACAACTGGTCCGTTGTGTACCTGTTCGGCCAATTATTTGACATAGATTGCATTTGATGATTTGTGTGCTTTCATACCTGTATGTGCTCCCATTTCACTTTCCTGATTTTTCTGTTCCTATTTTTGGTGATACTTCTGAGCTTTTTTATTAATATATAAATTTATTATAAAATCTGTGTTGTTCTTTCAAGCAAACATTTGTTAGAACTATATAATATAGGCCCTGTATACATGTGCAGTATTTATTGATAATAATTAAGGCTAAAGATATTTGTATATAATGAATATCGGTTGTCTCGAACTCCGGATGTGTCGAAGTAAATTCACCGGTCCCTTCGACTTCTACACAACGAGGTTTTACTGTATATATATATATATATATAAATATATATATATATATATATATATATATATATATAAATATATATATATATATTCATGTATATGTACATATATATATATATATATATATATATATATATATATATATAGAGAGAGAGAGAGAGAGAGAGAGAAGAGAGAACGATAACGTCCTTGTTAACGTTGTAAAATCGCGCTATAGTTCACATTATTTGACACATTTAAAATTGTTCCACGTCATTCATGGACAACAATTTATGACAACATGAAACATGTGCAGATCAAGAGGTTACCTTAACTTTATTTTATTTACGTAAGTAAAGCAACACACTGCTAGGTTGGTCATCGTTCACTGACTGGTACCAAGAGTAACGGAGTACTGCACTCTATAATAAACAGATCCATTGTGAATGCTCAGCCTGTAGATCATAGATATAGACCAAGAACCCACGAATAAAGAAAATAAGATAACTCTTCCACGGTTTATTATATTAACGGTCCTATGTTTGGTAAATGGCTTTTTTCAACAAGTGCTGTCATGTAGTTAATCAAAGCAAACAGGCAACGGATGAAAAAAGTGAAGTCCCTGCGAAAACATTTAATATTACATAGACGTCCAGCTACTTTCTCTGACCGGCATCTTGACTGAAAATTGTTGTATTGTTAATCAATGGAATAACCTTGCCCCGGATGCCCTTGAACAGAGTTATAAACAGTAAAACCTCGTTGCGTCGAAGTTGAAGGGACTAGAGAATTTACCTCGACTGAACCGGAATTCCAGACAACCAAAATTTTTTATATATTCAACCTTCTCCAGCCTTGATTATTATCGATAAATACTGCACATGTATAGAGCCTATATTATATAGTTCCCACAAATATTTGCATGATAGAACGACACTAATTTTATAATATATTTATTTATCGCGCTTGACGAGTAAGATCCTTGCAGGTATGAATTATGGAACTATTTAATTGGTCCTCGCGGCCCAATCACAATTGACGGGCCGTGCACAGCTGTTATCCAGACATTCATGGGACATGACTTCCAGTTCAGTGATAGAAATACACACTGGGGACAAACAAAACACCTCGACACATCAGGTTTTTCGACACATCCGAGTTAGACTCGCAAAGTTAAATTAGTTATGTTACATGTAACTGTTTTATAGTATTACATGTATCTCATTCTGTTTTGCTATGAGCAGGGTTTGGCGTAGGCATTCTGTTTCGTGTTAAGCAAGCACTCGGCGTTGCTATGGTACCGTACTGGTTGAACCCTCGCAGAGAGTAGAGACAAGGCGCTCGTGCTAGTCTGGAATTTTTCAGATCTGTTCTACGCTCCCGAGGCAGCGGAAATCTTACGCTCCTAAAGAAGCAACTGATTTTCACGCTGCCAGCTTTGACCGTTTTTGATATATTTAGACACCAGATGGCAGTTCGTTGTCCGCTGAACAAAACGTGCGTATGATGTGACAAGCAGCCAACCAGATGCCAATAAACAATCACGCGACAGGCATCCTGGCTCTGCCCATAGCTGCGCTTCAAGTTTGAAGACAAGTTTACGTTTGAATTTTAATTGCTCCCTCTGCATTCTTGCATCATCGACCGATTTGATTCTGACAGTAAGACTGTGTTAGCGTAGCCATGTGTCTGGTGTCTGCAGAACTGAAACCAGCCAGCGAGGTGTGCACGCAGCCTTTGTTGTTACGTTTCGTTTGAATTACAGCTCACCGACCAGGCATCCTATATGCCCAAGGCCCTAAGTAAACCACGTCTGCGGCAATTCTCTCTGAGCCTGTGGCCTGTTCATACGGTTACCGGGGCGATGAGCTGTCACTCAAAACGAAATGAACATGATTGGCTCCGTGTATTCTTCTCCTGCCCATGTTTTCCAGCACGAGGTCTCATCTGATTGGACGAAAATACAGCGCTCCCCTCTGGTGTAGCAATTCAGGATACGAGGTCATAACAAACAACGCTTACCATATAGGCAGTAGGCCTATAGTTGAAGCGCTGTGTAAAGAGCGTAGATCTGTTCATGCGCTATGGGCGCGTGTAATGTTGTGTTCTTTGGGATGTTCTTGAAACAGAAGTTTCTTGGCTTTTGGTGAAAAAGTTATAAATAAGGGTTGTGTTTAAAGCCGACAAAGAGAAAAAAATTCCAGCGGACACGGAAGAGTGTAAGTTAGTTTTGGGACCTTTCTGATAATTGCAGAACTTATAGATATTCTTCGGACTTTGAATCAGTTTTTGTACAGTCTTCAGTTTGCCTTTAGGATTATTACCAGAACTTCACTTTTGGATTACAACAGATTATTTTCGGGATTAAATCGCACTATTCTCCGAGAAGATTTCATAGAAATGTTCATCTGGAATATTTATGCTAAAGGACTCTTGTGAGACTATGACAGTGGTTTTATCCAGAAATCAAAGCCTAGGATCCGGACACTCTGGTACTGAACTATTTTGTTATTGTTATACTGTGTTATTGTATTGATTTAGTGTATTGTAATGTTAGGGTTGTTCTAAGAATAAATTATAATTATTTGTTAACAAAAAACCACTGACTTCTTTATTCATTCCCCTAGACATTTCACGCTGCCTAGTGTTGTGGAATCTGATTTTTTTTTATCTCTATAACAAATTTATGCTCGTCACGATTACGTGATCTATTGCTATTAGGTTCCGTAACAGTAAGGTTTGAACTGTTTTTGCAGGGACTCCACATTCGACTTCGACACATGTGGGAATTCGACTTAACCGAGTTTGATACGTGGTTTCATTACATTCGCCAAGCCTAGCGAGAGGGGTTATGTTTTTGGCAGCGTATGTTTGTTTACGCTCTTTACACAGCGCTTTATATTTTTTTACCTATAGGCCTACTACCTATATCGCAAGCGCTGTTTGTTTTGACCTCGTATCCTGAAACGCTACACCAGAGGGGAGAACTGTATTTTGGTCCAATCAGATGAGACCCTGTGCTTGAAGACACGACCTCTATGATTGACTGAAATGTTCGCATGATAAATAAATAGCAAATATAAATGCTGTTGGCAAAATCTTTAAAAGGCTTTAAGAGGTCGTTGTGTATGAGGTATACCACAAACTGATTCTATAAATATTTGTGGTCCTCTTGACTGTGTGTAAACAATGACCAATATGCGACACACAACTGACGCGACAAGGAATCTACAATATAACCAGGACGTGATGTCACCAAAACGGTGTACCAGCTAAGCGTGGACTACACGGAGTTCATGTTGTTAATTTCGTTTTGAGTGACAGCTCATCGGCAACCGTTTGAACAGGCCAAAGGCTCAGAGAGAATGGCCCCGCACATGGTTTGCACAGGTCCGTGTGCACATAGGATGCCCGGACGGTGAGCTGTAATTCAAACGAAATGTAACAACATAGGCTCCGTGCACACCTCACTGGCTGGTTTCAGTTTTGCTGACAACGGATACATTGCCACGCTAACATATAGTCGTAATGTCATAATCGAATCGGACGGTGATGCGAGAACGCAGAGGTAGCGATTCAAATTCGAGTTTTCTTCACTAAGGGTAACCATAAAACTGTCATCATGCGGCACTTGAAGCGCCGTTTTCGGCGGAGCCATGATGCCTGTCCAGTGTTTGTTAACTGGCATTTGGTTGGCTGCTAGTCTTATCAGAAGTTTATCATAACCGGTCAAACCAGGCAGTGGGGAAATCGGTAGCTTCTTTAGAAGCGCAAGATTTCCGCTGCCTTGGGAGCGTAATGTTGGTCTGTTTATCTGTAAATTTGTTTGTCTGTTAGCACGATAACACAAAAGGTCCTCAACGCAGTTTGATGAAATTTTCAGGATAGCTCGACAATGATACCAGAATAATTAAATTTTTGGGTAAATAACCCTGGTATGAGTTCCAGTTTTTTATTGGGGGTCCATAGCATATTTGTTTGCGCAGGTGACGTTATGGCCATATTTAGGGTGCGAGTCTTGACGTCACAGACAATATTTACGTTAATCCACGTGTATACGTGTCGTTTCCCTGAAAGGTGTCGGTAATCAACGTACATCAAGGACGGCCATGGTTGTAAATTGTTCGTTATTATAGGCTATAGTCCTTGCCCCTGTTGCGATGGTATGCTGCAGGGGTTCGAACCCACGGTCACCTCTCTATTTTAAAAACTTGTATTTTTACTCCGAAAATACATTATTGCATTCATAACGAACAAACCGATTATACCAATCAATATAGGCCTAATTCTAAAAAATGGTATTATTCTATATTACACATAAGTAATTTCCATACATAGTCATACTCGTAGACTGTTTATTTAAGGCCTACCGAGGCGACAGCATGACGCAATGGACCTAGCGCCAAATCGTCCCTCTGACATCACGACCACATTACTGACCTGCGAGAATGCCTTCACATCTAGGCCTGAGGAACGCATAATAAGGGCACATGAGAATGCAAATATTTTCGTTATTTCTGACAACGCCTCACGGCCTACAGGTACAGTCTATTGACATTTACCAGACTAATCGTTTGCATTTTCAGTGTACTTTCTAACAACACCAACAATGAATGAGAAAAATTCCGTTCTAACTCAGCATACCCGAAAATCCCTCCGTATATTTGTTGAATTTCTGACCGCATGAATACAAGCATGGCTCGCACGGGTTACTGTGTGCAGCCAACTTGTACGCGATACAGGAAATGACTCGTTACCATGGAGACAGGGTTTCAATTTCGGTTGTGAGGTCACATGCTTTCTCTTGCATTAATGCATCATTCGTAGTATAATGTTAAGATTATGCCCTGTTTACAACAATATGAATGCAACATGATGGAAGACCAGTGCAATGTTCTCCCTGATATGCTTGTATCACGACTCATGCAGGCTTACCAGCGCAATTATTAATTGCCCACTGAGTCGGGTTGTCTCGGCTACAAAGAAGCTTATCATTGTCACCGCCGAACGAAGCTGGGAATCATACGAAAACTGCGAGAGAGAACAGACTATTAGTGTAACTTCATATGATCAATTCTACGGTTTAGGATAAAATTAGGAATCGTCTGAAAGTCATTAGTTTGGGATGCTTATGTCATAGCCATAGGCTATGGTGAATTCCAAAGTGCGTTTAGTATTGTGTCAGCCGTTGTATACTTGTACCTGCAAGGGATCGTCCGGGTCCGAGTTTGCTTTCAGAATTTTACAATTTACATGCACTGTTTTGCGAAGGTTACTTACACGTGCATATTTCTGTCTAAAATATATAATATTTAAACCGTCATTGGAACGGAATTGAAACGTGTATCTTTCCGCAATTGTATTCTGTGCCAATTCAGGGTAAACGTAAAACAGCATGCTTTTCTGTACAGGCGCATGGTACGGGTTGTACAATGTTATGAAATCACAAACGTAATAAGCATCACAAAAGCTGAGCACAGGCTCCCATTGTTATGAAAAATATTATCATTTTGACCTCCGGTGACCAACAGATGCTACTATTTAATTATACTAGTTAAGTTATCTGTGGCCATTTTTTTTTTACTTTAATAACAATCATTGAAAGGAAACTTGTATTGTTATAACTCATCATTCTCAAATAATAATAAAAAAACAAGGCATTTATAAAATGCTACTTTTCTGATAATACTATATGAGCTGCATTGGCGGAGGTCTGCGCTCTTTGAGTGTTTTTCTAGTTGTATTTGTAATGGGTTACTAACTGGCACTAATGGGTTGTGTTTCAGTAGACTTCCTATATTTGTGTGAATATGTGACGGAGTAGGAATAATTGACCAGCACGGTTTTGAGCACGGACCAGTATTCCTTGCAATAAAATTAATTATTGAGTGACTATACGGAACAAGTCCACACATACAAGGCAAACAATCTGTCAAGCCATCAGCTAGGATCGCGAAGCATATTGCTGGAGCAAGGGCCGGGACCACCATTGTATATTTCGAGAAGTGATCTATATATTTGAATGGTAGGTTAATCGTGCACCGTTTGTACTAACCTTTGTTTCTGTATGAAAAACAGCTCTGCCAATTGAAATGCCATTTTTTATCTGTAGAATAATAAGTGTCATTTCATACGATAGGAGAATATATAGAGGCAGCAAGGGCGGATCCAGGATTTAGGAAAAATAGGGATCCAACTCTGGGGGACTAATGATAAAACCTAAAGAAAAACCCGTAATTCGGGAAAGGGACGGGTCCAGGCCGCCGAAAATCGACTGAAACCTTTAAAAAAGGTTGCGGCGGCTGAAATTGGGGGTCCCAATTCCGCCCCCCCCCCCCCCCCCAAAGCACGATTCGCTTCTTGTATAACACAGATAATTTCAATCTTGGTAATTGTTACTATTACGCCATTTTAAGTGATACTTCTTATTTCAGACGATGGCCTTTGGATTATGCAGAGGAAACCTTCCTAGGGAAAATGAAAACCACCAACAAACCGGGGAAAAAGTTGAATTGAAGCGGCGAATAAGCTTATACCAAGCCCCGGCTGTGATCGTTGGCCTTATAATTGGTGCCTCCATTTTTATAACGCCTGGAAAAGTTCTCGAAGGAACCGGAAGTCCGGGTGTCGCCATTTTGATATGGTCGTTGGCGGGAGTGCAAGCGACTGTGGGAGCGTTATGTTATATAGAGCTGGGAGTGACGTATCCTTCATCAGGGGAGAAATACGCCTATCTCGAAAAAATGTACAGCCCCGCGGTGGCGTTCTGCTACATGTGGATGTATCTTTTTATGTTCAGACCTGGCGTACAAGCAATTAAATGCATCACTTTTGGAAAATATATTCTACAACTAGCGTTCCCGGACTGTAATCCCCCAGAAAGCGCTGTCAAACTGCTTGGTGTCCTTCTTTGCGGTAATGTTATATTTTTTCTTTTCAATTATCAATAATTTAATAAGCAAATGATATTTATTTAACTGTTTTAAACTATATATATATATATATATATATATATATATATATATATATATATATTTATATATATGATTGACTTTATTCATTCGAAAAAAAAAAAAAAAATATCTTTCCGTTAATAAGCTTAAACAATTCGGTGAGAAGACAGTTCATTTGAATTTAGTAAAATATGAATATTTTTCAGCGGTAAATTATGTTATGTAAAAACTAAATAAGTAATTTTTCTAACTCAGGTTATGGTATATTCGATTTTGGATTTAAGTTAATTAAATACTTAATGCATTTAAAGAAACTATTTATATTCCCGTTGAAATTAATGTTTTCAGTGCAATCATCAAATTATAAAATACAGCTAAGATTTTGAATGCATCAAATATCAACGGGAAGCTACACCTTAATAGCTGCATTTTTAATTCTTTTTCCAGTTTCCGTGACGTATATTAATGTCAAGGACGTGGAATGGTCAAACCGAGGCCATTCTCTGCTGGCCGGGATGGTGGCACTCACACTCGGGTCTATGATAGTTATAGGATTTATAGCTATGGGACAAGGTGAGCACAGGGGCTTATTTAGCTTATTGTAAAAGGGGGAGGATCGAGATGCTGGTAAGAACCAGCTCCAGTGCATTCTCTTTATATACCGGTACCATAGTAAATGGTTGGCTTCATATTCGCAAGGTTATTTTTTCGCGATTTCCAATCTTTCAGCATTCGCGAGGGATACACAGTATATTCATTATTTGGTATGAACTTTTAAATATGGCCCCCAAATCTTTAAACTTTAACGAGGACCGTTGGAAACATAAAACGAATGCAAGTTGTTGTACATATTAGCCTGAAAAAATGAAATATTTGAACGTTTTATTAGCTCCGTTGACTGTAAGTCATCTGAGTTATAGCGATCACTCTTCGTCCGTCGTCCGTCTGTCCGTCTGTCTGTCTGTCCGTAAGTCCTTTTGTCTGTTAACCAGGCACAAATCGTAACCGCTTCACCTAGAATCTTGTAACTTGATATTCTGAGAGGTTCATGAAAAATCTCCTTGGAAACCAGAAATTAGGTATCTGTTATCCATATCCTTCGAGCTATGGCACTTCAAAGTACAGCTCAGAATAATGGAAAATTTGATACAAAAGCTGAAGTATCTGAACAACTAATGCAGAGATCACCATAATTGTTTGCATGGATATTAATCATGGAGTGTTTCATTAGTTTCTGCAGTCTGGTGGCACCACCTGTATTTGTTCGGGTTTTTTGCGAATTGTTTTCTCTATTTTTGAGACATTTAAAGATTTGAACATCTGTTAACAGGGCACAAATCATATCAACTGGACCCTAGAATCTTCATTCTTGACACACAGGGAGACCTATGAAAAGTCTCCATGGAAACCTGAAATTAAGTCTCTGTTACCCATATCCTTTAAGCTGTATGGCTCAAAATTACCCCCCAGAATAATGAAAAATTTTATACAAAAAACTGCAGTAGCTCAATAACTACAACACTGATGGTCATGATATTTTGCATACATATTGATCACGCGATGTTACATCAGTTTCTGCAGACTGGTGGCGCCACCTGTATTTTTCGATTTTTTACGAATTGTTTTCTCTATTTTTGAGACCTTTAAAAATGTGAACATCTGTTAACAGGGCACAAATCGTAAAGACTGGACCTAGAATCTTCATTCTTGAAACAGTGAGAGACCTATGAAAATTCTCCATGGAAACCTGAAATAAAGTCTCTGTTACTCATATCCTTTGAGCTGTAGGGCTCCAAATTATCCCCCAGTATAATGGAAAATTTGATAAAAAACTGCAACTTCTCAATAACTACAACACTGATGATCATGATTTTGGCATACATATTGATCAAGAGGTGTTCCATCAGTTTTTGCAGACTTTGTGCGCCACCTCTATTTTTTTAAAATTTTTACAATTTTTTTTCTCTTTTTTTGAGACCTTTAAGGATGTAGTTATCTGTCAATAGGGTACAAATCGTAATGACTGGACCTAGAATCTTCATTCTTGAGACACGGGGAGATCTATGAAAAGTCTCCATGGAAACCTGAAATTAGGTCTCTGTTACCCATATCCATCGAACTATGGCACTCCAAAGTACAGCTCAGAATAATGAAAAATTTTATACCAAAAAAAAACAAACTGCTGTATCTCAATAACTACAACACTGATGGTCATGATTTTTTGCATACATTTTAATCATGAGGTGTTCCATCAGTTTTTGCAGACTGTGTGCGCCACCTCTATTTTTTTTAAATTTTTACGAATTTTTTTCTCTATTTTTGAGACCTTTAAAGATGTGGTTATCTGTCAACAGGTTACAAATCGTAACGACTGGACCTACAATTTTTATTCTTGTCATGCAAGGAGGCCCATGGAAAGTGACTGTGGAAACCTGAAATTAGGTCTCTGTTTCCTATATCCTTCAAGCTATAGGACTCTGAAGTATCCTTCAGAATTATGGACAATTTGATGCAAAAGCTGAAGTATCTGAACAACTAGTGCAGAGATCACCATGATTTTTGGCATGGATATTGACCATTAAGTGTTTTTATTAGTTTATGCAGACTGGTGGAGCCACCTGTGTTTTTTTTTTAAGTTTACGCATTTTCCTCTATTTTTGAGATATATAAATACAGACACAATCCTTGCCTGTTGCTTAATCTGTTTGATGCTTCAGTTGAATGGGTATTTACTACCATTCAGATGATAAAATTTCCTTTTCGAATCTCTTCCCAGTCAGCTGAGCGTCATGACCCATGGGTCACTTGTTAACTTATGTTTGATTTATAGAAAACGTTAATAGCTGTTATTATTTAAAATATCAACCATTTACTTTAAGACTCAACAGACCAATAGATTGTAGAAGTGATGCCGATGCGGCTTTAGTATAAACGAATTTTCACCTGTGCAGATGGGGCGCGGCATTCACAAAGTTTATTTCGCGATCATTTCTACAACATGAACGAACCTGGATGTTATATCCGTAATACTATATCCGTATTATGTAGTATGTGCATGGCCTTATATCGCTCAGCCATCCGTAATGACTATATCCGTATAATTTATTATGTGCATGGCCTTATATCGCTCAGTCATCCGCATTGACTATATCCGTATTATGTATTATGTGCATGGCCATATATAGCTCACCCATCCGCAGTGACTATATCCGTATTATTTATTATGTGCATGGCCATATATCGCTCAGTCATCCGCATTGACTATATCCGTATTATGTATTATGTGCATGGCCATATATCGCTCAGTCATCCACATTGACTATATCCGTATTTTGTATTATGTGCATGGCCATATATCGCTCAGTCATCCGCAGTGACTATATCCGTATTATGTATTATGTGCATGGCCATATATCGCTCAGTCATCCGTAATGACTATATCCATATAATTTATTATGTGCATGGCCTTATATCGCTCAGTCATCCGCATTGACTATATCCGTATTATGTATTATGTGCATGGCCATATATCGCTCAGCCATCCGTAATGACTATATCCGTATAATTTATTATGTGCATGGCCTTATATCGCTCAGTCATCCACATTGACTATATCCGTATTATGTATTATGTGCATGGCCATATATCGCTCAGTCATCCGCATTGACTATATCTGTATTATGTAGTATGTGCATGGGCTTATATCGCTCAGCCATCCATAATGACTATATCCTTATAATTTATTATGTGCATGGCCTTATATCGCTCAGTCATCCGCATTGACTATATCCGTATTATGTATTATGTGCATGGCCATATATCGCTCAGTCATCTGCAGTGACTATATCCGTATTATGTATTATGTGCATGGCCATATATCGCTCAGTCATCCGCATTGACTATATCCGTATTATTTATTATGTGCATGGCCATATATCGCTCAGTCATCCGTAATGACTATATCCGTATAATTTATTATGTGCATGGCCTTATATCGCTCAGTCATCCGTAATGACTATATCCGTATAATTTATTATGTGCATGGCCTTATATCGCTCAGTCATCCGCATTGACTATATCCGTATTATGTATTATGTGCATGGCCATATATCGCTCAGTCATCCGCATTGACTATATCCGTATTATTTATTATGTGCATGGCCATATATCGCTCAGTCATCCGTAATGACTATATCCGTATAATTTATTATGTGCATGGCCTTATATCGCTCAGTCATCCGTAATGACTATATCCGTATAATTTATTATGTGCATGGCCTTATATCGCTCAGTCATCCGCATTGACTATATCCGTATTATGTATTATGTGCATGGCCTTATATCGCTCAGCCATCCGTAATGACTATATCCGTATAATTTATTATGTGCATGGCCTTATATCGCTCAGTCATCCGCATTGACTATATCTGTATTATGTATTATGTGCATGGCCATATATCGCTCAGTCATCCGCAGTGACTATATCCGTATTATGTATTATGTGCATGGCCATATATCGCTCAGTCATCCGCATTGACTATATCCGTATCATGTATTATGTGCATGGCCATATATCTCTCAGTCATCCGTAATGACTATATCCGTATAATTTATTATGTGCATGGCCTTATATCGCTCAGTCATCCGCATTGACTATATCCGTATTATGTATTATGTGCATGGCCTTATATCGCTCAGTCATCCGCATTGACTATATCCGTATTATGTATTATGTGCATGGCCTTATATCGCTCAGCCATCCGTAATGACTATATCCGTATAATTTATTATGTGCATGGCCTTATATCGCTCAGTCATCCGCATTGACTATATCCGTATTATGTATTATGTGCATGGCCTTATATCGCTCAGCCATCCGCATTGACTATATCCGTATTATGTATTATGTGCATGGCCATATATCGCTCAGTCATCCGTAATGACTATATCCGTATAATTTATTATGTGCATGGCCTTATATCGCTCAGTCATCCGCATTGACTATATCCGTATTATGTATTATGTGCATGGCCATATATCGCTCAGTCATCCGTAATGACTATATCCGTATAATTTATTATGTGCATGGCCTTTTACGCTCAGTCATCCGCATTGACTATATCCGTATTATGTATTATGTGCATGGCCTTATATCGCTCAGTCATCCGTAATGACTATATCCGTATAATTTATTATGTGCATGGCCTTATATCGCTCAGTCATCCGCATTGACTATATCCTTATTATGTATTATGTGCATGGCCTTATATCGCTCAGCCATCCGTAATGACTATATCCGTATAATTTATTATGTGGATGGCCTTATATCGCTCTGTCATCCGCATTGACTATATCCATATTATGTATTATGTGCATGGCCATATATCGCTCAGTCATCCGCAGTGACTATATCCGTATTATGTATTATGTGCATGGCCATATATCGCTCAGTCATCCGCGTTGACTATATCCGTATTATGTATTATGTGCATGGCCATATATCGCTCAGTCATCCGTAATGACTATATCCGTATAATTTATTATGTGCATGGCCATATATCGCTCAGTCATCCGCATTGACTATATCTGTATTATGTATTATGTGCATGGCCATATATCGCTCAGTCATCGGCAGTGACTATATCCGTATTATGTATTATGTGCATGGCCATATATCACTCAGTCATCCGCATTGACTATATCCGTATTATGTATTATGTGCATGGCCATATATCGCTCAGTCATCCGTAATGACTATATTCGTATAATTTATTATGTGCATGGCCTTATATCGCTCAGTCATCCGCATTGACTATATCCGTATTATGTATTATGTGCATGGCCATATATCGCTCAGCCATCCGTAATGACTATATCTGTATAATTTATTATGTGCATGGCCTTATATCGCTCAGTCATCCGCATTGACTATATCCGTATTATGTATTATGTGCATGGCCATATATCGCTCAGTCATCCGCATTGACTATATCCGTATTATGTAGTATGTGCATGGCCTTATATCGCTCAGCCATCCGTAATGACTATATCCGTATAATTTATTATGTGCATGGCCTTATATCGCTCAGTCATCCGCATTGACTATATCCGTATTATGTATTATGTGCATGGCCATATATCGCTCAGTCATCCGCATTGACTATATCCGTATTATGTATTATGTGCATGGCCATATATCGCTCAGCCATCCGCAGTGACTATATCCGTATTATTTACTATGTATATGGCCTTATATCGCTCAGCCATCCGCAGTGACTATATCCGTATTATGTATTATGTGCATGGCCGTATTTCGCTCAGCCATCCGCAGTGACTATATCCGTATTATGTATTATGTGCATGGCCGTATTTCGCTCAGCCGTTCCGCAGTGACTATATCCGTATTATTTACTATGTATATGGCCTTATATCGCTCAGCCATCCGCAATGAGCCCATCCTAAGCTTTCAGTTATACTACAATACTGCATCAAGGCACACACGCACAAATATACACGCATTTATTTTAAAATATCGTAGCAGGCTTGGCGTCTTTTCTAAATTAATTATATTATATATGATATATTAAATTGGTAACGTTTTCAACTATCGCTCATGTATGCTGTGAATGTCTTATTTTCTCTGTTGCAGGAAGAAGTGAAGGCATTTGGAAGGATTCGTTCGCCGGAACTACCTCCAACCCTGGGGACATTGTCCTAGGAATGTTTTCTGCCATATTTGCCTACAATGGATGGTGCGTGTTCATTCACGTTATACGACAGAATCCTCTCTATTGGATTTTATATCTTTGGTTATCTCGTCATTTATTCGATCACTACACGCAAATATCTGCCGATGTATTTAATTACATATTTTAGATTCAGATTCAGATAGGCTGAAATAGATCTACGTCATGCCCATGGTTGTCACTTCCGATTTAGATATATAATTGGCATTTTATATGTAAATGTCATATAAATAACTGTTACATAAGCTGTTTGATAGGCGTCATAGTCTTTTCTATCATAAGTAAAGGGAAATTTACTACAAAAGTATTCCCCAAAGTATTTCTAGCACACACACCGACACGCACGCACACACACACACACACACACACATATATATATATATATATATATATATATTAATAAATAAATATCCCTCATGTTTCAATAGTCCCATGAGTTTGTATAATGGCATAGCAATGTTAGATTATTAACGTAAAACATTTTGTATGTTAAACATAATTTTAGTGCACTTTCTTATATTTGACTTATATTTCACCTACAAGGAAGCCATTTTTAATGTGAAAGTTATTCAGGAAAGTAATGAATTTACATGATTTGACAAATTATAGACATACATAGAAACTCCAGACACCCTATATATATTTGCTTAAAGAAGAGACCAGGGCAATGCTGATTGTATACTTCCATAGTTTACTTGTATTGATATTTCAATATGACTGCCATTTATTTCGAATCGTGTACTAATCATAAATAAAAAAAAAACTTGTGTGTGTGATTTTGTTTTAGGACCGCACTGAATTTTATGATGGAAGAGGTGAAAAATCCCATCAGGTAATATATGTGGTCTCTGACCTTTACCCTGCGCAATAAGCATATGCAAATGAGTGATGCAAGGTCAAGGTGTTAAAAAATGATCATTTTACCCACGGGGTGGCTTAAAGTATTCATAAATATGTACCATATATGTGTTCACATGTGAAATCATCCAAAAGTAGCTATTTATTTGCTTTTGCTTATGTGAAACATTATCACACATTGCAATACCAAACTGACGTTGGCAAACGTTCGCTGTTAGTTTCACAATTTTAGTAAATTAAACAAGGGTAAAGTTGACATTTATCAAGACAGTCGCGAAGACATGTATTTTAATGTGATCATTTTGAAAGCAATATATTTAGCGTAGAAATCATTAAATCAATAAATTAAAACAGTAAATAATTAAATGAAAACAGTACATAAATACGTGATTAAAATACTGATTTATTCATGAAAAGGAATTTCTTTGCCCCCCACCACGAACGAATATAAATAATATAGGTGAAATAAGTGAAATTTAAATACATTGGTTCTAATAACTTAAAGGCTTACAATACACTAGCAATTACCCGTGCTACGCACGGTTTTGGGCGAGCAGTTAGTTCTGATGTAAAATCAGTCTTTCATAGTTGAAGGTCTTGGTTGTACAATGTTACCGTCATAAGATCTCTTTAAAGACGACATTTGGTGTAAGTGTTCTGTCTTTGAGTTGACCTTGTGTCTGAGTCAGGATGACTTGGACAAATACGTTCCGGTACGAATGATGGAATGTCTTCGGACAAACCCAGAGCATATGTATATCGAAAATCACGGCAATATGTACGGTGGTATCAGAGGAGATACGGAAAATCACACAAATCGCGTTACGCAATTAATATATAGACACATGTATGATGTTATGCAAAAAAAAATCTGATTGAAGCCAAGGTATTGGTTGGAGATTTTTTTTAGAGAAGGTGATATGGTAAATAAAATCATTTATATGAAAATATAATATGTTGAACATCGCTATTTAAAGTTGCCCTCTGATTTTTCTTGCGACGAAATCGCACCGTATAAAAAGCTGGTGACACATTCCAACGTTTATTTGCATCCGATCATTGCATCTGTTCATCGCATCCGTGTAAACATTTTGACACTATATTTTCAATAACACATACCTCTGGCAACGATAATCAGCTGCGTTTATCGCAGACCTTGAATCCTGCTCGATTTTTGCGATGAACGCATCCGTTAAACGCACAGGGGATTCCACTTCATGACGTGCATAAAATCGGGGAAGCCCTCACTTCAATTACCAAAATCTGAGTATTAAAGTTCATTGAAGGGGAATAACTGTAGGGAAGCATCATCATGTCTATAACACTCAACATGCATCTTACCATGTACCACTGAAAAATTGCAACAATGAATCTGATGCAGTAAATAGTGACATTCAAAGTGGAAGCAAAATAATGCGTTAAGAACGATCGCCAGGACAATTGTTTCTTTGTGTGTGTGTGTGGCGGGGGGGGGGGGGGTCCTATCCCACATTAATTTAATTAAAACATAATTATTTGTTATACTTTAATGAAATATCATTTAGGTTTACAGGCATAAATCTTAATATGAAAGGACAAAACGACTTATCGTCACCTGTTTGACGCTTGTATGTGTCATGTTTTGCCTCATGGCTGCCGTCTATGATCGCACATGAAAGACGGGTGCGACAAACCAAATGCGATAAACACTGATTTGTGTGACTGCGGGACACGATTTTAGTCGCATGTGACTCGCTCTTTTGTCAAACGCCCTGGACGTGATACATGTGCATTCAAGCATATCAGGTCATGTGAGGGGGTCGCAGGTATAAACCCTCTTCGTGCGTCCCCCGGTTTCAGGAAGGCCTACCAAACAATTCTTTCATCCTTTTTAGAAGTGGATTATTTCGGGCCGGTGACCGCGAAATGTACAAATAACCCAGATAGGGCCCCCGGAGTAAAACTCTGTTCTGCCAACACACACTCTATGCCCATTGTGTTACGGGGCCCGAAGACACAAAGAAAAGAGGCACCCGCGGGGGAGCAAATATTAAAATTATTAATTATGCACGTAATACGCAAATATTGCAAATAAAAGTGGGTGGAATCTCTTCGGACACACCCGGAGCATATGTATGTCGAAAATCACGGTAATTCGTACGGTGGTATCAGAGGAGTTACGGAAAATTACAAAATTCGCCTTACGCTATTAATATATAGATAATTAACTGAACAATTATTGCGTTTAAACATCATCACTCGCTCATCGTCATTTTCATTCAGAAAACGCTGCCATCTACATGCCAGGTACAATCTGTACAATTTTTACTTCATATGATGATTGGTAAAACAAATTGTTCCACTTGCAGTATTTTTATGTTTATTACACGATGTACAAGTCCATGGCGTGTAAGTGGCATAGGCAGGAATTGACCCTCATTTGGGAAGTCTTATCTCCTGCAGGCCTCTATCGGCTTTGTCGGTAACTTTTGCTACCGTAGGGATTATATATATATATATATATATATATATATATATATATATATATATATATATATATATATATACACCTATGGTATATTTATTGCAGAACGAATCTAATAGTGCTATATTATCGGGATGCTAAGAGCTGGTACATAGTGATTATTTACGAAAATGTTCAGTTACACATGTTCACAATGTGTAACTGAACATTTTCGAAAATAATCACTATATATATACATTATATATATATACACACACACATATATATATATATATATTTTAGGAACGCTCCTATAGCCGTGTGTCTCGGACTGTTTATCGTTATGGCTATCTACCTAATGATTAATGTATGCTACATGTCGATGCTCGGTGTGGACGGGATGCTCAAATCAGACGCAGTGGCTGTGGTAAGGAATGATTTGAGGGTACATTCTAGAGTGCAAATCACTTCCGCCAGAGCGCTCCTCTGGCTCATGTTATAAAGAAAGCAAGAACAAAAATATATATTATGAGATGGAAATGACTATGTACTGCGGTGACTAAGATGTGCAGGAAAGGATTAATGGTGATCAGTAAAGATAAGGTAAGCTCGAATGCGTGCCAATCAAGGTATTTATCAATGCGTTGCAATTAAATGGGGATAGAAAGAACTTTACTCACACTTGTAATTAGTTTTGGGAAGTATCTGGCTATGGAGCGAATATGTCCTTAAATAAAAAGCACTGACCTACAAATTTCCTCGTTCATTGTGTTATGACCCATGATCATTTTGATTTTTCTAGTTTTTATTAAATGGTTATAATAAGTATTGTGTTTAAGAGTAGTTACTTTAACAAAGTATTTTTTTTAATTAATTATAACTTTTAGAGACATTTACGACTTGAGAAGGCGTGTATTCTGTTTTTTACTCGCAGAAATGTCACATAATGTCCTTTTGACAGACATACGGACAGAAACTGTTCCCCACTGTAGTGTGGCTCGTCCCGGTGGCTGTGTGTATAGTTCAAGTCACATCATTTAACGGCGGCCTCATGATAGCGTCCAGGTAGGTAACACGATCAGGATATAAAACTCAGTCGATGGAGAAGCCTTTGCTCATATATATATATATATATATATATATATATATATATATATATATATATATATATATATATATGTATGAGGGTGTGTTTATATAATATATATGACTTTTTAATAACTCAAACTTTATAATCAAATTGAGATAAAAGATCACTGATTAACATTTAAATTTTATTTACCCTAGAAACAAACATAAAAAAATTCAAATTCGGACAATGACTCACTGAGAGCCGATGTCCGGATGATCCACAAGTTATTTATTTGCTCTGCAGGTTATGCTTTGTGACCGCCAGGCGGGGCCACCTTCCAATATGGCTTGGCCTGATTACCACGTGGTCGTTTTCACCAGTGACAGCTTTAATAATCCAGGTATAAGCGACACAGACCTACTGTTATACACTTTCTTACATAACATTGGTTAACAAATTCAAAAATCACTTAATGTAGCATGTAGCAATATTTAATATATCAACCAATTTTTTTATTATTTCAATTTGATTATACAAACATGATCCATTTGATAGTAGTAAATCAATGATTACAGTTCATTATGAGGATATTACAACCTCCCACCAGACGTTGAATAATATTTAGCTATAAAGATCGGTTCAATTGTTGAGTGGTAAGGTGTGTCAGAAGTCCGAGATTTGGGATAAATAGACATAGATAGCGGACCGTTCAAATCGGGAGTTGCTCTGGCACGTGCTTTAGTCTTCTCTAGAGAATATGGATGATAGACTAAGTGATAAACACACAGGTCTTTCCGGGTTGAATCCGGTAACGAGTCAAGATGCTTAGCCGCAGGAAACTGAGAGAAATATTTGCAACGTCAATAGAGAACTAAAGATGGCATGGTCCAGGTGCCAGGGATGTCTTGGCTGATACGTGGGCTAAAACTGTGAGGCGGCTTATTTTACAGTAAAAAAGTGTCCCCGCTGAAAATGATGGAAGCTAATTTAAGAAGCATTACAAACGAAAGTGGGTTATATTTTTTCAATTGATAGATAGTCATCACATCATTAGCCGTATTTAAGGTGTCATTTTTCCCCCCAGGTGATTCTTTATTTCCAGGCTGAGTTAGTCATCCTAACATCTACAATATCTAACGTGTCTTTGGTTATTTCAAGGCTGTGTTAGTCATCCTAGCATCACGATATTAAATGTGTGATTCTCTTTTTCAAGGCTCCGTGAGTCATCCTAGCATCTACGATATCTAACGTGTCTTTGTTTATTTCCAGGCTGTCTAATTTATTATAACATCTACGATATTTAACGTGTCATAATTATTTCGAGCTGCAAGGTGTGTTGGTCAGCCTTACATCTACGATATTAAATGCGTGATTCCTGTTTCCAGGCTGTCTTAGTCATCCTAACATCTACGATATTTAACGTGTCATATTTGTTTCTGCCAGGTGTGTTGGTCAGCCTTGCATCTACGATATTTAACGTGCCGTTATTCAATTCCGGGCTGTGCTAGCCACAGTATTAATTCTATCTAATGTGCAGTTCATTAATTCCAGGCTGTGTTGGTCATCCTAGCAACCACAGTATTCAACGTGTCCTTCTTAATCCGGAACGTGATCTTCCTGCAGACCTTGTTTGATCTGTTAACCGTATCCGGCATGATTTATCAAAGATGGAAAATGCCCAATCTACCGCGACCATTCAAGGTATACATAGCTTTTAAGATATGATATCTTATATAAGGAAGGGGTTTTGAGAAATTTGATATGTACGGGTTCAGATGGATATATTCTCTTTTCGCTACTATGCGGAACCGGCAAAAATCACTTCATGTAATGATTCTCTTTGCCAAATAACGCATTTGTCATGCACAAGGAATCATATTCTCGGCGGCCACATGTCTGTGCAAAAAATACACCAATCGATACAAATGTATAAGAGTTTACATCGCAAAACTCCGCTTCGCGGAATTCCTACCACTACCTTTATTTTGGTCTGCAAATTCAAAGGGAAACAGACTAGCATAGCAAAAATTAATAAATAAATGAATAAAGTGTATCTTGGGGAAGAAGCTGTACTGTAAGACACAAATACATTATGATCTTGAATATATTATTCATACTTTAAATCCCTACCCTTGTATTTTTGGAAAATTATATTTTTTGAAAATATAAACCCAGTTTGCATGGTTTATAGAACAAACACAAGTGCCATTTCCGATAAGCCATCCGTTCAGACTAACGAATTTCATCAGTGTCTAAAGAGACGTACATCTTTCTATAAGAAAAGAAATTTTAGATTATAAGCTCAGTTGTACAAAAGATGGCTTTGTGTTGTAGGCGCCCTGGGCCGTGCTGGTGCTCTTTCTGCTGTTTGAGATTGCTGTCGTTATGATACCTCTCATCTACCAGACGTCTCATGCCCTGTTAGGCGTGGCTGCAGCTCTCGGTACAGCATTACCGGTCTACTTGGTATTTATCTACTACAGGTTCAGACCCTCAGTCATCATGCGATATTCAAGTAAGACATGTTTTTTTTCTGATTTTTTCCCATATCCACAAAATCAGTAAATTTGACTGTAATTTTAGAATTTGGGTGTGCTACCAAAAAAGTGTATCTCGGCTGTAAACTTTGAAGATACACGTCCCGTTGCCATCAAACTCAGTACTTACCGCGCCCGAATTGAGCCATAACAATTTTATCTCTCCCAGTTACTCGAAACCGCTCATGAGGGCTGCCATATTGTGTACAGTACACATTAAACCCGGATAACATAGGTCGCATGTCGAGGTGTACTGCTAGTGTATCTTAGGAGAGGCCCTTACATTAGCAGTGAGCTTTATTTACATTTAAAAAATGATCGATCGTTTACATGCTCTCTGGTGCATTCTTCAAATATAATTAGTTTTTTTCTGGATTAAAGATGTACATTTTATATGATATGTACGCATTTTGTTGAAATTAACTACGAAACATCTCAAGGCTTGGTCGTATAAGCTGCATATTTTTGCTATTTCCTGCCATTATATTATGAAATTCAGTTTCCTTCTGTTACAAATACATTTGGGTTGTTTCAGGAAAATTTGCAGTTCTGTGTCAGAAGATATTTACTGCAACGCCACAAGAGAGTGTTATAACTTCGTGAAAATCAGCTCAGTTTTTTACTTTTTTTTATATTTAACATTTGTACTTCCGGCATTTCTGATGACATGTAATGTCACCCCCACCTCCCCCGAAACCGAGACCTGTATTTGCGTATAATAGCTGACGTCGCAGAATACAAATTTCCTCGTTTCAATAAAACGAAACTATTAACACATTGCTTAATGGTTACATTTCTGTCCTGCATATTAATTTTTTACGTGTGATACCCATCATTATGTAGCTTGATCAGTTTCTCGATTTAGTTGATAACAAGAAGTATTTTATACTCTGTAACTTTATACATCCTTTTGTGAAAAATTATAACCGGGTTTACATGTTTACATCTGACTAACCAAAGCCTGCCAATAAACAAAGAAAAAAAAAGAGGAAATAAGCTGTCCCCTATTTAGAAATTTAACAAGATTTTCCTCTCAATTAGGCCATGTTACGGATCCTATTAACAACAGATCACGTAATCCTGAATAGCAAATAATTTGTTACGCTGGAAAAAAAATCAAATTCCGCAACACTAGACAGCGTGAAATGTCTACGAGAATGAATAAAGAAATCAGTGTTTTTTTGTTAGCAAATGATTATAATTTATTCTTAGAACAATCCTAACATTACAATTCACTAAATCAATACAATTACACAGTATAACAATAATAAATATGTACAGTACCAGAGTGTCCGGATCCTAGGCTTCGATTTCTGGATACCACCACTGTCACAGCTTAACAAGCGTCCTTAAACACAAATATTCCAGATGAACAGTTCATATAAATATTCTCAGAGAATAGTCCGATTTAATCGCGAAAACAATCTGTTGTAATCCAAAAGTGAAGTTCTAGTAATAATTCCAAAGGCAAACTGAAGACAATCCGTAAAGTTCGTAGAAGATCTAAAAGTTCTGCAATTATCGTAAAGGTCCCCCCCCCCAAAAAAAAAACACTGACGGGAGAGTCACTCTTCCGTGTCTGCTGGTATTTTTCGCTCTGCCGGCCCTAAACACAGCACCGAAGTGACCACTCTTCACCCGAAGCCCAGAAACTTCCATTCACGAACATTCCAAAGAACACAACAATACACGTGCGCCCACAGCGCCTGAACAGACCCGAACCATCTAGAACACAAAGAACGCTGTGTCACCACGTTTCACACTTCACACGCAGGCCGGAGCTCAACTCGCGCATCTCCCATAGCAACGAACAGGGTTTGCGCCTAACACGATTCAGAATTTGTAAACCGATAGATGTAACAACCAATTTGAACGTGCAGCATGAATTTTTCTTCTATTTTTTTCAGTGTAAAAGATACCAGTTAGAGTTTAGTAAATTGCAAAGATAAATGACTCTTATTTGATCCAATAAATGTGAGACTAAAAGCCATTTTGGATTTTAAAAAGCATCCCTAAGATAATTAAAAATTAATAGTTGTGTTGCTCAGCTTCAGGGGTCACTTGTAACATACACACACCTACACACACGCAAAGTAAGGGTCTTTAAAAAAATAAATTAAAGTGCTGTATTCAAAATACACTTATTTCTTTAATAAATTAAATTCTTCTTATATCATGCCGGTAAATGCAGTGCTTGTAGTATTTCTCTTCGTTTACCCGATTTTTCATCTGGTGAATTTAAATATAATTTATAATGCCTTGTTCACGTATTACATATATCTATTAAACATATTTTTTTTTACAATTACATTTGTAAATGATTATGAATTGCTATGTGTTGTACTTGCATCTCTCTCATTCACTTGCACATTCACTTGATGCTCTGTTCTTACGCAGACCGTCTTTTCTTAATAAATCCGTTTAAATCTGTACTACCTTCATTATTTGTTTTTATCAGTATTTAGCCAATAAAGTATATTAATAATGAAATTTCTTCTGTTTTAAATATTATGCATGATATAGACAGGTAATAAGAAAAGTAAGTGTTTGTGTATGTGACAGTATACTTAAGTTTGTGATACAAGCACACAATGTGGTATGTGTATGTGGTATGTGGTAGGGCTTATCATTAAAAACGTTAGCCAACAAACAATTTAAGATGGCGGCAATTTTTCAAGATGGCCGCCATTGACCACTTTGAGATCAGGCTTTTGGTAACAAAGCATTACCCATTCGTCTAAGTTTAATGATTTTTTAATCGATTCCTAGGATTTTGAACATGCTGAATCCAATTCCAACCAAATAAGAGCTCTAACATTCCTGCTTTTACTAGATTTGTTATATTTAAGGTAAATATGTTGAGTTTATACCAAATTTCCATTGTACCTTCTACATTTTGCTTTGTTGTTCGCGTTAAATATCACTAGTGGTTTGGATAGCATTTCTTTGTTAATAAATGCATCCTGCTATAAGTTAAGAGATTGGGCGTGGTCCAAAGAGAGCGTTATTTCGCATTTAACTTTGTCGATACATGCCCCCTTGCCACCGAAATCTCTCCGCAGTTAGATTCTCGCCTTGACGCTATCACCGCATCAACTCGCCCTTAACGAAACCTCGCCCTTATTTCTCCCAGTTTCTCTAAATCGCTCATTGGACTGCCATTTGGCAAAAATACAAAACACACAATGGGTATACCGCTAGTCATTAAAAGAATCTAATTGAATAAAGTATAAAAAACTGTCATGATTTTTATTAAAAAGATCTTATCATACAAATACATGTAGTATCTACTGAATCTTATATTGTTATTACATCAGCAAATAACCTGGTCTGCAATCTGTAGTTTATATAAATATAATTGCGCCAATTAATAATAAAGGAACATACAACCTTACTATCCCGGATACCACAAGGTTCAGGGTCTGTATTTGGGTACATGGGCCCTTTTACACTAAAATTGAGTAATTAAGTTTCATTTTTTGAGTTAGAAATGAAGGTCTAACAGAGCAAAATTAAGTTTATTTCTTTAAAAGGATATGCAACTAAAAAGCTAAAAGTAACATCTATGTTTATCATTTTGGTAACTAATGAAATTGCTTTGATTTTAGTAAGTCAGCCTTCCGATTTTTGGTCTTTTCTCATCACAGCTCTACACATCGCCCATTTAGGATGAGTAGCTTAATATATTATCTATATCTATTTTATTCAATCACGACATATGTATACGGCAATAAATCCGCATCCATACTTATTTTGCTGAAATGATCACCTTTTTATTATATTTAATAATCTATTTAATAATGACAAACAGAGAAATGCTCTTACTCATTGTTCTGACTTTGTTCATGTTGATATGTAATAGAATTACTTTGAAAATTATTTGTATTTGATGAGTTAAAGAAATCTGGAAATGTGTAGCTTATAATCCGTTGATTTATATTTTGGGCTTTACCGAGATTTGTATTGGAGATGACATTTTAACATGATATAGGTACCAGATTTTTGTCACTTTCTGCATTGTTAACAGACTTCTGGAATTAAAGAATGCCTGGGTGCAGCTGATACATATCAAGTTATAGTCTGCATCTTTTTGTACCTCTAGGCGAATGGAGCAGAAGATAAACACCCGGGCATCACTCTTTAACTACAATTTCTGTTAACTATAGCTCGTTGTTTTAACATTTAACGCATTAATTCTGTTTATCATGTTGAAAAATTGAGTTTATATATGTACTGATGAGGTCTTCTTTTCAATAATAATACGAAGAAATTTACAACGTCAACCTATTTTTTAAATCAGATTTCTTCAATCATTTCGTTCACGTTTAACAAGTGATAAATTATTGAAAATGCAACTTGTGAACAGGTACTATTATGGGAAAATTCTATTTCAGAAAATGAAAAACTAATTAAAAAAGCGAAAACTAGAAAGCGATTAAAACATAATGAGCAGCAATCAAGACATTGTTAACAATTTTAAAATTTTAAAACTTTAACTTCCAAATGAAGATTATTCATATTAAACATGAACATCAAAAGATACCACCATAATTGATGATTATAAAAGCAATTGTACCAACTAACATACACACGGGGTTAATATTTTTGAGGCCCACATGACATCCGCGTGTGTGTTTTTCTGTCTTTTTTCTTTTTTGCTGCATGATTCTGTATTTTGTAACGAAACCAGCCGCCTTGATGTACATTTCTTTTTCTGCCATGAACTCCTGTTATTAAGTAATTAAAACATATATATTCAATGTGAAACAATACCACAATAAATGGTGTGTTCAAAGGTTGTATTACACTTGGATGACTTATCCCAAAAAATATCCGCAGATTTGAATTTGTTTTCTCTGACTTAAAAACTTATGAATGACCTGTGAAGCAGACACTAGATTGAAAGCATCAGTGTTTCCATCTCTGGCCATAAATATCTGAAGTTAATTCATTCGCAGTTATCATATTATGGTTTAATTGTAACACATGAGGTATGTTGAAAGTGATTTAGATGAAGGTAAGATGGATTTGACCAAATGAAAATTACTGTTATTTCAAGAAATACTTTAGAAGGTTTCTTTTTCTCGTAGCTTCCTGGAGGAATCGTAATAATATTTATCCTATACATTAAATATGGCAACCCTGAAGCAAAATATACATTTTCTTGGCGGGCCTGTGTAACTCGCAACAATATAGGCTCTGTTTAAATATAACTTTTATGAAAAATAACACAGTTAATGGGCGACTACACGGCTGCAAAGTTAACCTTAGTTAAGTTTGTCTACCAAAGAAGTATAGTGTTAAAGATGAAAATTTATAAAAGTCACAATGCATCAGTCCAGTGTAGTTAGATTGCCTATTCTTTGAAGAGGGGAAATTTAAGAAGACAATAGATCTTATAAAAAAATGAAATTTCTTGACTTACATATCCAATTAGATTCTGCTTGTTTCTTTATATTTGTAAATACATGTATTAATGTTCATGGTGTCAGATTGTTGTACAACTTAAAAACCTACTGCCAAAACTTGGTTGTCACTAAATTCCTCTAAGGCCAAAAAAGGTATGGTTCTCAGGCACTTTTTTCAGAAATCAATGCGGGCGGGCGGTATTTTATTTTGACCTTTTTTGTATGTATACATAAATATGTCATATAATCAGGGAAAAGCATGAAAACAACAATTTTTTGCTAAAAAAAAGGGGGGGGGGGAGTTAAAATTGACGCGTGCGGTGCTAGATAACCATACCTTTTATTTATTTATTTTTTTGGCCTTAAGGTAACAAACATTTTAACGTGTGATCCTGTTAACAGATACAGCTACACACCTCTGTAACACAGCTAACGTAAAATACCAAGAGGGTCTCTAGTTAACAGCATAGCATTTATTACATGCAGAGTAAACAATCCTAGAAAGCATACGAGAGGAAACCACGCAGACTAAATTGTAGTGCATTTGATATTCTGTTCTTTACTTTTAAAATGATGTCATCTTCCGTATATATCATAAATGTCAAATTTAGCCTACAGCGGCTTAAGGTTCCTGTTATTATTGCTAGTATGTTGTTATATCCGCTTTTCGCATTCAGAATATGAAAATAAAGATTTTAAAATATTTTAATCTCTTAAGAAAGAAAAAAAAAAACCATACCTATGGTAAGCAGTATCATAGCGGTCACGTTTATAAGGAATATAAGCAGACTGACGGACTGATTTATATAGACATCCATAGATAAGCAGAGTATGATATTTTTCACTTGCACAAAGGGAGTGAAAATTACGCCAATTGAGAACCACCGTTTCTCCTTCATTCGAAAGAAACGCCTTTGAAATGAAATTAAGTTGCTATAATATGAATCGTAAATTTTCAGGCATGGCATGATTGGAATCTCCAAAGCACAAAACAGACTAATTGATAAAAGATCATTGAATTCTAACCACTTTTACAAAAGTTATATCAAAATGCTTATGAGAAGGTCTAAAATGGCGGCCATCTTGAAAAAATGGCGGCACTATTGGATTTTTGACTGGCTAATGTTTCTTTTCTTTTAAACGGGTCTTAACCGAACAAACATATAAAATTTGGTGCTTGTATCGTCAAATGAAGTAATATGGCCATATTTGTACTTATCTGCTGGACTAATCAGAAGCGCATATAACTTCACCACGTGCACTCTCTCCTGCGTTTTTATAGTTGTCTAAAGCGATCATTCTGAAGTAATTTCTATGCATCCAGTGTGTACTAATATATGCAGTATCCGTTCATCTTAATACGCGCCTAGCAGGTCAGTTCAACTCATTTTTTCCTTCTTGTGGTACGGCCAAAAATATCTTCTGACTTAAAACTGTCAGCTTTCCTGGAACAGAGAAAGGGAAATAAAAGCTATGAATAATATAAAAATTGCGATTTGACAATTGCTACCAGCAGAACTTATTGTTCATCAGGCGGCGCTGTTAGCAAAATATAAAGTAAATAAAGTCATATTCTTTTTAACCTTAACCCTTTAATATTTTTTTTTGTAAACGTAGTAGACCCTTCCAATTACGGACATTGACGAAACCTGGCTTATGTCCGCGACAGAGATGTGCTCAGACCAGAGAGACACAACGGGACCGCAAGAAACCTGTTCCCTTTAATAAAAGGGTCCGTAATAGAGGGTTATTCGTAAAAGAAAGGTATCCGTAATAGAGAGACACCCGTAATAGAGGGGTCTCTGTAATATATAGATATCCATTATGAACAGGTGTCCGTGATAGGGACAAGTCCGTAAAGATGGGCATCCGTGATAGAGAGGTATCTGTAATATTGTGTGTCCGTAATGGAGACGTTTACGTGATGAAGGGGTTCCCGTAAATTAGCTGTCCGTAACAGAGAGGTACTTTTTTTTCTAACGTTAATTTCTTACGGCCACCTAAAACTCATTTGGAAAGTTCGTTGAAAAATAATTAAAAACTTAAATAACTGTTTTTTTTTAAATTGTACAAATGAGAAAAAGATATATAATCTATATGCTCACTTTGATAACGTGTAATAGACTTTTGTCGCCAGCGGAGGTGTATGAAGAGAAAATACACTGGCAATCCTGTACCCAAGGCGATAGCAACTCCATAAACGGCCTGTAGAGGGCGGTATATTAGCGGGATCACCACCAGGAGGATTTCAAATAATAAAAACGTCACGGGAACCGCCATTGGTACCTGAGACGTAGGAAACAAAACATAATAATATAATCAGCAAAAGTAAAGGTATTACGGTGTGTGCCGGTGGTAAGTGCGATACTCCTTAGCCATTTGGAGCAATGCAAATTTCGGAGGGTTCGTATCTTTTTAAGTAATAACCCAACTAATTAATTACATGTATAACAAATACTTGATCTTTGGGATTATCTTGATATAAAAAGATATATATCAAATAATATTAAATGTGTTATCTTTCTCCAATAGTAGATTCTCGGGTGACTGTAGTTTGCATAGTTTGATGACCAGCCCCTCAAATGCTTGCATAGTCGGATGACCAGCATCTCCAAATTTAAATTATTATTGCTATAAAGTATCTGGAAATCTGAACATTCAGTGCTTTAAAGGTTTATATTCAATTGCAAAAAAATGTGTATCAATATCCCATTATGGCTGAAGACAAACGCTTCCTATAAAAACATCCCGGTATATTGGCTTAATATCT
Organism: Sipunculus nudus; assembly: GCA_026874595.1. Taxonomy (NCBI): domain Eukaryota; kingdom Metazoa; phylum Annelida; class Sipuncula; order Golfingiida; family Sipunculidae; genus Sipunculus; species Sipunculus nudus. Next base: position 45,500,206 of record CM049310.1, read on the forward strand.
ATAGTTCATTTATGTCTGAACATTACAAAACTACGTGAGCTGAGGTCCAATGTAGTGCACGAGCGACAATTCCCACACAAGGTGAAGCAACATGAAAGAAGAAACAGCGAAGAATTAAACACCGGTTGGAAGCTTTAAATGTCTTGATTTGTGAAGTTGCTTGGAACGGCCAACAGGAGGCATGCCCTATGTTTATGTTTGCACCACTGATATAGCCCGGTGCAAGCTTTATTTCACTTGTGTACAGGGGTGAGCAAACGGTTTTAGAACGTAATATTGACGGATAAGCAGACCTGGTAAGTGAAAAGGTCCCTGTGATTAATATTGTATTTTACTAAAATAAAATAACCTCCTTTCCTGAATTAATTAAAACATTAAAAATATAAATCTTGTAATAAATAAAAAATAAACCTTAATCGGCCTTTTGAGCTGAGGCCGCTTAAGTCGTTGATGAATCATTCCCACCACAACCATCAGGTCGTACATCGTCTGGAGGAAGACCAAGTTCTTGATCAAAGTCGACACGTCGAAAAACACAGTCTCCAGGGTAACCAACACAAACTGAAATAAGCAAATTCATGGGTTTTATGTCCCCCCTTCCGCCACTTGTTGTTCCCTACTTGACTTGTCAATATGTTTTAGCTTTTATTTTCCCATGAAGATGTCTCCACATGTCATAGTAGCTTTATTAATTTTTCCTTGTCCCCTGAAGATGTCTCCACATGTCAAAAGTTTTGTTGTGATTGGGAACAAAAGGGGGTGTTTTGATTTTCTTTTGGAGCTGGTGATAATAAATTTTCAGACAGGCACTCCAAACCCAATCCCAACCATGGAATGCATGGGAGCAAATAACTGAGCCAAATTGAATGCAATCGGATAATATTTAGGAAAGATATCGTACGGAAACTAAAACCTGACTGACGGACAGACAGACAGACACACCCAAGTCAATGTCCCCCGTTCAGCAGAAGGGGGGGGGGGGGGGGGGCGGGGGCAAGAACCAGATCTTACTGAATGCTCATGAAATGGAAACATCAGTTAAATTTTCGTGAATACATACACCATGCTGTCAATTTTCTAGAGTTATCAGTTCCAAGACCTCGTTTCTACTGTGTATGTACGAAGTTTTAAGGGATTGAACAGTCATTTATATATTCATATTTAGTTTAAAAGGTTCTGGTGAGCCTACTACGGTGCCTCACCAAGTGCAAAAACACTCATTTCAAAATGTTTGTTTCTTTCTTCCGTCATTTTCTGTTTGCACAAGATATATGCAATATGGCTGAATGGAAAAGTTAAATTTGGGCAAAACATTAGTCCTTATTCATATATTTGCTCCTCCTATCTAGATTTAACCGTGACCTGATTCTTTAAGTCGTTCATTCCGAAGCCGATTGCTCAGTTGATATCGGGGGGGGGGGGGGGGGGGAGGGGGGGGGGGGGGGGGGGATTCAGGATGTTGGATCTGAAATTTTTTCCTGTGGAAATCCTACGTACACAATGACTGGATCATTAAATGTTCAAGTAAGATGAAAGGTAAAATGCAGAAAAAAAGCAGGCAAGAAAGATGTAAAGCGGATATGAAAAGAAAATAAGATTTGAAACTACACACTCAGAATACGATGATACGATTCAGGATGTTGGATCTGAAAATTTTTCCTGTAGAAAACCTACGTACACAATTACTGGATCATTAAAAGTTCAAGAAAGATGAAAGGTAAAATGCAAAAAAAAAACGCATGCAAGAAAGATGTAAAGCGGATATGAAAAGTAAATAAGATTTGAAACTACACACTCAGAAGCACATAAATTATTTTAGTCCTCTCTTTCATTGTATCATTTTAACCAGTGAAAATTACCAGATGACGGAGTCATACTTCATACAAAATTGTATGGTGGGATATCTGGATTTTACTTTGGGCTGTATGTACGGCACATACTTATTGCGGAATCAACTATGATACGATCATAGTTGTAGGAATGACCTGTACAATTAGGCCGTGTAATGGTGAAATGGTAGAAGGCACCAAAAACTCTATAAGTGCTATATCTACACATCAAAATACATCCAGTCGTGTATTTGATAGTAAATGGGTCTTTCTGGAAACAATAAGACGTTCTTACCTAAATATTTTAATCGAACATTATCCCCTAAATATCCTTGTAAACCCGCCGTGATTTAAACATAACAAACTTTATGAACTTGTTGTGAGCGTTCGTTGATCAACTGGTACCCTGCAAGGACCCTTATTCACGCCCGCTTTTGTTTCATTTCCAACAGCGATAAGATCAGAGCGGGGTCTCAGTCTAGATCCGGTTGCAAAAGACTGTGGGACACTTTACTTGTTCATGGCGACTTCTTCTTTATGTAAACATTAGGGCTCTTGGTAAACTTATGGATTTGTAGGGCATTTGAGGATTACATTGGTGCTTCAACCTTTCAGAAGTTCATAAAACATCCAAAGACAACGAAAAGGTAATTATTTTAAGTTCACACCGGATAAAAAGTAATTTATACGATTCCAAAGGGGTCTCCTATTTGGAACCTTACAAGGCGTTTTCATCAGGGTAAATCTCAAGACGTTAATGGAGAGCAGCAGAGCGAATTAAGAGTCTTGGGACAAGACAAGGCACATACCTGAATCAGCTGGGCGGTGACAGGAGAGAAGGACCACGTCGTTATGAGCCCCAGCCACTCAGGCAGGTGGCCCCGCCTAGCAGTCACAAAACACAACCTGCCGACGAAACAGTCAAAAACGCTAAGATTGGACATATTATTTTTTTCAGGGATATGTGATATAATGATTTTATTGTGTGGCGTACGTATTCGTGGCATATAATTATGTATCTTACGAATATAGAGCAGAACGTTCCTATCTCCTTATTTCATATTTTAACTGAGACTGTATCTATCTTTTCCCGTCTTTGTATTTTCTAAAGCCTGTATCTCAATTGGCTGCGACAGCTTTGCGACAAATGGCGAATGCATTCGCGAAAGAGTCTCAAATGAGTCCTAGAACATTTGTGGCGGTTCTCAATTTTTTTGCGTGATTCGCAAAGTGTCGCTTACTTATCTCACAAATTTTTAACATGTTAACAAAATTCGCAAAACAAAATTTCTTGCAAAATAGTCGCAGAGGCGTCGCTAGTGTCACAAACCCGTCTCAAACATGTCGCGAACTATTCTCAAGTCAGTTTCCGCGAGTCAGGAAGTGCGAGAACTGCGAGACAACTTTGAGATGGGTTTGCGACCTATGCATCTACATTGCGAACATTTGGACATAAAAATGAGAATCTGACATTCTGGACGCGAATTGTCGTGCAAATATTTCACAAATGTCGTGCGAATGTCTTGTGAACATTGCACGACGGGTTTACGAATTCAAGCCGACTTTTGGGCAAAACAGTCGAACGATGTTCAAAAACGAGTCGTAAGTACGATTCAGTGTGATTGCAAGTGAAAACTGCCGCTAATTCGCGTATTTTCTCGAAATTGTTGTGTCTCCAACAAGTCGCAAGGCTGTCGCAGCCAAGCGACATACAGCCTTTAGATCTTGCCCTAGCTGCTTTATATTTCTAAGGCTTTATTTAGCTATTCAAATCTGTCTCATGCATTCTAATAACCGAGCCCTTAGTCTACATGTTCTTGACGTTTCCTGCTACATTCTCAGCATTCACAAAATAGCTTTTTTCTTAACAGTTTAGGAAGTTCTTTATGAACCGAATACCTATGTTCTTCTTTGCTGAATATCAGACTCAAATGTGCCTAAAGGTAGTATCTCACTGGGCTGCGATAGCTTGCGACTAGCTGGAGACACGACAATTGCGAGAAAATACGCGATTTAGCGACAATATTAAATAAAAAAGGTTAATTATGTTCCAATGTACAAAGGTGCATGAAATGTATAACATACGGGCAATTGATATGTTAAATTGGCTTGCAGACTGACTGCGAGACTCAGCACATGTTCTCATAAATACGACTCAAGGTTCAGTTGCAAGTTACAAGCTTTGTTTACGTTGGGCAAAATAATAAAACTAAAAAACATTGTGTCCGAAATCGATTAAATATTTTTCTTTGAAGTCCCATATGATACAACATTTTACCTTGACGCAACCATATGACCACTGTTGAAGCACGTAACCATGACGACGGAAACGGCAGCAGGGATTAGCCAGACGACACTCGGGAATAGTTTTTGGCCATAGGTCTGGAAAGGTTTGCAGCAAGGAATGATTAGATAATGACATTACGTATTGATTCGACAAAAATATCTAAGAACTGGTACCTAAACACTACTGAAGTATTGCAGAAACGTTACTTTGACTGCATATACTCTATAATCCAAGTATTTTTTGCAATAAAATGAAGTATATATTTCATAACGCTTTGCTTACCATAATACATTTGATAAAAAAACACTCGACAAACTAAATTGAAACATGCAAAACTTACATACATTTAAAAGAGAAATAATTCTTTTGACTTGAAAATGACCAAGGAAACCCTTTTTAGTGATAATATATCTGTGCTATACATTGCTGGTATCATATAAGAATGTGTTACACTGCTAATATATATATAACATCTGGTGCTGGTTGATAATATCAAAATAATTGACCATACGCTAGAGGCAAACCCAGGAGGAACATATATACAGGTATATACACATTAAAGGAAATTGTACCGATTAATGCAGCATATATATGTGTGGTTACCACGGCAACTGCATCTGACTTGAGCATCCCTTCGGTACCGAGGACGGACATGAAGGCTGCGTTGACTAGGATGTATAGTACCATCACAGAGCCCAGCGACACAAAAATAGCGATCGGCAGGTTCCTGAGAGATGGACAGTTAAAAATATCTAAAAATATATTTGACAATAAAATCCTATTAAGTTTAGATGTAAATTATCGGAAAATACAAAGAACAATGATAATATTAATAAAAGGGGCTTATGAAAAAATAATACGGCAATATTAAACATATGATGAATATATTTATATATATATACACATGTATATGTATATATATAAATATATATATATATAATAGTGGTGGGAATTGGTTTTAAAATCATAACTCCAAAATATAAAATGACCGATTATCGATTATAATTCGATTATTTATGTACTTTCTATATTACCTTAAAATCTACTGTATACTAGTAACTAAAATACTGGCCTCCTTAAAAAATCACATGTACATAGGTATTTATAATGAAACCATAAATCCACCCGCATCCAATGTTGACTTGCCGTCGGCGATTGTTGGCTGCGCAAGCTTGGTTCTGTTTTGATGATGTTCGTTACTTTGTGTTCGTATATCTCTGACAGAATTAGACTGTTTGCATTTGCATACATAATCGTTTTTAATCGATTATACAATAACGCAATCCATTTTATCGATTTAGCAAAGAAAACGAACAATCATCGATTTTATCGATTAATCGGCACTTCACTAATACACACATGCACACATACACACATATATATATAATTATCACATGAAACGCGTGAACTAGGTTCAACTAAGTTTCAATCAATAACGTGATCATGTTTTAAAGACTTTTAGGGAGAAGCATGATAATTTATAATATTCCATAAAATAGGGTCTTTGAAATAAATAATTTCCTAAAATAGTATGTGCGAGATGTGGGTACGAAACTTTTACCGAAGATGGTTATTATTCTGCACCGAGGAACTATTAGGTCCATTGCTTATACCAGGTATCCCTTTTAACCGACTTTTACTTTTATTATTACTTGTACATACGGTGCATCACAATATCAATTTAATGTGTAAAAACAAATAATAGAATGTTTTATTTTCTGATCAGTTACGTGGCGGAATTTGCTATATTAAGAAATTATTCCATGGACAGTATGTTTGAGATTAATTTCGAAATAATTATATTCAGCTGGAATTTCCAACACTTATATGTATAATCTGTGTGAATATTAGTTAGATATTTTAAAAAAAAATGTAAAAAATTACCTGTACGGATTCTTTAACTCCTCCAGTAAAAAGTTCAGGGCGTTCCTGAATTAAAAAAAAATCTGTGAAAGATCTATAAAAGTTTACGCGTTAACGATGAAATATTTCTTGACAGACGCAATCGAGGACTGATTCAGTTGATAAAAAGGAATAAATATATGGAGTTAGAATTAAACCACCCAAATTGCAACTACTGGATGTTAACAAAAAGCCCTCAATTATATATATATATATATATATATATATATATATATATATATATTTATATATATGTATATATATGTATATATGTATATATAATATATAACCTCCAGAGACAAAAATGTCAAAAAGCGTTTTTTTTAAATTTCAAATCAACAAAACAATTAAACTCAATTATTGTAACGCTTATTTAATGTATTATTAGAGTTTTTGGCAACAGCCATTAAATTAAATCCCAATATCAATTAAGAAATTAATTCTAAGTTTTTCCTAGCTTGCCGAAACAGATGTGTACTGGTTTTTCTAAACCAATGCAGAAAATGGGTACTCTAGTTGAATAAATATTCATACAAGTTTAAGTGTCATATTTCGTAGAGTAGCAGTCAAATCTGCTTTATGTATACTAATTTAAGTATATTTAGTTAACAAATGATATCATGACACATGCAGTATGGTAGTATATTTAACATTATTGATAGTTTATTATGATAGTATATCTTACAAATAATATATAAAATAATTTTTTTTATTTCTCGTAAAAGGTACCTACCAACCGTTATAGGCAAAGATAGCTGAGTACATTCCCAGGACGATGTCACCCGGATTGTTGGATGTCCCAGCAAACGGTTCCCGCCAACCCTCGGTATGGCCTATACAGCAGACGAAAACTAGAAATTCTATGTAACAAGGTCATATTAATATGCATGAGGTCAATAATCATCAACGTTGATCTCAACTTACACAGCGCAGCAAAAATTCTTAGAAAAGGGCTGCATGGGCCTTGTTAAACACCGAACAGTTACCAAAAATACCGTAAAATTACCGAAAAATTATGAAAATCTACGGAAAGATTATGAGAGACAAAAAGGGTCCGAAAAATGTTTAGATCTTAATAAAGTAAGTTTATTGAGTCCACTTTATCAACCTTAAAATAATTTCAAGAGTAGTAAAGGGAAACCCCCCCCCCCCCCGAAATGTCACTGAAAAGACCACAGAATTACCGACATGCTATTTCGACTGCCATATCTTTCTTGTTGAGAAGAAAACATTTCTCCTTGATATTTTTGGGGCATTCATTGTTGACAGGGATCAGCGGAATGACCCTTTCTTTAAGTTTTGTCATTAGTCCTCCTTGGTTGGACCCATCCTTTTCCTTTATACTTGATCCGCCCCTGCAACTGACCGTGTCCTAATTGTAAATTGCTACGATAAGCAAATATTATTGTTATATTTTTTTCTACATGTGACATTAACACTTAAAGCCTATAGTGCAACTGGATTTTCTGTTATACTGTGCTTTCTAGTAATTTAGTACAGTAGCTGCAGGGTCGTGATGGCGTCAACTAATGAAAGACCGGGCACCCTTCACACCACACCTCCATGTCAAACCTGACACATGTAGTGTCGTACGTTCCACCACAGGCGAAAGAATCCCTATTTGTAACAATATTGTGTAAAGAGTTTTCAATCAACTTTACACACATTCCCCTACCCTTTACCGAGAGCTTAACCATTAAATAATGCTTGCCAGTAATTTATATTATATATATGATAAAAGACACAAGGCTGGCGTCTTCGTTTGCAACTGCATTACACCCATTAAGAGCAGATCGGCACAAAATTATTTGAAACCTTGTGATTAGACTGGCATAACTGTGCTGATTATAGCCAATCACAAGTTGACAAAATATTGTGCGGGGGCTCCTTCGTAATGGATGCACTGCAGGTGCAAACGAAGCTTCCGGCCCTCATAAACAATTACCGATAACATTATTCAGTATTTTCAAGCTCTGTAAATGACAGGGGAATGTTTGTGAAGGGGGCTACATACTGTGTAAGCCAACAGTACTAATAAAGATCCAGGCGCCTGTGGTTTTACACAGATTCCTGTGTAAATGTGGTGCACGTTGCTTTATAAAATCATTATGATTGATATAGGCCAACAAAAAAAAAAATAAATAAAAATAATAGGGTATGGTTCACCGCCCGCGTCAATTTTAAACCCCCGCATCAAAATTTTTGTTTTGATTTTCAGTAGAAACTTACCAATTTGGAACTCAAGCCGCTCGGACATTTCTTTCAAGAAGATAAAATCATACAACTTTGATAACATTTCCTTTAATTTATATAGTGTTTTTTTTACTAGTTTAGCAAAATAAATATGTTATTGTCATGCTTTTGCCTTATCATTTGACATTTTTATCGGAACATACAAAAAATAAAAATACAAAAATTCGCCCGCCCGCAATGATTTATGAAATAAAGTGCCTGAGAACCAAACCTAATTTTTTATAGGCCTTATTCTATCAGGCTTAAACTGGGATATCAGCAATTTTCTCTATTTTACACGCATGTGATGAGTGCACCATTGTATTACTGAGTGTCTTTTCTATCGCTTGCGCCTCGTGTATGTATCCCTGCGTCGACTGTCTGACGTCATACTTACCGTTACCCATGGCTATTAAACCAATGACCACAAGGATCGCCAGGGAGAGGGTGACCACGCCAGCCAGGAAGGTATGTCCACGGTTTGACCATTTAACGCTCTTGATATTGATGTATGTCACACTGGCTGAAAATACATAATACCCATATAAAAACACAGTAGAACTCCTCATTAGGGTCACTCATAAACAGCTGTTAGATTCTAGATTCAACAACACCCTAATTACCATCCCTCTTTACTATAAGTGGACTGACCCATTAATAAACTACCCCTATAGGGTAAAGTAGGCTGTCCTAGGGTAAGTTGCAAAAACGTCACTTATTTTCTGGTGCCTGAATGATCCACACATGGGCCCAGCAATGGGGCAGGACTTGGTTAAGTCATCTTTAAGTCATCTTGCTAAGGTGCTATACGTAAATCGACAAAAGGCAAAATTACAGTAGCCGCCGCGATTTTTATAGCTCCCTGATTATCACGTATAACTAGTAGACAGGCAGTATATGTTTTGGCTGAGAAATATCAACCATTCCAATTTTGGACAGACTTTTCGATAAATCCTACAACGATAGCTTTTATACAATGCCTGTAATGAACTTTATAAAACAATTCTAATGTTAATGAATTGTTGTAGGTGAAATACTGAAGAATTGTAATTATAAAAATGCGATGATTTTTTTATTTATACTAGCGGCATACCAAAATTTCGACATGCGACCTGTGACATCCGGGTTTTAGTGTGTCTGTAAAATGGCAGCCCCATGAGCGGTTCCGAGAAAGTAGGAGAAACAAACCTGCCAAGTACGCGGGGATGCGACACCGGAATATTTTGCGAGAATCTATCAACAGAGAGAGTTTGGTGGTAAGAGGACATGTATCCGCAAATTTTATAGAGGAATAACACTATTCCTCAAATTATAGTGGGATATTAACGTATTTTGTACAAAGTTACGGAGTGAATAAGGGAGATATTGTTAATCTCCCATATGCATTTCCAAAAAGAAAAAGTACTTTCGGAAAGACCTTAAAATGCCATAATTTATAAAATAACAATAATCAGTAACTGATAATGGGTCGGTGTGGTTTTTAGCTCAGCTGACTGAAAGTCATCTGAGCTATAGCGATCACTCTTCATCCGTCGTCCGTCTGTCTGTCCGTCTGTCTCTCCGATGACAAGGCACAAATGGTAACCGCTGGACCTGGAATTTTCTAACTTGACATCCACGGAAGTACATGAAAAATCTCCATGGACAATTGAAATTAGGCCTCTGTAACCTATATCCTCCGACCTATGGGGCTCATGAGTACCATCAAAATTGGATACCATTAAAGCTTCAGTATCTAAACAACTAAGGTATTGATCACCATATATAATATTCTTTGCTTGTATATCGATCATGGAGTGTTTCATAAGTTCCTGCAAGCTGGTGGCGCAACCTAGATATTTTTCCAATTTTTACGCATTTTTTCTCCATTTTTGAGACCTTCAAAGATGCAGTCGTCCGTTAACAGGGAACAAATCGTAACCACTGGACATAAAATCTTTTAACTTGACATCCAGGAGGGTCCATAAAAAATCTCCTTTGAAACTTGAAATAAGGTCTCTGTTACCCATATCCTTCGAGTCATGGGGCTCAGAAGTACCCCCCCCCCAGATTAATTAAAAGTTTCTTCCAAAAGCTCCAGTATCTGAACAACTAATGCAATATTCACCATGATTCTTTGCATGCTTATTTATCATGGTCATGGACTGTTTCATCAGTTCCTGTAGACTGGTGGCGCCACCTAGATTTTTTTGGGGGGATTTTTACGCAATTTTCTCTATTTTTAATACCTTCAAAGATGCAGTCGTCCGTCAACAGAGCTCAAATCGTAACCATTCTACCTAGACTCTTCTTTTTTTAAAATCCAGGGAGGTCCATGAAAAAATCTCCCTGGAAACCTGAAATTAGGTCACCATTACTCATATCCTTTGAGTTATAGGGCTTCTAAGTACCCCTCAGTATAATTAAAAATTTGATACAAAACCTCCAGTTTCTGAACAACTAATGCATTCATCATGCACATGCACATTCATCATGGTGTGTTTCATCAGTTCCTGCAGACTGGTGGCAACACCGAATTTTTTTTCAAATTTTTTACGCATTTTCTTTTAATTTTTATTGTTTAGACTTCCAAAAAAGGGGTTTCCCGTTAACCCGGCACAATTCGTAACCATTGCGCCTAGAATTTTTTAACTTGACACCTAAGGAGGTCATTTAACAATCTCCTTCGAAACCTGAAATCAGGTCTCTGTTACCCATATCCTCCGAGCTATGCTTCAGTTAAATGGGGATAACACCTACAAAATTTGGCATTTAGATGATAAAATTCCTTTTGTCAAAGTCTTCCTAGTCAGCTGAGCGTCATGACCTCTGGGTCACTTGTTATAACTGGCTACCTGTCTTTAAACCCTCAGTCCTTCCGTCAGAATAAAAGTTATTTGGAGAGAGAGAGAGAGAGAGAGAGAGAGAGAGAGAGAGAGAGAGAGAGAGAAGAGAAGAGATATGTTATGATTTATTAAGATAAATGTATCACTCACCATTTAGAAGGACTCCGAGAAGAAGCACGGAGCTCTCAGGGGGTGAGCACTCTGGGAACGCCAGCTGTAACAAATATTTACCAAAAGTGATACATTTAACAGCTTGGGCACCAGGTCTGTACATGAACAGATACATCCACATGTACGAGAAAGCTACGGATGGACTGTACATTTTCTCTAGGTACTCATATTTCTCCCCTGAAGAAGGATACGTGGTTCCAAGTTCAACATAACACAGTGCTCCTATGACTGCCTGCACTCCCGCCAAGGACCATATCAATATGGCGGCACCAGGACTTCCGGTTCCTTCCAATACCTTTCCCGGGACGATAAATATGGATGCTCCGATAATTAGACCAATTATTACAGCTGGGGCTTGGAAAACACTGATACGACGCTTCAGATGTACTTTTTCTGTGTGGTCCTCGGAGGAATTTCCAATGTCATTATTTTCTGAGAAATCAGAACTTCCTATTTCATTTGACTCAGCCATCTGTAAAAAAAATAAAATATATTTAAAAAAATATTATTAAAAAGTTAATTTATGCCCTTGGAAATACTATAACTTGAAAACAATGTAAAAAATATAAATACAAAATTTAATTTGAAATAGTTAATATGTATAGTTTACATACGCACATTTAATGTTTAGATTTATTCCAATATTTCAATAAGATATGTTGAATAAACCTGATTTATATGTAAGAGCTTTCAAACAATACTTACATGAGCTTAATGATACAATGGTATCACTAAGCTATTGACATATACCATAACTGTTCATTGGAAGATTATTGAGGAGAATTAGTAATAAATAAAGAGAGTAGTGTCAACTAAAGATATTATACCTTTCATCATGGACAATTTTTGTTTTAGATATTGGAAACAGTAGATTTTTATTTATGACGGCTCTAATTTGCATATTACAAATCTTGTGCAAGGTCTTTATGAGAAAAAAATATTCTATAATTCATCAGGGAACCCCTGCTATAACAATTCCACCAAAATGGGACAAAAAGATACAATAAACTATAATACCCTATCTCCGCCAACCTTATATGCCCATATATTTGTAAACGTCACCGATTTGACTCGTTTATCCACATTTTCTTACGTTTTCTATGCTGCTCTTCCCAAACAAGTCGGACTGGTATAGGTTCTTTGGGTGTTAGTTTAGCAAGATCACAACCTGGAGGATTAGACTGGATTATCCGTTCATAATCCTGCTGGAATGGCACATATAGCACCACCAAAGGGGTTCGAAATAACGTATGGTCTGATATTTTGATTAAGACGTAAATATTAATAAGTGTACAATTAACTAGTTAGATCGCTACACTTGACCTTGAGAGGGTTTAATGTGTCAGATGGCTTATAACATCCGTGACTGACTGGTGACTGACGAATAAAACAGACATGCTAAGTAAATAAAAAAGACATCTACATTATTTATAGGAAGACTAACACACATACTGTCATAGGATCACATGATTATGTTTTATTATATGTATACATTTGATGTGATGAGTAAATGTGAGTCATCCACACATTGTTCACTTTCAGTAAAGGACGGATATAAGTTTCCTGGCAGGCCGATGGCATAAACAACACATTGGTACCTGTAGGCCATTAGTCAACAGAGTTTATGATGACAAATAGTTATACTAAAACATTCGCTGAGGGCATAGATAACAACCAACCTCGCTAATAAAGAGTTTTTTCTGTATAGTATGGCAAAGATTGTTTCTCTTGGATCATTATCAGCTGAACTCTCCGGAATAAAAATATATATTGAAACATGACCCACAAGCATTCTTGTCCAAGACAGAATTTGGATTAATGTTATCCTAAATAATCTCATGCCAATAGGGGACTGCATCGTGACGTCATAGACCACGTGATTTAGCAGCACGTGCAGTGTTGGTAGGCAAAACACTTAGGGATGTTGACTGTATCAGTTGCACTCTTTCCTCAGTAGCTTGTTCCGTGTTCTATATTGTTTGCATTCTACATTAAATATGTCAGTCTTATTAAATTAATTGCAAGATAATTTACCGATGAGATGTACAGCTGTTGGATTTGCCAATCCGCAGCAAAAGGGACTTTGCCTGCTTGATCTATATATAGACCACTTCCGATCGTGACGTCACAGAAACTAGGTCACTGACCACGTGGTGCTCTGTAGGACACGTGGCTGTATTTATTTTCCCTATATAACATCTATAAAACACCTGAGGTTTGGGCCTCTTTTAAATAATTTTCAAAATAAATTCTGATATTTTTTTTAACCTGAGAATTTGTGGTTTCTTCAGTCAAACTAGCCCAAGAAAAAGGGATTTGTGTATCTCCTTTTTTAACCATCCTGGCCCGAACGCAGTGAAGCCCAAATACCCTACCAAGCAGTCCCAAACAAGCATTTGGACAACACCTCTTTGATTGGCCACAGATTAAAAAAAATGACCAATACTATCAATTTTATTGGAAATAATGCTTAACATACTTTAAAATCAAACAACGGGGTGTTTTTTATGCTCCACCACGTGATGGCTAGAGCCAACCAGAGAAAGCCAGACCATTCACTACTCTCCTTCAGGTTGGTGACCCCAGGTCATGTAAACAAATAGGACCACATGATCTGCAAGGCAAAACATGGGCTGCGCCAGGCACTGGAAAAGCTATTTCGCTACAATACAAGTCTTAGTTACGCTTATTTTTTCTCACTGTTTAGTATCATTGTGCATATCAATCACCATAAACATGTCATTCTAGTGTCCCTACAATTAAATAGTCATTTTAATTCCAGGAGGCCTTCCCTAAAACATTTTAATTTACAGCTGACAATCCCACCTGGTGTTCAGCATCCTTGCATTTAGTCATGGCTTATCAAGAGGTGAGAGGTTTTAACATCTAGGTTTTCACGCTTCGTTCTATATATTTGTAATATGCTTTCCTACCACAAGTGCAGTGCCATTCGTATGACTTACGAAGGGCTGCACAGATCCACTTGCAGACACTAACTATAATTAAAGCCTCATTTGACCCCAAACATGTTTCATCAGAGAATCAACAGGCTAGTTTATTGCCTCATATCCTGCAACTGATATCTTTATGCTACACCACATTAGGGCTGTATCAATATATCGATATATCGATACGAATCGATACACGACGTCGATACGATAACCGAAATGCTTTGCATGTTGTATCGGTCGTATCGATGAAAAACATTGATTGCTAACGAATAGGGATATGACTCTTAAGTTTAAATATAACCTGGACGATTTATAAAGCTAAATGCACTGTATATTTGCTGCTTTGGCTTTTAAGACTTGATAAGAAATGTTCATACGCATGCACGTCAGTACTTCCATGACAAGCAGGTGCATGTAAGCGATCATAGGAAAATGATACTGATTTTCCTCTTCATTAATGAAATCGATATTCACATCACATATTGCTACTAGGAACAAGGTACATTCACGTCTATATCCTATATATATATGTGTGTGTGTGACACTTATTCGCTTTATGATACAGTAAAAACCCCCGGCTGCAGGCGGACACCCCTCTGGGGCAGACACCCCGCCTAACGGACACTTTTTTGGCCGACGGAGCGTTTTTACTCCTTTAAGAACCCATTAAGGCCCGGCCACACCAAACGCTGGGCTGCGCTGCACAGCGCAGCATTCGTTGTGACCGGGCATTTAGGGCGGACATCCCCGCTATTCAGGACAACGGACACATTTTGGTCCACCCGATGGCAAAAATCACCCCGGCTAACGGACATCCAAGCGGCCGCCCCGATCGAAGTCGGCAGAAATACTTTGAAATTGCAAATATGGTCTGCTTCTGGTTCGCCTTATATCACTTAAATGTTCTTATGCTTTAGGCATACTGCCATGACTATAAGACCGGAGCTAGTTTTACTCAAGTTACCTTATTTTTCAGCTTTAACATCCATTTATGTATCATTTTATCAATAGCAGTCCCCCGAAAAAATGACGGAATTAACAAAGTTTCTATTGTGCCGAGCTTTCAGTGAAGCAACATATTTATTCTGAATTTGGGCCACATTATTCTATATCATAGGCCAAGAGGCGAGGATAATGACGTATCTGTTACACACCCGGACGATCACAGTCACGAGTCATTACCTATGCCTGGGGTGAGGGCTCAGCGATATTAACCAATCCCCGATCCTGTAACATTTGCATCACGGAAATCAGTCCCAACTACCAATTATAAGGCATATATAATATCATGCATTGATTTATTATATTTGCTTACGCTCCCAAAAGATTTTCACAAAACTTGAACAAGATGTCAGAAATTAATTTATGTCATAAACGATTCTTATATTATCACAGAAAGAGTGAGTGATTGAGAAATTTTACAGACCCAGTGCAGAAATGTATATGTCGAGACGAGTAAGTCCTGTTGATGTCAATCAATGTAAGAATATTATTTTAATAACAGGTAATGACGATAATGTTCAAGTTAATATAAAAAGCCTCATTCAAAAATTAAAATATAAATAAATAAATAAAACACAACAACCTGTAGCATTAAATTTTATTCACATGTAACATATATTTAAGATTAAATATTAAAGGAGAAATACCGGTTTTTTATGGTTGATAAAGTCCCATACTTAGGTCTCCGACATGTTGCCGCAGCCGGACCTCCTGGGCCCGACCCCCTCTGGGGCGGACGCCTCGCTACAACGGACAGATTGTCCAGTCCCTTGACTGTCCGCCCCAGGGGGGTTTCACTGTATATCATTTTATCTCTACTTTTTTTTTTAGTTACGCAGCCAGTCATAGGTTACTTTAAACTCCCACGTTTTACATCAGACGTAAAATAAAAGGTTAAAGCCTGGGGACAAATTCTGATTCTGATTGACTGACTCAAAAAAAAAAGCCAAAAGAATTATCACAAATGGCAAATGCAATGCCCACACCAATCAATTTATAAATCATTAAAAATCCTTAAAATTAATGGCATCTTCAGACTTAATATATTAAAATTTCACTATAATTACTGCCATAAAGCACTTCCAAAATATTTACAAACATTTAATTCTTCAACGAGGACCATGACACACGAAAATGACATAAAGATACCCTTGTTACAATTGAAACCAGACCTAAGATAGCAGACAGCCGTCTGAGAAACATAACACCAAAAGTTATGAATGAATCCGACTAAATCATTGTCTACAAAATCTTCACTCATAGTCTTCAAGGTTTGATTTGCTACATCAAACAACATTTTATAAATTATTATAATATTATACCTTCAGATAAACTGCTACATCTGTAACAAAAATTAGTCTAAGCCATAACAAATGTTTTAATCAATAACAAATATAATTTCAGTAATTCAAGTTGTAAATCTTCCTAGTTTTTTTTACAAATTTCCTCATTAAATCATATAGTCTCCAATATTAACAATGTATAATCATTAAACCTCCATATTTATGTACAATTTCTCTCTCTCCATGTTTCATGCACAGGGGGTTTTTGTGTCAGCGGATTAAAATCCTTAACAACAGTCTCCAGACATAATAAAAACAAAAAAAAAATATTGACATACTGAATATATTTTGTATGGATGCTTTACTTTTATGTTAAATAAAATATTTCTCCCTCTCTATCTCTTTCTCTCATACTAATGGACTCATTTTCACAGAAATATACAGCACTGTGTAAATACATGACTAAAAAAATACAGCCTATGATCTTTCCTATCAAATGCAATAAATTTGTTTGGGGGGGGGGGGGGTGGAGATTCAAAGGTCTTACAGAAGATCGAGATTTTGGTAGTTTTAATTAGATAGATTTTAATATTTAAAATCAACTAGTCTGTTTATTTATTTGATATCAAGCTTAAGCTGCTCAACTTGGGTGCATACCATACGGAATATGTTGTATATATGAATTGAAATATATATATATATATTCTAAACAAGAAACAGGGCTTTTATTAAGATATGATATACAAAGAGAAATGAAGCGTATCGTCAATACGTATCGGTATCGAATTAACTGTATCGCAATACGTATTGTACCGGATGAGCCTGACGGATACCCAGCCCTAATATATATATATATATATATATATATATATATATATATATATATATATATATATATAAAAGAAACAGAGCTTTTATTAAGAAATGATACACAAAGAGAAATGAAGCGTATCGTCAATACGTATCGGTATCGAATTAACTGTATCGCAATACGTATTGTACCGGATGAGGCTGACCGATACCCAGCCCTACACCACATGGTGTATGATCAAGCCTGATCAAGTTAACTTATAGAAAGTTATATTCATTAAATATAATACTTTGTTAATCTTTACTTAATTACATGAACCACCCTTCTGTATACGCTACTCTGAGAGTTTATATGTATAGTCACAAAGCACATTTAATGTTAATACTTGTAATATTTACAACCAAAGCCTGCTAAAACTCGCACTGATAACAACAAAAATCATTTCGGTCATTTGTTAATTAGGAAATCATTATAACGGCTTGCCTTCAAAAGGCTCGTTTCACCTGAAAGACAAAGAGAATGTGGTTTTGTAGCTTTCATGGTTCATGATCTCATTTATTTGTTTTAGCATTACTAGAATGGATATATATACAAAAACAGTTGATGTTAAGAATTGTTTATTTTTTACTGATAATATATGTTATAACTGTTTACGTTTAGATCGATATTTCTCCGCCATTTACGGTTAAAAAGATATCATTTCAACAGATGGAACCTTAAAAATAATATTAAAAAATGTTTTATTGTACCTCACTAATGAAAATTATTTTTTAACTTTTTAATTTAAATTTAAATATAAAAAATTCATAATTTTAATGGTTATAATTACCATCCCAATACAAATACTGGAGTGGGAGAGGGTGTTTCATCTGCATTTTTCACATTTTAAATTCAAACATTATTACTTTTTATTGAAGATTTATATTATAAATATAAAAAAATCATCATTTTAAAAGTTATGATGCATTTTTCACATTTCAAATTCAAACATAATTACTTTTTTTATTTAAGATACATATTGTATTTTTGTTTCAAATTTAGATATTTCTACTTTTTTATTTTTTATTTTATTGATTACTTATATTTCTTTTTACATTTTCATGAGACAATACTTATCAGACCTAAGACAGGAGATTCTGCATAAAAAGGACTCTGCAACATTTCTTTATTGGGTTGTACAATAGGCTTGTACATTCAGATTTAAAATAATTGTAGCCCACCAGAGACTCACAAGTAAGCTATCTTTGGTTGCTGAATTGTATAAACTAATGACATAGATGAAGAACTAATGATATGGCCTTTGTTGGTGTCTAGATGAGTACACTTTTACATCATCCGTTCAACCATGTGTCATGTTGTAAAGGTTGGGAAAAGGAAGCTGACCACTATATAATCAATAACATTGTGTAAATATACGTGAATGCATCAACTAATTTGCGAACAAACTGATTGGTGCATATAATTATATATTAATATAATAATTAAATATATAAATATAACAAGTGTAAAAGAAGAGATAGTGGTAGCACATGTAACAGCTAGTACACAATGGATGACCTGCTTATAAGGGGAAAAGGCTTTTGCCTACCAGCCTCTGACCAGGCCAGCAGTAGCCCGGATGTAAACAACAACGATGCAGTCCCCTTCAATACCCAACATCTTTAATTTGTTAATATGTTAGTGAAATTGCTAATTACGCTACTGTCCATTTACCTGTGTCTGTTAGGTATGAATTGCTTCTCAGTCGTTCCCCGTGCAGGATGATACAGTTCTAGTTGTTTGGCTGGATCAGGAAATTACAAAAACCTAGTGCAGCATGACAAAATGAAGTCGAACGATTGCAGACCATTATTAGACCGCTGGGTTGGGATAATAATGTACGCAAATGTGTTCTGTTACATGTATGATGGCAAATGTTTATGTGAACGACATCTGTCCACCTGCATATTTGTGCGAAACACAGTTAATATAGTGTATTGTTTACAAAATGCCTCGTAAAATTCTCAGTAGTTTCCCACGCAACTCTATCATTAGTTATTTTGTCTGTCAGTCAGGGTGACATTCAGAACGGAAACAATGTGCCGTTTTACGTGGTGCGACAATAATCTTCTTTTACGGAGTGTGTGGAAAAAAACTTGATTGATCATCGTAAATCATGACTTTTGTAGAATGATTTGATATTTTTCTTGTTTCCCTAAACGTTTATGGTATAGTAATATTATTAAGAAAATTATATGTATATTAATAACTGCCTATTTAAATTAATAAAACATTCTAATAACAAATATTATAATTCCGTATTGTCGTAAGATCAGCTGATGATTCACCCCCCCCCCCCCCACCCCGCAATTATCAACAAGTGTCGACTGACGTGTTCAGATGGGTAAACGGATAAAATAAGACTCTCTCTCTCTCTCTCTCTCTCTCTCTCTCTCACACATATATATATATATATATATATATATATATATATATATATATATTGTTACGGAACCTAATATAAACAGATCACGTATGCGTGATGAACACAAATTCTTAACGGAGATAAAAAAATCAGATTCTGTAACACTAGGCAGCGTGAAATGTCTAGGGGAATGAATAAAGAAGTCAGTGTTTTTTTTGTTAACAAATAACTATAATTTATTCTTAAAACAACCCTAACAATACAAAACACTAAATCAATACAATTATACAGTAAAACAGCGGTATAGCAACAAGTCAATACAATCACAGAGAAAATAATGTATGTGCACAGTACCTGGATACCAACACCATCACAACGATAAGTCCTTTAAATGTAAACTCTCGGAGAATGACAGTCCAGTGGAAAGTTCTTGCAACAACCCAGAGAGTAAACTGAAGTCCAAATGCATAAAATCCAGGAGAAAGTCTTTGAAAATCTATAATTGCCGCATTAGTCGGATAAGGTCCTAGAATCTGACACACGCTTCTGCGTCCGCTGGAATCTGCTCTGCAGTTCTCTCTCTGCCCTCTGGTTCTAAAAAACAGCCCCTTTATATACCTTCACACCCCAAGCCGAGAATTTTCCACTTCTCGAACAGTCTATAAGGACCCTACTCTACAGTAAACACGCGTTTCAGGAATTCTCTAGAAAAACAGCGCTGTGTATCTCCACAAACCAGGCTCATCACGTGACCCACGACCAAGCGTGAAAACCCAAGGCTAAACATGACAACGAGAGTTCAACCAGTACGGATTAAACATAGAATGTAATACGCGGCCAGACACGAGTGCCACAACAGGAGCTACGCACGTGTCACACAATAAAAAGAGCACATATATATATGTATGTACTTATATCATATATTTATTAAGTAAAGGGAACTACCATACCATATCTTAAAGCAAGCTATTCACCTTTCAAGAAGAATTTATATTATTTCTGGTACACCCTGCATACATATTCTTGATTTTAGATTATCCCAATTACGCAATTTTTTATAGCGAGTCTGTAACAGTGTAAGTGTTTGTATAGAACAGTGTAGTAAACATGGCACATATGTGGCTATGTTGACAAACAGAAAACCTTGTAAGCTAAGTTAGTTATTTGCATAAATGCGGAAGTTGAAAGGTCACTAGTTGCAACACGCCCCATTTGCAAAACTCTAGTTCGTCTGACTTGCCGCCATGTGCTTGCAGGATGTGTTTTGTATATATTGGCGAGTTGATATTAACTAAACGCAAGGCCTGTGTGTGGCGTTTTTATAGCCTATTTTTTTTTAAAAAAAGTTCAAGTAGTTAGTTAATAGACGTCAGATATCGGGATAGGCCACTTTAACAGACGTCATATATCGGGATAGGCCACTTTAACAGACGTCAGATATCGGGATAGGCCACTTTAACAGACGTCAGATATCGGGATAGGCCACTTTAACAGACGTCAGATATCGGGATAGGCCACTTTAACAGACGTCAGATATCTGGTTGGGCAACTTTAACAGACGTCAGATATCGGAATAGGCCACTTTAACAGACGTCCTATATCGGAATAGGCCACTTTAACAGACGACATATATCGGAATAGTCCACTTTAACAGACGACAGATATCGGAATAGGCACCTTGAAAGTATAAACGGTGCCTGGTCATATGCCTCATACTTGTACTGTAATTTGTATTTCAAATTCAAGTTACATTATTCCGGGGTCATATACTGAATATTTATCGGTATGTTTCTATTAAGCGGACTCACGTACGGACATATGATGCGAGTAATAGTTATACGTGACAGCTTTGCACCTGATATTGTCTAACTTTGACCTTTATTCCTAGGGTTATACACTCCATAGGCGATCCCAAATAATGATTCGGCTCTGTCATAGTGATAGTCACAGGTTATAGATAGCACTTGATATTTAAGGCCGTAGTAAGCGGGATGATATTGGTTGATGAGTTTATTTCTATAACAATATTTTTGGTCAACATTTCTGTGGCTGGTCATTCTTTGGTCCCCGTGAGAGAAAAAAAAAAACCATCGATAAAAGATTTGCTTTAATTTTCTTTTTTTCTGCCTTTTTTATTTTGCTCATGTCTTATTTTAATACGGCCGATTTCCAAAAACTAAGGTTTGGTACCTTTTGTAAGTGGAAGATTTGCTTCTTTTATTTAGTTTTGCCATTGAGTTACACTCCGTATAACCAATTCTCCATTATCAACAACTTCTGCCCATGGTTGCCCCAGATCTGAAGTATGGCTGATTAAAACACATCATATTTTCACTTGATATGAATTTTTACTTTGGCCCTATTTGCAAGTTAGTATACAATAAAGCCCCCGCCCCTGCCCCCCTTCCGCTATAGCTCGGTCATATGTATACCTGTTTGCGCTGGCTGTCCGATGCGACTATATATGTCGCACCTGCGGGAAACCGGAGGGGGGGGGGGGGGTTAAGACCAAGGGATGGCGAGCTGGAGGATGGGGATACAGAGGACAGGGGAGACTTTACTTGAGGGATTCGGATTATTTCTGATATGAATAGGAAAGGGCTCGACAACTGGTGAACAACCAGTGAAATCTCCAATGGTTTCCATTGTTCATGCGATAGGTGTAATATATAGTATATGATTGAAATTTACAGGAATAAAGCACATGTTGAGTTTTATCAATAACGG
This sequence comes from Sipunculus nudus, assembly GCA_026874595.1. NCBI lineage: Eukaryota > Metazoa > Annelida > Sipuncula > Golfingiida > Sipunculidae > Sipunculus > Sipunculus nudus. Next base: position 45,522,630 of record CM049310.1, read on the forward strand.
TTTCTCTTAAATTAAGGCAGAAAATTAATGTTAAAATGGATTTTTTTTGTATATTTATTGGCAGAGAAATATTAATGCAAATTTAAATTGTAAAGTTTATAAAATACTAAAACCTTTTTCAATACTCCAGAAGGAGAAAACATTAAATTTTCATGATACTTCAATCTTAATTTTCAAATTATATAAAAAACTGGATGGTCTGAGGGCTGGTTAGTTTGGGTAATATTTGAAATGATATTTACACACACTCCAGAGAGTCTTAAGACCTTAAAAGATAAAATCAGATTAGGCCTAATTAACACATAAACAATCATTCAGGATGAGCCATTCATGTAGTACTAAGAAAATGAGTCTACTACAATTAAAGGATTATAAAAACACATTTCCGAAAACAGATATAATGAATGATGTGTACATTTTCTAAGATTGTGTCATCTCTTCAAAGACTCTACTCCTACTCTTGTTTATATCTACAGAAACCGAATAATAATAATTTTCTTAAAAACTGCGAGTAATTCACAGCAGACCAAATCAATACAAATTGTGAAGAACTACGAAAAACTAAACAGCTGGTGACAAGAATACACAATCAGTAAGGGCGCCAAGCAACAGTTTAGTAATTTGAAGGGGAAACTGAAGAAAATATTTATACACATACTCAAGAGAAAGTTCTGAGTCCTTTACAAATATAATTATTAGAGAAACTAATATTTTCGTAAGACCAAAAGTAATACATATACAACAGAAACAGTATTGAACAAAAGCCAACAACCTGTTGGGCAGCAAAAATTAACTCAAACTGGATCAAGAATAAACATTCTTTATTTGCGGGCCATTGACTACATGTACAATGAGACGCCAAAACATCCAGACTATCCATTTTTAAAGTTGTCTGTAATGATTCTGAAGAACTGGTCCAACCAAATGTCCTCAAACTTTGCAAAAGGAAAGATATACATCTAAAGAGAATTCACGTGTCCCTTCATTTATATAATTAAAGGTGAGATGAAAAATGCTTGAATACACTAACATTACTGTTAATTTAAAAGTTCTCAGATCTGACTGAAAAAAACAAATACAATTATCGAAAACTGAAAATAACCTCCCTGGACCAAGTGAAAAGCTTTCACCAAGATCAAAACGTGTGAAAAATAAAGAGAAAATACATACAGCCATTGCTGCAAAAAGCCTTCCGAAGTGTCTGTGTTTAATGGCAAAGGGCACGAACCAGGGTCAAAGTACATGGTTCTTAAAAGTGGCGCCAATTTTGAATGTATTCGAGTATTTTGCATGATGACAGGGATACATACCAGGATGATGCAATTACTTTCATTTTTGCACAGGCTACATTTTGGCCAAAATGTTTAAAAGGGGCTTCTCTCTTAAAAGGGGCTTCCATACACTCACGCTTCGTATGCCTGAGGGTACCCGACTGTAAACCTCTGTGCCCATAGTTCCTTGACATATCCTGTGCACCTGAACCTCTAGACCATGTTATCATGCCTTGGAAATTCCTCAGTGTCAAACAGCTGTTTGGTTCGAGCGTCTTCTTCCTAATTAATGGACCGTTTGGAGAATATTTGTCGCAATGTTTGATTATAATGATTACCTTTTTAAAGTGTATAATGTTTGATACAGATACAAAATCCATTATAAAAATAATAGTCAGTTTTGTCCGTTTATTGCACACTAGGAGTTTTTATATGTATAAAGTTGAGGTTTGTGTTTTTTCAATAATTACCGTTCTGTGTATCAGACGGCGCCCTGATGTTTGATATGACACATAACACATTTTAAGGTAGATCAAAGTAATTTTAGTAAACGATTTTATAGCACATATATCGAGACTTGTGTTAAGGACGAAAAAATAATTCGTAAAAAAAACAATGAACATATAAACGCGAATTTTGATGAAATATACATTGGTGCCGATCCTACCTGACGCCTAGGTCTCTGCTGAGAGAAATACAGAAAAGTAAAAAAAAATTATATACAAAATGTCTTGAAAACTACTTAAAAGCATACAAGAAAGTGTCCCACATATACTTTTGGGTACATTTCAGTACTTTTCGGTACTTTTCGGTAATTATCAAGACCCAAACAATGGAGGCGGTTTCCTCAACTGAAACTTGGTGCTGGTGGCCTGATGAGCCGGGCCACGAAGTTTGGCGAACATCAGTGAAATGAACGTAGAACAGCGAGCAGGGGCAAACAACCCGGCCGTTACATTGCCTTTCTGTCTTGGCCGTAACCATGTGTCCAGTCATTAATGGTCGTTTAAAAACCATCCTCCAGTCTACCTCTCATTACCAGAAACAGCAAGACTCCTCACAGCGAGTATGTATGATTTATCGGGTTTTTGCATGGATTCTTAATTTATAGTTTGATGTCTATACAAAAGATACATAAAAACACAAATGAAATAAAGGCCACAGATTCTAGTGTTATATGCTACAATAAATAATGTGATATGTTAAGTAATTTTAGAGATATTGCAGAAAAATGATATGGTGAAGTGTTTCAGGTGCAACGCCCCATGGTGACCATTTTATGAATGGGCAAACAGATTTTCAAGATATTATTGCATTATGTAAAATATATCAGATTCAAAGCAGTTACTGAAACATTGAAGAATATAGTGGACTATTAAATGATATCTTGCAAACATTTTAAAGTTTTACAATTTTTCCCCTCAATTATAGTCAGCCATGGTAAAGAAGGAGTAAGAACGCATGACCATATAGATAGAGCCATAGCTCTTAGTTTACTATACTGCGAGAAAAATTGAGATATGGTTAGTAATTTTAGATAAATATATATATATATATATAAATGTATATATGTATACATATATATATATATATACATATATATATATACATATATATATATATATATATATATATATATATATATATATATATATGATATGTTGAAGTTTTCATGTGTAACGAACCCCTGATGGTCATATACTAAAAATATGCAAAAGCAGTTTGAGATAATTACGCCAAACCTAAAATATATCAGTTTAAAAAAATGATTGCTGCAAAACTGAGGCATTGAGGTCTTATGATCATCAAAAAACCTTGGTTTAATTTAGATTTAAAGTTCAAATAAAAAAAAAATTTAGCCACAACGATAGATACATACTAGTATTTGGAATCCTTAGAATATTCGCTGTTAGATGAGATAAATATGAAAATTTCTTAGATTTTTCTTGGAAGATTTTAAACTTTAAAGAATTTATTTTATATTTTTTTAACGCGGTATATCTCACATTTGGCTAACAGTATGTATGTAAAAATAGTATCACATGGAAGTACATACAAATATGCCCAGCCATTTTTAATTGTGTGTTTATAATCTTTTCTTCATATTGAATTTTCAATTTAAAAATAATATGATACAAACCATACATATTTTTTTAATGGTGTATAACTGCTTAACTAAACAGGTTTATAAAAAAAAGAAAAAAAAAGCATTTTAGATGACATGTCAACTAACCTATATGCATAATTTAAAATCTCTACATATGGTGTTTTTTTAGAAATATCGCGCCGAAGACAGTGCAGTCTGTTGAATTGTCTTTTTGAGAAAAGAGCCAAATATTGTTTTGGAAAAGAAACTCGTTTTCAACGGGATACAGGAATATCAGCGCAAGTGACAGTCGTATATTTTCATTATATATTCTGATCTGAATTAGTTTCGATAAACAAAATTGAAAACAAGATAGTTTGTCATGGTGAAAAAGACGAAACTTTAACCTGAGATTACATCTTCAAGAAGTTGGCGGAGCTTACTGCTCCGGTAATAAGGCCATGAGCCATCGCGCCGGGACACGCGTCAAGTGTGAAGTGATTAAATATCAACAATTACTCTTATCACTATGAGTAAACATTCGGACTGCCAATGTATTCCCCGCTCACAATCATACATGTACTTGAACACTGTAGACACGAAATAACTAGCAGCAACACCTGCTAGTAAACCGATACCATTTCAGAATGACGAAACCTATAGATTACCGAATATTGAATAGGCATATTTAGCATAAAATAAGATATTTTTGTTGTTAGACTATTTAAATGACTTATATCTGAACACTTTTATATCTTAATGACTTTTCACAAGGTGCCGTATTTACAGCGTGAAATGTGAACGATTTCAGTAAATGTCGACCCTGTTAGCTGGCTTTCACAGAGATACACACGGAGACATGCACGCTTACATGCAGGACATCCAGTTGGGTGTAATAATTATAATTAAGAAGCGGCGAGTGCCAAGCAATGTTATGTTTATATAACCATATTTAGCATAAAATAAGACAAGATAATAACATGGATGAACTAGTTATAAGTCCTAGCAAGGTAAAGTTTACTGAAATAACAAGCAGCAATTTCATATTTCATGACATATTCTTGATACCACAACCTTTTCCCGTATAGGATGGCACAGACGTAATTCTGGACAGTGACACAGACCTAAACATCATTCTACGATCTGCATAATAGTTCAGGGGTAAGAGTACAGGGGGAAGTGTTTGCCATAATTAGTGTTAATTAATTATCAAGAGCCGGTAAGCAGAAAGATAAGCACAGTCCCGGCTGACTGACCAGCGGCCTCCGCACGCCTGTCAATCAAAGATGTGCCGTGCACCGCCAGTAAATAGTTAACCAATAAGCAATTGAATACCCTGTTGGTTCTCGCCGAGCTGACAGCGGTCCTGATTTCAACCCACGTGGGGTTGACATCTGAATTAAAATGGTTATTTTTCTAAATGATACAAAATAACGTCAGGAAAGTGTTTTTCTGACAAGTTAAAAATAACAAACATCTATAACATCACAGTTTTTCCACTAAAATGTCAATTTTAAGATTTTGGAAAATTATTAGACCATAAAGGTGCATTAAATGATATCTCGGAAAAATCTCGTGCAGTGCCCCCTAGTGGTCATTTGGCGAAACTTAGATATACCCTTATAACACCAACTGAACTCTACGTGATGCAAAAAAACTACTGCTCTCTAGCTTTAAAAATGACGTCACAAAAGCTAGGGTAAAAATACAAGGAATTTTACTCTAAAATAGGTCACCATAGTAACCACAGAATTAGGTCAAGTGTACACAAGAATAAAGCCATTGGCCCTAGGTTCAGATGCATTAATAAAAGTTGTAACAGTTGTTTATAATTTGAAGCTATCGGACAAAAAGGACTTTTTAAGTGATTCTTTTGCAGAGTCCCCTTGTTGATATAAAAAAAAAATGATAAAAAATTTTTCGAGATATTACTGTATTATATAATGATAATGAATTAGTTTTGAAGCGACTACTTCAATATTTGGGCCTCCAGGGCATCATAAATGAAGTCTAACAAAAATCTCATACAAGCCCCCTGATGGCCATTTCCGGTAATTTGAAATAAAATCGAGTAACACTGATAAAACTCTTCTCTAGCTTAAAAATAACAAAGTTAGAAATTTTTAATTCACAATTTTTCAAATTTTATAATTTTTTACAAAACATGTGTTACTATTGTAATCACAGAATATGACAATTTTGCCTCAATAAAACGAGGGCAAACAATAGACAAACAGAGAAACAAACAGACAGACAGACAATTAAACATACGAAACTGACGAACATGCTTTCCGAAATTTTTTAATCCGACAAGCAACAAACAAACACACATACACACACCCACACATACAGACAGACAGAAAGACAGACAGACAGACATAGACTGACTGACTGACAGAGAGACACACACAAAGAAAAAATTGAAAGAAAGATAAACTAACCTTAATCAAGTTATACTGTCAGATCGTCGCTGATATAAATACCTTGCATGCCTTTGCGTGTTACAGTCAGTGTTGTATACTTTCTTTTTTTTATCCTAAGGCAGACGTATCCCTTATTGTCAGAACGCTACGATATCACAGTTAGCGCTTTTCACCATTTGCATATGCTTCACTTGCACTACGTAATTTATTCTAGAGCTTTATAAAGTTGACACCCCTAACTGGGTCAATCAGGCAGTTACGTTGATATGTTATTTGGCGTCACGTCCAAACCCTCGGTTAATTTGTATACATAAACCCCGTTCTACAGTCAATAACGTTATCAGTTAACGCTCTTTCGTTTCAAGTAACTCCAGCAGTATTCTTGAAATAGATTGATCTTTTTACCTTTGTTAAGAGGTAATAACCCTTAAAAGTGACATTATAATGGATTTTTTTTATGTGCGAACCAATCAACAATTGTCCAATGAATAACTGTTTTTAAATTTCTGTCATAAATAATGATAAAATATATGCTCAATAATCTGTGTGTTCATGTTTGCGCGTGTTACGTCACGCTATTAGTTCGTATATATATATATATTTTCATTGCTATAGTATGTTTACTTATATCCACATTCGGTGTAAAAGTGTAGTCGTTCTTAATTTACAGGCTAACCAATCGATATCAGACGTATTTCTTTTGTTTTTAGTTTCTGTGGTATAAGCACGCTTTAAAAAAAAATTAACGCCATTCCATGCACCATGCAATTAGTGTAAAATGTTCAATGCAGTAGAACCCTATTTATACGAACATATGAAATGTAAATAGGTTCGGTTTAACCTGAGGTTCACCCTCGTCTTCACCAAAAACATAGAGTTGTCAAATCTCCCAATTATTATCCACCCAACGGCGTGTCAAGGGTTCAATGGCGCTGACGTTGTCAAAATATCCCCTTGAAGTTGTCAAAGGCGACTGCATGCTGAATCTCCGTATGGGGTCAGGCTGGGAGCAAGGCACCGATAATAGCAGGAGATATATATCTAGCCTAGGGGTTCAATCGCGCAGCTGATCAGCCGAGCATGAGCAGAGAGCACTCGTGTGGGTGCATGTGCAGCGACCGCTTGGCTGTTTGCAATGTGCGACAAGTCTTGGTCGTTGGTGTTTACAACATTTTGATTCGTATAGAACTGGCACCAGCTGAAGCAGTGTTCAAATAACAGTAAGCGTCGTTTTGCAGTCTTAATCAGTCAATAACAGTCATATACAGCGTTCCTGGTCCAAGTTTTTCAAGTGTTTATCTCCTGAGATATGTAACACTAACACACACATTTGTGTATATATATATATATATATATATATATATATATATATATATATATATACATCTCGGTGAGATGCGCCGCCCAATTTACCATGGATTTGCCCACTGCAATCTGATAGCGAGACGCAAGTCGGATGAAGCTTGTATAGCATGTTCAGTAGGACGATAATGCAGGTTCTATTGAATAATATAAACGTTTGTAAAAATATTATTTTATCTGTTCTTTGCAATGTGTAGATATATGAAAAAGTCATGACCAAAAAGAAAACTGAGTAAGTACCGATTTTGGCTTTTAAATCTTCGAATCTTCTTCAATCTGGGTTCGAACCCCTTGGACCGCTTCTGCAGAAGACCCTGGATAGATGTTTCACATTAAAGTTGAAACGCATACTGAGACATTTAGATCGGCACTAAAAAATGGCTGCCACAATGACGAAAAAGGCTATTTCTATCATTATATATCAGTCATAAAATATAAATATTTTATTGGACCATTGTGTTTTAGTTCACATAGGATCACACGGTGGCATTTATCACAAACAGAAGCTCTTCAGGCACCACACGAATATTTTAACTGATACATGCATCAGTTCATGCTAACCGTAAGGGAATATGACATAATTATATAAGACGGTAAGATGATGAGACGGAAACACATTATATGCAACCATGCATGCATCCTGAACTCGAGGAAAGCCAATTTTTCAGGGTTCCCTACACTGTCATTGGACGCCAGAATAATCAGAAAAATAATAATTGCCCTGTTAAATCCGAGATGGTAGCCAATATACCAATTATATATGGTTAAAGCAGGCTCTTTAATTATTTTTTGTTGGTCACATGTACACGATTTTAATTCATGCTCTTTTAAGGTTACCGTGTTAATTTTCCTATTATTTATTTGCAGAAAGAAGGTGTTTCAATAACTATGGGTATAAAGGCTCTATTATCGATGGATGGTTATCATAAACAACTACTGTTGTTTATTTTAGCACCTTTTCTTTATTTTCTTAATATCCAATTGTGTTATAGACACTTTGAGACACAGTGGTCCTATTAATTAAGTGTGTGGTACAGGGGGCCCCTATGCTCTGAACACAGTGCGTGACCTCCCAGCCAAGTGATCTTCCACTCACACGCTGTGAGAAATAGCTGAATTCTTGAGGTTTAGCAAACCCCGTCAGTTTGTGGTAGATAAAGTAAAATCTGATTGGCTCTGCGTTTAAAAAATCTGCAGAACTGGTAGAAGAAATCTGATTGGCTTAGCGCGCGTGTAAACAAACATACCTATACGGGGCAAACTCGTGCGGCACGCAATATAGGCAATATGCAGACAGTGGGGTATAACTGCCCTCAGGCAAGTCAGTATACAGGCTGTGTTAAAAAAGCTGACGATGTATCGTTTGCATTCCAATTGGGTGAAAAAGTGTAAAGTGACTGGTACCTCGAAGAACATCCTTTTGTGCTGGTGATACCTGCAATGTGTTTGGTTAAATATAACGCAGGGGTAATTCCACAGAGACAGCACCGCCTAGTGGCCAAACCTGACAGGCAACCACGGTTTAATGCAGCGGTTAGTGTAGGAAATAGTTGAGCGTAGCGTAACCGCTGCTTATGGAGCGTAAGGGGGCCCCCTAACCTCCGTGTTTAATATGTATTAAACATTTATATACCGACTAAACCTTTTTCAAGGATTTTCTAGAGGGAACCACCTCTATTTTCGTAATGCAACTTTTGAATCCTTACCAACGCATATCATTAGCAGGCATCTTAGAGGCTGTGCCCGTCAGATCTACAGATTGCTCAAAATATATAGTTAAATAAAGTGAAGTGATTTTTAACAGATTTGACGCTGGATGTCAGTGTGTATGGCCTTTATCATCATACTGATGAAACTATGTGATACATACTTTGTCAGAACCATCTACCACTGTGAAATGATTTAGAGCTGTACTTGTAGAATTTATAAGCTATTCGACATTATTTTAGGACATTTTTAATGGTTGGCTTTGATGTAATTATGCAGTTCGACAACCATCACATTAAAATCATATATGATAAATCTGTAAAACTACTTCTTTTGTAAATGACTTCAACTGAGATACAAACAGCGGAAATGTGCTTTAAAGCAAGACAAAGTCAAATGTGCTTCAGTTTATTAATATTTAATCAGTTTGACCAGGATATTCGTGTTGGTATCTATACAGAGCCTTTATCACCTGTATACCGCCTTTTAGAGTGCCCTTTATTTTATATTATACTAGTTTTATATAGTACTTCTGTGGTAATGAAAGAATCCATGTATCTCAGAGCCAGTTTCAAGGTCAAATGGAGCAAAATAGGAATGGTAACAAAGCATTTGTTTGGTTGAACTAAAAAAGCAGAACACCACATTTCAAAATTATGTTTGCACATCCCAGATGAATGTTGCACAATAGATCACACATTCAGCTAAACAAAAAAAAATACATCTCTTAATTGCAGAAACAAACCCCAAAAAACAAACAGTTAAACCTAATGTAGGAGGCAGCACCTATACACCGTATATGACTATATAACTTCTGTTAGCGGCCAGTTTAAACGGCAGATTATTAATTGAGTACTAATTCTAGCTTGCTAAAAGTATACGCTTCATCACAATATGCCAAGCTCTCACCATGTACATTGAGGACAATGAGGACACAGGTGTTTGCATCTGTCTCCTCCTATATAAATGTGTAGCCGACTAATTATGTACCCTTTTTTATTTCCTAATTATGTCACGGGTCATTAAAGCAACTGAGGGGTCCTAGCCTTTCACGGAAGTGATTATAATGTGCCTTACCTGGCCTAAGTGTCATAATATATGAACATGTAAATTATCTAAAAAAATTTCATCTGGCACGGTCTTTCGCCCTAACCTAAAATTAATTATACAGGTATTTTAACAGCTAAGAGAAAAATTAAAGAATTAAATGACATTAAAAATAGACTATTAAAAAAAATTATGTCCAAGTGAAGAAGTTTTATAACATCTCTAGATCTGTCATAAAAGCTACAAATAAGAGCACCTAAGTTTGCATCTTAAGGTTCTAACAGCTTATATGAGGATTGTATAACCCGGATAAACACAAAATCTTACAGCATACAGGTCGACTAATTATCAAGGGGAAAAAATAGTGGATAGTATATAACCAAACCTGCTAGATGATATATTTGAATTAACAAATATCCAATATAGCTCTAGAGGGCAATAACAGTCAAAATACCAAGTAATTATTGTCATTTGTCACTATTACTGTCACCATATGTTCATATGACTTAAATTGTTTCAAATACCTGGGATCTTCATTCATGCATGCAATCGATTAATCAGTCATTGATGTTCAACAACAAATCTTATTATTGATACACATCATGTCATGATATTTCATTATTATTCTATTCTTACCACTATAATCGTCATAGTTGCATGTGGGTGCTGGTGTCATTAGGATTTTTTCTCAGGGTCTGAATATAAATAAGACTAGTTGAAAGAAAAACAGTATAAAATGATTATATACCAGTTAGCACTATCATTTATTTATTTATTTATTTATTAAAACATATTTATACAGGGTAGCCCGTTCAGACAAGATTGTCTGATTTGCCACAGGGCCCCGTTTGGATATACAGTTTATTCAATGTATAAAACATGTAAAATGCAATCAGAATTATCAAAAGTGACTAAAGATAAAATTATGCAGCAAGATGGGATATTTAACATGAAAATATATAACTATGACATTTAACGTAATATACAGCAAGATGTGATATTAAACATTAATATAAAACTCTGACATGCAACGTTATACACAAGGCAATCATGAGTGTGACATAAATATGAAATATAACAGAGTTTGAAATAGCATGCAATATATGACATATAAAGCACAGAGGTTTATTACATGATACTTTTTTTAAAGACCTGTAAGGAGGAGCGTTTCTCCGAGATTGATTTAATGTGTTCCACAAAATAGGACCTCGGCATAAAAATGATTTCTTTAAGTATAGTCTGTCCGAGGTTTGGTACATACAATTTATTGGAATAGCTATTGCGTGTATCATGTTGGTGGACTTGGCGAACAAACGTGAACCGGTCGGTCATATAGGATGGACTTAAGTTATTCAGACATTTAAACATAAGTCAAATATTCATGTCGTTGTTCCACTGATTTAATGCCAAGGGACTGACGGATAGCTGTTATGCTACATTCATGATTAAAATTGCGACTTATGATACGTGCTGCTCGATTTTGAAGACCATGAATGGGAGTAAGACATGAAGAAGGCGCATTTCCCCAGATTGTGAGGCCGTAGTCAATATGTGGCTGAATCAGGCCAGTGTACATTTTCAATGCGGTGTCTTGAGGTATGTATCGACTGCACCTGAAGAGGGCACCTACTTTAGAGGAGAGCTTTTTGCATACTTGTTCAGAGTGATCCGACCATGTTAGGTTTTCATTAAGCACTAACCCCAAGTAAGTGATACTGTTAGATTGTTTGATGGGCTTGTCAAATGCTGTGATATTAAGGTCCAAAGTGTCCATAGAACGGGATCTGTTGATGTTTTTTCTATATTGATTGAGAGCTTATTATTATAAAACGTAGACAAAGTAGTGACGCCGTGTTGAAGTTCCTGTCTAATTTTGTTAGGATCATTACTTGTATTGAAAATAATGGTGTTATCCGCAAAAAGATTACATTGACAATTGCCAGTGTTTCCAGTAAGTTCATTTACATAAATTAAAAATAATATGGGTCCTAATACAGAACCTTGGGGTATTCCAATTTTCACAGGATGCTGTGAAGATACTGCGTTAGCTTTTTTTACAGCATGAGATCTATCGCAGAGATAGTTCTTAATCAGTTCATGTGATTTACCATGGAAACCGTAATGTTTTATTTTTTTCTAAGAGAATGTCATGACTGATGGTGTCGAAACATTTCTTGAGATCGAAGAAGCAAGCCCCTGTGAAACGTTTAGTATCAGTTGCATGGAGCCAATTGTCCACAACTTTATGTAAACTTGTTTGAGTCGAATGGTTTTTCAAGAAAGCCGATTGATCATGAGTTATAATGTCATGTTGATTTAAGTGGTATAGAATTTGAGCATGTGGAACCTTATCAATTATGCATGCTAAATGGGGAAGAACAGAAATAGGCCAATAATTATTAATATCTTCTTTGGATCCTTTACCCTTTGTATATTGGAGTGATTCTTGCGGATTTCCATTCAGTGGGAAAGGTAGCTTCACTAATATTCAGATTAAATAAGGTAACTTAGCTGACGCATAATATATGTGAGGCTATTCTCACCAGTTTGGAATCTATGCCGTTGGCATCGATTTTACTTTCGAAAGATAGGCTTGTTAGAAAATGCTGTACTAGAGAGGAGGTTATGAGATTAAATTCAAAGTTACTGGACGATGTTTGGATGTCAAAGCTTTGCGTGGATGAAGGAAATTTGTCAGACAGTTGAAGGCCAACATCAGCAAAGTGTTTGGCCGCTTCTTCAATATTATTGTGCCGGAGATCATTGCTATTCTGAGCTTTCTTTAAGATGCTGTTTACAACGTTCCATATCTTTTTCTGGTTCATAAATGAAATGTTTGCAGAATGCGTCCATTTTAGACTTGATCTGCTTCGTGACAATAAGAAATAAATAAAAGAGTTTATATCACTGCAATGGAATGCTTTAACAACTTAATATTGCTTAAGTCTGCTGTCAAATTGTCAATACATGTAGAACGAACTGACATCTATAACAAAGCAAAACGTAGCCGTGTCATTTTCGCCAGCGCCTCCTGGTGGCAACAGTCGTTTTGCAATCAATAGCATGTTTATGTGGCCCATGCATGATAAAATGACTAAGCTGTAAGTCTGTGCATTCAGACTGTTACGAAGACAATTTGTTGAGGGGAAAAATCCTGGGATCCGGGAGTTGAACAAAGGTCGGCGGCGCACAAGTCAGGCGAACCAACCGCTTCGCTAGCAAAGTAAGCTTCACTAGTGAGACAGTTCGGTCCGCTTTTATGTCACCCCGTAACACACCCAGTCTTAAGAGCGTTCTGCTATCAGAACAAGACTAATTATCCCAGGGTCACACTTTGGTTAGCTTATTCCCTGGGCCACAAAATTAACCGCCACATTAGACGAGCCCCCATTTTGTTTCGAAGACAAATAAATGAGGGGAAAATCTTGGGCCGATCCGGGAGTCGAACCCAGGTCGGTGGCGCACAAGTCCGGTGTCCCAACCGCTTCGCTAGAAAAGCAAGCTTCACTAGCGAGACAGTTAGGTCCGCTTTTATGTCACCCCGTAACAAGACGTCTCAGAGGTGAGTAAGAGACAAACACACAAACCAACGGACAAGACGATCAGACCATGTACAGTGCAAACACACGTTACAAATTCAGTGAAACCACAGTCCTATATAGTAAATTATCTACATTTTTTATTCATAACAAGTTTATCGGTTTGTAATACTAATTTTTTTTATTTGCAATCAACGAAAAAATTGTTATTAGGACATCTTACATGAAAAAAGTGGCCTATATTACACCAAACAAGGAAAAAAAGAAATTGTTTACCTTGTAAAATTAATTACCTTCAAATTACCTTCAAATTCAAATTTCGCGATGGCATCTACCCACATTTTTTTCAACTCCTATCACTGGTCAGATCCCACATGGATGCCTGCTATTAACATGCGATACCGTAATAATAATTCTAGAGGACTTTTCAGAGTTTGGCTGGCCAACTATAGAGAAAGACATAGGGAGAAAAGGAAGAAAATTAAAGAAGTGGAAAGAGAGAAATAAAAGAGACAGAGACAAAAAGGGCAAAGAAAAGCAAGAGAAAAAGGAAGATAGCGTAAAGAAACAGAAAAAGAAAGAACGACAAAAAAAAAAGGATCTGGGAAAAGAGAAGAGTAAGATATAAGTAAAAACTTTAGGAGAATGAAAGAGGGAAGGAAATAGAAGTAAATAGAAAGCAAAAGAGAAGTTTACGAGATCACACTTAGGTGGTTAACGACCTGTGTTCCTGTGGATTCCTTAATTAACAAGAGACCCCCTCCCCTCCCCCATGGGTTTATGTTTCCTTTTGGCGTTCACTAATATTTACAGAATACACTGATTAGACCGCATTCTTCCCTGTGACATCGGATTGTGTTTCTATATAATATTACACTTAAATATAATTTAATCTTATGTATTGAGTTATGGATTGAAAATAAAAATTAAATGAGTCAAATTACAGTTATCTGTCTCTTATTTTGTGACATATTCATTTTACAATTACCTCTAAAGAACGGTCTCCTGTCATATTTGCACAAATTTGAATATAATGATTTTTGGCTAAGCTGACTAAAAGAGCGGGATGATGCAGGATATAGCCTACCCAACGCGCCTGGTGGTGCGTTTACACAAACATAAGCAGAGAACCAGGTGGTACTGGGCTACGTCTCTAAATGCTTGAACAGCATGCGTCGTATCGAGATGCGTTTTAAAGAAATGGAATCGCGGGGGATGATTATACGTTAAAGGCGCGTTTTCTCGCTCGTTCATTGACCTCTCTCTCTCTCTCTCTCTCTCTCTCTCTCTCTCTCTCTCTCTCTCTCTATATATATATATATATATATAAATATATGTATATATATATACACACACACACACACTAGAGTGACGATAGAAAACGGATGACCTTGACAGATCCATGACAACCAATAGATTAATCTGGCACAGATTTGACAACCCTCTTATCAAATATATATTTGACAATCTGAGTTGTAGTTTTAGGTACACTCATTTGACAACCCTAAAATTGTCGATTTGACAGTTCTATTTTTTCAGTGTTTATGTTGTTGTTGATGAGCTGAGGTCAAGTCAATTTGTCTTTTGCATGCTTCTCCAAGAATGCTGGTGATTTGAGACCAACAAATAATACAGCAGCAGTCACAGCTGCTTTTCTGGTATGTGCTGGGCGGAGACTCTGTTTTTCCGTCCTCATATTTTCTTCGTCACAAAACCGTGACTGGCCCGGCCGCTTGCTTCAAACGTGGGATTACGTTGATGGCTGGTATGGCGTCAAGGAATCAGTCAGCAGCCCGGGTGGACTGTGGGCACAAATGACTACTGACAATTTACAGAATGAGCGATATTACAAGCATCAATTGGCACCTACTAGCTAGCACCCTAACTAACCGACCTTACCACTTATTGTATCAGCCGCAACAGAGTTTCGCAGATACTATTTTTTCGTGCAGCCACCACAACCCCCCCCCCCCCCCCCCCCGAACCCCACCCCCAACACACCGCCACGTTCGTTTTTGTAGGACTACGCTGGTCTGGTCTTTCTGAAGCCCGGCATAGTTATAGGGTAATATGGGAACTGGTCCCTTAGAAAGATTGTTGACGCCTCCTACAAGCCTTTTTACGTGGTGCTCATCTATTGGTCTTTTACAGTGACAACAAGTATCTCAGTAGTATGTATTGTGCCTATTTTGTGAATGTCCATAGATCATGGAATGTGTTATCTCATACTTAAGACTGGTGGCGCCATCTGCGATAGATGAAGTAAATCCATGAGTTTGCTTTGGGTGAAAACCTCTCAAATCTCAGAAGTGGTTCAATGAATCGGCATGTATTTGGCATGTTAATCCATCTTGGATATAGTTCTCGTACACATGACAGGTGGCGCCATCTACAATCATGTATTCGTTAAATGCATTTATGCATTTATCTCAGGAGTGGTTTGACGGTTTGGCCTAAAATCTTGCATGTCCAAAGCTCTAGGATGGCATTATTGTACACATAATTGGTGGTACCATGCACTTACATTAATCTTTACTTCGTCAATCCGTGCATCTTGGGATACTTGGGTATCTCTGATGCCTTAAATTATGATTGCTGTCACGCCAGGAGACATTCTATCCGAAACTTCATTCATGCCTCTGTAATTTGGTGGATATCTGTGGTCGCTCGTCCTTGGTGCTCTTGACCTTGATTTCCCGGGGACCTCTGTGTGTGTAATAATGGATTCAAGGGGTTGATGCATCCCCCCCCCCCCCTCCAGCACGGCTTGATAAAAATAGAAAAAGAAAACCGTAAAAGAGAAAGTGAGAGTCTACTGATTACACAAATGTTAAAGTCGCCAAGCAGTGATACCATCTCTTTGCTTATTGTGCTTTTCAATGTTTGCACTAATAATCATTTATGTAGTTGTAATTCACCTGAATGAAAAGATTGACCTACTTACACAAGATTCAGTCTCTCGCAGTTCCCTTTTCTTAACATAATCGCTGTTAAATGCTCTGCAACCAATCAACAAAGATATTGCTGACCTGTACGGTAAAGCGGACTGATTCTTAGGTCCACAAAATCAAGAGGTGAGGACCGAGAGAATCTGGAACTTTTTTTTAACAAACTTGTGAATCAGTAACTCCCTGCCTATAATATCTTTCAAACGGTAATTTTATCAGTAAATATTTACTCTGATTTTATTAAAGCTAGTAGTGGACCTCAGAATCAGGCTGATGGCATATAAAAACTTTTTCAACCGGTCCGACATATTGTCTGCCCAAGTGAATTTATTCAGTGATTGTATTATATTACGAGGCAACGATTTGTCGTTGGTCGATAATGTGTTGCTGGTATCGTCGAAGCACAGAGGTTTTTTAAGGAGCCCCAAGCTTGAAAATTGGGTATGTTAATTTTATACTAAACGATAATTTATTAAAAAAAATATCCAGTGATGGTTTATATATATATATATATATATATATATATATATATATATATATATATATATATATATATATATTTAGTTCAGCGACCACCTTAAAATAACAACCACTTCAAAGGACGGCCCCAATACTTTTTTTTGCTCCTTATTTCAAACCTCGCTTTTAATACCACTTCGAAAATGCTAACACCTCTCGAGGTGCCTTTGGATCGTAGCGTCGATGTTTCACTATATATATATATATATATATATATATATATATATATATATATATATATATATATATATATATAAAGAGAGAGAGAGAACAAATATACCATACATGATAAAAATATCGATTGACCGTGCATTTGAATAACAGGTAATACATTAAATTTCATCTGTGTCCAATTACTCTGTATTCAAACGAAAGTTATTGTCAGAATTTAACAGATGAATAGATCTAGTGTGTCGGTAGTGACCTCTCGTGGAGACTCCTTGCTCTAATGTATTAGCACCCGCTTCACTAGAAGTAAATATGTTAGGAGGGGTCTCCTTTTACCATGGTAGTTAAGACTACTTATCTCAACTCTACATGTTAAAATTAAAGGTAAAAAATGTAACATTTCAAGGAAACACCTGTTTATATTTAATATGCGTATGCTTACAAAATATTACCTCTCATGTGAAGTCCTAACCGAAAGAACAACCAGGTTAATATATTTTGCCTTGAATCAATTCTTATCCGAAACACTGAAACGGACTGCAATAGCCTCTTCACTACATTTATCCCTGCGTCGCACATGAACTGTTCTTCGCTTCATATTCGCGAGGCCAACATTTCGCGATTTCAACCTATTCACTCTTTTGCGAGGGTTCAATTTTCGCGATCTCTCCATAAAGTATAACCCTGATTTTATGAATTAATCATACAGTGAAGTATGTGCGCAAAATCTGAACGGGACCCCAAGTGGATATTGAACAAGCAGAAAGCAAAGTTCATTGTTCACAGATAATTTTAAGATTTGATTATTATATTATCATCATAACAGCTATCTTACATTAACGGTAACATTCAAGATCAATTATTATTTATAAAAATCAATGTTTTGCTTTTCGACTTTTCTTCCACCGTGACGATTGTGACTCTTAATTTGTTCATGACTGTTTTATTTAATTTTATTTATTGATAAGTTCCCCTTTGCGAAGATCGCGAATTTTCAAAACGTCGAGAACTTAAAAGCAACCACAGTGTTTAGAGGCCCCCGTGCATTGTGGGTGTCAGATTTAGACCCAAACAGTCCCTCAACACCTGAGTCGTACTCGTGAGAGTCAGAGTGTACGCAACGTGTCTTTTGGTCTTGTGGTTTGGCGGAACGAAATACCAGCGCCATCTACCGGTCAACGCTAAATGCAATTATTACCCCTCGCTTAAGATCGGCCGAAAATTGTTTTGAATTCTTAATTCGCCTAATAAAGTATATATTTTAAATCTAGCAGAGTGTTCTATATAATGAAATTTGTAGCGGTGCACTGCCATCTAAAACTTTTATTAAATTTTCACATTAGAAAAATATTTAAATTAACAAGGCCTACAGGCCTAATGCGAACCTGTGCATTGGGAAATACACCAGGTATAATGCTTCAATGCTGGACCATGACTTCTCATGTATATGAACAATGCAGGTACTAAACATTTTGAATAAGAAACAATTACACAAACATCACTGCTGAAATTCTGGCATGGATGCACACAACACAACTAGGGACCCATGGGTCTCAACGCTCAGTTGAATTTGTCTATAAGGATATTTTGAAAGAAAATTTTCAGAATGACAGTCCCGTGACCTTAACCAATGACCTTGTAACCAAAAAATCTTAGAACTTAATATCCTTGGACTTGCAGCATTAGGATTATTGTAACAATCTTTTAAAAAGACCTTGACCTCTGACCAGATAACCTCAAATTCTACAGGTTTCCTCACTTTGGGCACGTAAGCCATGTGTGAACGTTGGAAAGTTCAGGATGAAAAGTTTGATTTACAGTGCATCCACAATCTTTTTAAAGATGTGGCTTCTGTGACCTTCAACTTAGATCGCTGGACCCTGAAAATCAAAATGAATTTACATATGTGGTTGGTCATTATAAAATCAAGTTTGAAGCCAGTCTGTCTATCCAAAGCAGAATTATCATTCATAAACTAATTTGTGAATGGATGGGCCCTGTGACCTTGACCTTCGACCTATGACCCCCCAAAAAAACCAGAATCTTCCCCTAGTTGCAGGTTAGCAATATCCTGAAGATGGAAGATTTGCGATGAAAAGTTTGGCTTCAAATGCACATGCATTCCTTTTAATTCCTTTTAATTAGCACAGTGATTAGCAGACCCTCTAAGATATACTCTAAAAGAATAAGACTTCTGAATACCGCACTAGAAATCTACGCTGAAAAAAACGCATGGACTCTGCTAATGAATGATAACCTTGGTCCATTTTCACTAAAATCTGACAACCTCCATCTAAACAAGGAAGGCTCAAAGGCATTCCGTTCAAATATATGTGATGTAATCAAAATCGCAACCTCTCTTAAAAATTTTCACAAGCAAGCAGTAATAGAATTAACATGAACAGTACCCCTTACAACGAGAGTTACTTACCTGGTCACAACAATGACGGGTTCATTCCCGATTATCAAAACGTGCCTTCCTCAAACACGCATGATAATGGTACCTCAATTGAAACACTCCTACAGTGTATCCGAAAGAAGAATGGCCTAACTATAATCCACTTAAATGTAAGAAGTCTTCCTCCCAAGTTCGACGAATTAGTGCTCCTCTTAAAGGTTGGTTCGGTCCATGTAGTATGTCTCACTGAGACTTGGTTGGACGATAGTATCGCAACCCATGAAATCGAAATCCCGGGGTATACTCTCTACCGAAAAGACCGAAATAGACGTGGTGGAGGTGTTGCCATTTATGTACAAAGTTCCTTGCAATCTACCGTATGTCCTTTTATTTCTAATGATCATCTAGAAGTAATCTGGGTCCAAATTCAATGGAACAGACGTAACTCTCTGATCGGGTGAATATATAGACCGCCTCACTCTGACAAAAGTTATTTACAACTTCTCTTCGATAACATTAGCCTTGCTATGGCTAAACATGTTCATACAGTGATCATAGGCGATTTTAATATTGATTTTAATAACCCCAAAGCGTCTATAAATGTTGAGTTGGTGAATATGGCCACATCATACAACCTTCATCAACTTATAACCTCCCCAACTCGAGTCACCGCAACCTCATCCAGTACGAAAGATTTGATTTTTACAAATACACCCGGTATTCACTCATCATCCGGCGTTATTCCGTGGTCACTTAGCGATCATTATATTATTTTTACCCGGCTCTCAGGAGGCAGTTGCCAAAAAGGAACCAAATTTGTGAGAGTTAGGTCCTTTAAGAAATTTGATCCCCTTGCCTTCAAGCAGTCCATTCAGTCATCATTAACATTTCACTGTCTTCCCGATGTAAATGATGTCATCTCAGAATCTATGGCGTGATGAATTTCTGACCATATGTAATAAACACGCACCTTTTAGAACGTTTAGAGTTAGAAATAATAGACACAATCCCTGGATGTCACCTGATATCCAGCGTCTAATATATAACCGAGAACGCATTCGTAAATCTGCTGTGTCAAATAATGATCCACAGCTGTGGGCACAGTTCAGGCGGTTACGTAATCGGGTCACTTGCATGATCCGTCAACTGAAACGTTCATATTATAGACACAAGGCACAGTCATCAAAATCTCCCAAGGAGATTTGGCAGTCTTTAAAACACGTGATCAATCCAGTTAGCCGGGGTCAAGATAGTCCAGATATAATCGGGATGACCTGAATGACTTCTTTGCCTCAGTTGGAAAAACTTTAACCAAAGCATTTACCAAAGATGTTGTGCAGGACCAACCTGATTTTACTGATTCTCGGTTTTCAATCCCTCAAATGAGCCAACAGGATGTCGTGAAACTTCTAGTCGCATTTAAGAATAAACATGGCATTGATGTCCTTAATATGCCGGGGTTCTTACTTGGAGAGGCTGCGGTCATCTTAGCGCCATCGCTGACACATATTCTTAACTTATCACTCAGTACAGGAATAGTTCCTCCTGACTGGAAGTGTGCAAGGGTGGTACCCATTTATAAGGGTAAAGGGAAACTTTCTGATACTAACAATTACCTGCCAATTTCGATCACCAGCCATGTGATTAAAATCTTAGAGAAGCACATGAAACGTCATCTCCTTAATTACTTAAACCACAAACGCTTGATATCTCCTGAACAAACTGCCTTTCTTGCAAACAACTCTACCCAAACTGCATTACATAGAATAGTTGATAATTGGCTGACAGTTATAAACTGCGGACGTGTAAACTCCATATGCTTTCTCGACCTTAAAAAAGGTTTTGATTCCCTAAATCACGATATATTATTGGGTAAATTAAAACGGTATGGCGTAAATGGAAACTGGCACACCTGGTTTTATAATTATTTATACGACCGAAAGCAGTTTGTCTGCTTCAATAACTATAATTCTGAGGTGAAAACCATCGATACAGGTGTACCACAAGGCACTGTACTTGGACCCATTCTTTTCCTACTATATCTTAATGACTTGCCCGATAATGTAACAGACGCAAAATGCTCGATTTATGCTGACGACATCACGCTATACGCAGACGGCATCGATCGCGAATCAGCACAACATAAGTTACAGGCTGCTGTAGACCAAGTTACTAAATGGCTTAATAAAAACAAACTAATTGCAAACACCACAAAATCAGCTACTATGCTTGTGAGTTCCAAGCAACGCAAACAATCAAATTCATTACAAATAATTATCGATAAAGATATTGTCCCGAATGTCGATGAATTTTCTCACCTTGGCTTGATCATTGACGCCCATCTCACATGGAAATCTCACACTTCTACCGTTTTTCAACAGCTATGTTGCAAAATTGGACTTTTACATCGGCTCAGCAAATTTCTACCACAGAAGTTTTTAGTCACTATATATCACGCCTTTGTTCAACCCTCAATAGATTATAGCCTAACAGTATGGGGCAGCTGTCCCAGCACATTCCGTGCCGCAATCCAACGAATGCAGTGTCGTGCGGCTAGGATAATAACAAAAAATTACGACCCAACTCAAAGAAGTTTAGATTTAGTGAAAGAAATAGGCTTAATGACAATTGAACAGCGATATTTGTACCTCCTATCTATTTTAACCTATAAATGCATAAATGATTTAGCCCCTTCATATTTATGTAAGAATTTTCATATGGCGAAGGGCATTCATAATTATTCGACGCGGTTAACCGAAAACAAAAATTGTATCCTTCCGAAACCGCGTATTGAAGCCTTCAAGGCTACCTCTTTTTATACAGGCAGTACTCTATGGAACTCCCTTCCTCGACACATTAAGTTTGCTTCTAATTTGCAGCATTTTAAAAAATTATCACGTTCGTACTTCTCCGATTTTACAATGATGTCATAATCTTATCACAGCACGAAATTGTTCTAGATGTAATCGTTGCTCTTACCGTTGTTAGTACCGTCCCTTTTATTAATTTTATGATATTATCATTCCTTTGTAATGATTTTACAGTCTCATTATGTCTTTTATATTTCGCATTGTACATGTACTTTTATGTATTTTTATTATCATGTTCCATTGTTTATAATATCTTGTATATCTTGGAAGAGGGCCCTGCTTATAACAGAATTCTTATTCTGGTACAGGCCACCCTTCACAATATTATAATAAATAAATAAATTAAAGAAATGGGTCCTGTGACCTTGACCTTTGACCGTTGGACCCCAAAATCAACATGGTTCTTACTTGGGTGGTGGGCCATTTATAAGTTAAGTTTGACAATATATCAAACTTAACTGGAGTTATCATCTGGAAACTACTTTGTGTGGATGGACGGATTGACAGACAGACAGACATACAAACACACAGACTGACAGACAGGGTGATTAGTATTGGGCATCCACTTGTGATCAATAAACACACCAGGTTTTGGGACACCAGATGTAATGATAGCTGAGAATCTGACATGATCGTGTCATTTTATAGTAAATAAATAGAAAAATATTTGTTAAAATTGGAAAACCGTCACGTTTAAGGAACTGACAAAACTAGTCATGGTCAATATTCAAGGCAAGATTCATGACAAACCATGCATGATTTTGGAGGTTTTGTATCAAATTTTTTAATATTCTGGCGGGTACTTTCAAGCCCCATAGCTTAAAGGAAAAAGGTCGCAGTGACCTAATTTCAGGTTTCCAAGGAAATTTTTAATTGACCTCCCTGGATGTTCACTTAGAAGTTTCTAGGACCAGCTGTTATGATTTGTGCCCTGCTAACGGACGGCTGGACATCCAGACGGACGACGGACAAAGCGCCATTCCTATACCTCAGTTGACATACAGTCAGCTGAGCTAAAATTGATTGTAGCTGGCACCACCAGTCTTGTATACAAAAAGGTTTCAGGGATATATACATATGCCCAAGTTCAGACTGATATATCAAACCCCTCCTGAGAAATAAGCAGGGACACACACTTTGCAAAAAATTATTGTAGGTGGCATCACCAGTCTTGTATACGACAAGTATACGATAATTAAAATACGATAGGTATAAATATGCCCAATTTCAAAATGATATATCAAATTCCTCTATAGAAATAAGCAGGCACAAAAGTCACACACTGTGCAAAAATAGGTCAAAATATTAGGCCAATACATCAAACTTACCTTAAGTCTGATGCATGGGGCTGACCACGCTTAGGTAAGAAAGGCAGTTGCCCCGAGTGAACTGTGACAAATTTGCTAGCTCAGGCTACTGCACTGAGTGAACTCATGACCTGCACCTGGCTAGACTGGGTGAACTTTTGACCTGTACCTGGCTGCACTGAGTGAACTCTTGACCTGTTGCCTAATCTGATACAGTTGGCAGTCTGCCAAAGCTATAAATAGATTGGCTCCACATGCAGCCCTGAGGGGCATGACACCCATGAGGTGATCATATGGTGCCCATGAGGTGTTCACGTGTCACCCATGAGGGGATCACATGCCTTGTGCTTGGCTGCACTGTCTGAACTCTTGACCTATATCTGGCTGCACTGAATGAACTCTTGATCTATTGCCAAATCTGAAACAGTTGGCAGTTTCTTAACCTATGTAAATATACAGACACAATCTTGGCCTGTTGGCAAATCTGTTTACACATACTAAAAGACTTTGGCTAAAATGTTTTTTTTTCAAGCTGAAATATTCATAAACTTTTTATCAAAATATCTAGAAAAATAAAAGATTCAGTTCTTTCATTGTTAAAGGTCCGATAATTTTGCCAAAAATCATTCAAGTAAACTTGAACAAAGGCCACCTAAGAATAATTTTTGTGCCATGTAACAGAAATTATAATTGAAAAAATAATTTTGTAGAAGAACAGTTTTGCAGTCCTCAATTTGAGTTAGACATAATAATGGCCATAAGACCAATTAAGTTTTCCTGATATTATTGAAAGAACCATGTCCTACGATAATTCTTTTGAAAAAATGTAACGATTCAACTTGACAGTTTCATCATAAACATTTTAAGCTGAAAGAGGCTAAAATGATGAGGTTTTTGCCCATAAAAAACAGGTCAATGTAGGTGGCACATCAAAATCTGCAATTTCAAATATGAGTTATGTGACCAACATTTGCACAATACTTGGTAATGCTAGCTTCTGTCATTTCTGAGATAACTATGTCAGTATGCTTACTTGGCCAAATGACCGTTCAAATTCATTTAACTGCACTAAAATTCATCAAATGCAAACCATTTGAACAACTACGAGAGTGCTTGCCTCTGGGATCATTTCTGTAAAATATTGAACAATTTGGCTGGACCGTTTACAAGAAGACTTTTAAAGGTTTTTCAGCTTTTCCCCTATAAAATCTAAGTAAATGCAGATAACAAAAAACATAAGCTGAACCCCACAACA
The DNA here is from genome assembly GCA_026874595.1 of Sipunculus nudus. NCBI lineage: Eukaryota > Metazoa > Annelida > Sipuncula > Golfingiida > Sipunculidae > Sipunculus > Sipunculus nudus. The sequence continues at coordinate 45,547,530 of CM049310.1, forward strand.
TTTGATATGTGACAGGTAATTGCATAAAATCTGGGGATGGTAGCTCCTGCAATTCCTGAGAAATTATGGGTTGTTATACAGATGATTGATGACCCCTGTACAAAAAATGGTCAATGCAGGTGGCGCCACCAATACCTGAACTTCATATATGACTCATGTGACCAACACTGGCATAAAATTTGGTGATGATAGCTCTGGCCGTTTCTGAGACTGTCATTTTAGTATGCTTTTTTGGACAGATGACTAAGTTCAACTTCCTGTAATTCGGCCAAAATTCACAGAACTTGAACCATTTGAACAAATTTGAGAGAGATGGTATAAAAGATTATTTCTGTGAAATATTGAACAAACTGGCTTGACCATTTCAGACGAGAAGATTTTTAAAGGTTTTTAGCCTTTTCTCTATAAAATCTAAGAAAATGCAGATTTTTTTCAGATGGCTAATTTTTTGCATTAAATTTCATAATGCTAGCTCCAGTCATTTTCGAAATAGTATGGGTTAACGTATACCTATGATTGTAAACATTGCCTGGCATGAGGAATATCTAAAAATCATAAATCTACATTTTTTTAAAGTTTTTAAAAAACATTCTTGTCAATATTAACCAAAGATAACCTGAAATCTAAATGTCTGGAGGCATGATGTACCGGATGCTGGTAAACTGGTTCCAGGCTAGATGTATCTGCTTCACACAGCTAACATATATGGCAAAATGACTCAATTCAATCTTTATTATTCAGCCTATATTCATTCTTTGGAACCATAAAAGACAATTATTATAAGAATTATTCAGGGGATTATTCCTGTAAAATATTAAACAAATTGGCCTCAGTGGCGTCAGTCAAAAAACGTTTTGCAGGTTTATAACTCATATGGGAAAATAAAGCAAAATGGCTAAGTTAAGCTTCCAATAACTCAGCCAAAAATCACTTAACCAAAACCATTTAAACAAACTTTAATTATCAACATCTAAGGATGATTAATGTGTGAGATTTAAGAATTTGGCCCAGTGGTTTTTGAGAAGAAGATCTTTGTAGCAACTGAGCTAAAATGGGCTGTTATGGCATATGACTAAATTCAGCTTCCCATAAATCAGCCAAAAGTCACTGAACTTAGACCATTTGAACAAACTTCAGAAAGCACTACCCTAGGATCATTTCTGTGCGATATTAAACAATTTGGCCAAATGGTTTCAGAGAAGAAGTTTTTTGTAGCTGTCAGTATGATACAGACACTGATGACCCCCGTTCAAAAAAGGCCGATGCAGGTGGCGCCACCAATACCTGAATTTCAGACATGACTCATATGACCAACATTGGCATAAAATTTGGTGATGACAGCTCCGGCCGTTTCTAAGATTGTAATTTTAGTATGCTTTTTTGGACAGATGACTAAGTTCAACTAGTTGTAACTCGGCCAAAAATCACCGAACTTTAACCATTCGAACAAACTTCAGAGAGATTGTTCCAGGGATCATTTCTGTGAAATATTGGACAATTTGGCTGAACAGTTTCGGAGAAGAAGATTTTTAAAGTTTTTTTTAGCTTTTTCTCTATAAAATCTAAGAAAATGCAGTTAGCCAAAAAATAAGCAAAATCCGATAAAGTTTATTAGATGACTAATTTTTTGCAGAAAATTTCCTGATGCTAACTCTTGCCGTTTTCAAGATAGTATGGGTTAACGTACAGACGACGGACGACGGACGACGGACGCCGGACGACGCTACACCATCGCATAAGCTCACAGGTTCGCTAAAAATGAGTGAGCACCCAGTATGAGCAAGATGAATTTTAGAGTGCTCATTATTAACTAAATAAAATCATTAATAAATATTTTTAATTATATTTAATTTCGACAATAATCGTAAACAGAATTACGCATGATAAGTGAGCAAACAAATAGTATGGAGATGTTAATCATATATTTTAAGCAGTCTTACTAATGCTTAGACATTTTGTTTTCTAAAATAAATCTTCTACGTAATTATGTGATTATGAAAACAAATAATAAAAAGCTTAGAATAAGACAACACATTAAGATAATTCAATCGTTAATCAATCGTTATATAATATAATATAATATAATAAAATATAATATAATATAATAGAATATAATATAATACGATATGATGTAATATAATATAATATGATATAACATAATATAATATAATCAATATAATACGATATAATATAATATAATATACTATAATATAATATAATGTTATATAATATAATACAATATAATTCGATATGATATAATATAATGTAATGTGATAAAATATAATGTAATATAATTTAATATAATTTAATTTAATATAATACGATATGATATAATATAATGTATTATAATATAATATAATATAATATAATACGATATGATATAATATAATGTAATAGAATATAATATAATATAATACGATATGATATAACATAACGTAATATAATTTAATATAATGTTTTATAATGTAATATAATATAATATAATTCGATATGATATAATATAATGTAATGTGATAAAATATAATGTAATATAATTTAATATAATATAATACGATATGATATAATAAAATGTATTATAATATAATTAATATAATATAATACGATATGATATAATATAATGTAATATAATATAATATAATATAATACGATATGATATAATATATTGTTATGTATTATAATATAATATAATATAATATAATATTATATAATTTAATATAATGTAATAAAATATAATATAATACGATATGATATGATATGATATAATTTAATATAATATAATATAATCAGTGATGTAATACTCAAGTCCTTTTTTTTTAGGGATTCGGACCTGGACTCGAGGGTCCTTGACTTATATATATTATATTACCTAATTCAACTAATCACTATATATTATACTCCAGTTAATGAATGTTTAAACAAGATATAAAATGCATCATTGACCTCTGTATTACCGCCACACACTAATAAACTGAAATATCGATTATCATTTGGTTTCCTTCATAGTTATATGATAAGTGCCATCTGTGGTTTCTAAGTGTACATACTAAAATATAGGCTATAGGGTTTCAACATTTGAGATGAAGAAACATTATACCGGCACATCAAGACCACGTGCAATTGTTTACAAACTCAACATTACAGGCACGCGAGAGAGTTATTTGACCCATTTGCACTTTTTTATCCTAGCAACGCTATCATTTATGACCTAATTATCATACACCCATCGCAACCAGTGCTATCCGGACACGCTGCGGCTGCGGTTCACAGAAACACAGAGATCAATTCACCGTGAATTGAAGGCTATTGATTAATTCCACACAGACAAAATAATTCGTTGATATTATATTATTGATGAAATTCTGTAATGCGTGCAAGATCCGGGGTTCACTTATGCATATATATACACATAGGTAATAAAAAAATGGACTCCGTGACCCGAGGTCTGGGGACGCCCCGGCAATGTCAATGCCAAGGCCGACCGGCATATCCTCAATGTCTACAGCACAGACGACCTCTAACAGTATTGTATAAACGTCCGGCTTCAGTTCTTGGAGGTTATTTCTCAGATGCTGCAGTTGCTGGACAGGCAGTCGTGATGTTGGCTGATCAGATGCTGATGTCGTCAGTGCCAGCAGCTGGCTGGCTACAGTGATGTCGCACACACACGCATGCATGTGTGCGTGTGGGGGTATACCTGTACTGGCAATGCCTCACCTAGAATCTTTGAAAATCCGGCCCAGCTGACGGTAAGACCACGTGTGGCATGGCTGTACGTTATTTATGAGTGTATTGGCTGTGTTTATAGATAGGCCTATCGCATTTTGTGTAGAGCATCAATTCAATGAGTACTTGTGTGTATTCATGAGATGGGAGCGTGTGTATCTTTTACTTTTAGTTTTGTAAGAATATATATATATATATATATATATATATATATATATATATATATATTACTTCTAAAGTAAAGAACATTTATAAAGGTCAATGGCCATTTGTGGGTGTGTCTGTGTATGGGGGTGGGAAGGGGGGGGGGGTGGGGAAGGGCGAGTTGAGGGGCTCCTTAGAAACTGAAAGGCATTTTAAAGCAATAAATTTGTCTCTATGCATCAATGAATAATAATGTGTTCTTTTTTTATATAAATTTATATTTAAACATGATAAGTTAAAACCCATAAAACCAAGTTATAAATTACTAGTAATTGAAGGAAGAACTACTATTACTAGACGACACACATATTTATGTGTGTGTAGGGGTGTGGGTGTTTGTTCAGGTGTTTCTGTGCATGTGTGTAACTATAGCCTATATCTTGCCTGCATACACGTACGTTTTAGGGTTTGAACGGACATATTTCCTTCTTTTTTTCAGAGGTCTTTCATGAAGCTCTGGACAGAGACTAAAAAAAATTCGTGGTTGAGCACACGTTACATGTTTATATATTAAGTCTTACTCAAAGAAGGCTGAAACACATCATGGTGAAAAAATTATTTTTCAGTCATAAGTGACAGTCTCACGTGACAGAAACTATCCGCATATTCAATAACAACTTATGTATTCGTTAAGTTTATTGAACGATTTTTTTCTGAATTAACTACCTATTAATATTCTCAATGTAAGCGTTAAAACGTTAGTAAGTATATTATTTAAGTGTAGAGCCTCTACACTGATCGTGACATGCGGCAGTGTCCCACAGACATCTTATTGGATGTAGGTTGTGTCCACTCATTTGACTCATTTCCTCTAAATACACGACAGGAAACACGTATGGCTAATGAAAGATGTGTCACGTTGACTTGTAACTTCATTCTAGTTCATATTTAACGAATACATTAATGTCTAACACTCCAAGTTGTATCAGTCTTTGGACCTCCGGTTCTGACGTGCACTCAAATGTATCATGCTTGAACCGAATTGATTTACTCTTTATAAATTCTTTAAATAAACCAATATGTGTATGTACGTTTATATCGGTTCATTTATATAAATACATGTACATCTGCGTGTTTCTGTGTCTGAAATTAATGAGGCGCAGAGTTCACTACACCACATTATTATGTTAAAACAAAATTATTACTGTATCTTAGGTCAAATGCTTGTAACTAGTTTCAAATTTCACCGACAGATGCCGCTACCTGACTCACGGCACCTAGGTTTGCTGGGTGCGACCATGGCTGTGTACCTGCCGACCCTTGCCAGCTCTTGGACAGTATCTGCTCGGAATCTGATCTCAGCTCTCACCAGTATGATTCCCGGCGGACAAAAAATACGTGAAAATAGCTCAAACCCTCCCCTGTGGTTAACAATCGCAGGAATATTACCAAGTTTCATCGGTGCATACATAATATTAAAATACTTGTATCATCGGAGAAAAAGTAAGCTGCTGCCAGTTGTTCATTTAGGAAACTCCACGGTACCTCTTTACATATGGCTGGCCAAGCAGCGGCAAAAACGTGGCGAAATATTTTATATCACATTGAATCGACAGGAGATTTTGGTGCTTAATAGTTATGACGTCATCAAGGAAGCGTGTAGCGACAGGAAAACGGATTTTGGAGATCGGACACACGAGTACGCTGCACTGCGGTCTTCCTTCAATGGCCTCGATCTGGGTTTCACAGATTTTGGTTCAGAATGGATATTCATGCGCAAACTTTCCACCAGGGGGCTGCAAAATCCACTAAAACACATGCCTGATCTAATGCAAGAGGAAGTAGCCGAACTACTTACAAAGTGTGTCGAAAACAAAGATTATAGCGCGGTGATTGCGGAGGTGCACGTGAACACTATGTTACACCTGGTATGTTGACTTTATTGATAACTTATTAAGTGATTAAAAGGATACATTGTAAGTCAATGCAATTTACAACATGACGATACTATTATCCGGCATTTTCAGTAGTACAAGGGTACCTGTCTGAAAGACCACAAAAATAATAAGACCACCTGTCTATTAAGACCACCCTTGAGTGAACCGAACGCATTCATATTGGTTATAACTGACCTGTATGTCTATAAAGACAAACTGTGAATTGAGACAACATTTTTTTTTAGTCCAGCAGGTGGTCTTATTACACAGGACTCGCTCTACTTGATGTTTTCCGAATTTAAAATCCGTGGATTGTGTTCATGACTACAGGCATAATTTGTATTTCAAGTCAGTTGTTTTAAAGTGTTAAATGGAGCAAATTTAAAACTAAAGCAATATGATACGTATTCAGTTATACCTCTGTTACTGCTGCTACAACTTGAAAAAAAAAATCAAATATTAGCCCAAATCAAATTGAAAAATGCAACCCAAAACGTGACAGTTATGTTGAAACCGCATTGCGTTTAGCTTTGAAACTAGGCTTTTCGACATAAATATTGAAAACTTGTCTGTATGTGTTATAAAGGATGGATATTATACAACACATTTTCTTTTTAATTTTTGGTATCATATGTAAGTTTAGGTGTCGGTTGTTAATCTGATTTGTTATATTCTCAGCTATGTGGGAAGAGAACGGAGGGTATCGGTATTAAGGTTAACGACGTGCTAGACTTTGGCGCCCTCTGGTTGGAGTGCACGGCACCAGGCTTCGGCTCGGAGCAGGACTCCTATCCCATACTTCGCCTCCTACCGCTCTCGGACACACACCGGAAGTTACGTGATCTCCACAAACTACAGAATGAGATAATCCATCCCATAATAAAATGCGCAATGGTGAGTATGGCAGCACAACAGTGTTATACATTGAAGAAAGGTTTGCATGTTCTTGGCCTACATCACAGGGCATTTTGGCATGTCTCTTCAAACATTGCTTAATGCATTGATAACTCCAAGGGCGGATCCAGGATTTAGAAAAAAAAAAGGGGGGGGGGGGGGGTCCAACCCAGGAGGACTAATAAAACCCTTAAAAAAGGTCCCAAGGTCTGGAAAAGGGGAGGTCCAGACCGCAAAGTTTTGTCTGAAGCCCTTGAAAAACTTTGTTTCTGATGAAAAAGGAGGGGGGGGGGGGGGGTCCGGACACCCTGCCCCCCCCCCCCCCTGGATCCGCTTCTGAACTCTGTTAAAAGATTTCACTTAATTGTTGAATTTCAAAGCAGAATGATATTTGTCAAATACACAAAATCACAGATTCTAATAGACATCCACATTAAAAAACAAAACGTGAAAAATATGATCTGTGGTATAACTGTAACCATACAGAGTGATACACATTCGTACGCGCAGAGAAGGTCCCAGCTTTCATTATATTTGCCTTTTTAATACTTTCCTGTGGATATAAAATACACTTGGGCATATAGACAAAGTTTACATTTTAATTCCCCTTTCTTTTAATAGGTATGCGATATGGTTCACATTAATTTACACAAATCAGTAACAGCGCACCTATCCCTGCATAACTACTTATGTATCACAACTGTTGATCTATTTGTTTATCATATTTAAGGGGACCGCCGGCGAAAACACGGTTATACGATACTTCGCGGAAAACATGAACCACTCGTTAGGGAATTCATCATCGTCGACCAATACACTAAAAGGACTGACACAAACCTTCCTTATAGCAGGTGAAGTTTACATAAAAATATTTTTCAGATAATAACATCACTGATTACTATTAAAATTACTATTTACTATTAGCCCTCTGTCATATTTAGTCATATACATACCGACGAATCAATGTTGCATTTTCGCCTATTACGTAGTTCATTCTGAAATATATATGTTTATCTGTTGAAATATTTGGAATATTTGGAATATTAGTTCTAGATGTAAAATAATGCGTTCAATTTTGCTCTCAATTAGTCAAAGATACAGTGGGCTGTTTTCTTTGACAGGATTAAAGTCTACGGCAGATGAAATTATTTAAATCGGTTTTTATTGAAACATCTTCTTGGCCCCATAAAAATCCCTGATCTTTCCTTGACAACAATTCTGAGATTGTGCGCTGCTCTGTATGTTTGAATGTTAGTTAAATTTCAAATTTGATTAACCTAAAAACTCTGGGTTTACAATAAGAGTTAAGTTTTAATATTATTCATTGTGCTATATTTTAGGTATAGAGACCGTGCGATCAGCATTTACACATTTAGTATACCTGGTTGCCCACCATCCACGTGTTCAAGACGTTATTCATTCCGAGTTGGACACAGTCGTGGGGAGACACCTGAAGCCAGCTTTGTCGCACAAGGCCGACCTGCACTTCCTAAACGCAGCCATACTGGAGACCCTGCGGTTAGTTACGGTGGTGCCATCTGTCAGGCGACGGACGAGAACAAACACCAAAGTTGGGGGATACCAGCTACAGGCCGGAACACAGGTAGATACAAATATTTTTTTTTCTGCGGGTGTGTCTGTTAATTTTACAGAACGACAGTGAACAGTTTATTGAATAAAGATGTAATACGGATAGCTCATTACGACATCTGGTTCTTTAAGCAGTACCACCGCTTTGTTAAGACGTTGCTAAGTGATTCACGTGCTGGCTCTCGGAGCAGAAGGTACACCGTTCGTCTACGAGGTTCGATGTTTTATGGTGAAATTGTGAAATCACAGCCAACAGAATCACGGAATTGACTGTCTACTCCACCAGTTGTGACTTCTGGATGTCCCTAAATCGGTGTATATGAAACCTGAAGTCGAAAAAGCTTAAAATAAAATCATCATACTAATCATAAATGTTTAAAGAAAAGAGTTTGTTAAGTACATGGACTTCATAGTAATGTAAGCCTTTGAAAAGTTATTAATACTGTTTTTTTTAAACAAAATAATAATAAAAAAATAAAATTGATAAAAAAGAGCTTATGTCAGACATTCAAGGAATTCTCGTAAATACATTTTGAATAGATATTAATGACCAATTAAACTTAATGCTGGTGAAATTGCAAAGAAAAGGGCTCATTTTTACATTCTATTTTTACAGCTGTCAGATATGTAATGAATTTAAATCATATCTGGAAATAAGAATGCTTTTCCAAATTTTCCATTTGTGTTTTTAAGGATAATTTTACCCGAACGCTATCACCATCGATAACGTGGTTATATAGAACTCTAGCTCGTGGAATCAGTTCATTTTTTTTAAGAATATCCTCAGTTTCTCAAAAACATACTTATTTTAAGATTCAGCAATGTATTCTATTTTCGCATCCGCTCCGGGGCCGTTCTTTCTTTAGTTAAAACTCCTGTAGTACAAGGTTATGTCTTGATTAATTATACAAAAATCAAATCAAATAATACACACATATATTTGATTGACAGGTTCTTGTTAATATATGGGCGGCCCATCATGACGTCAACAACTGGGACGACCCGTTTGTTTTTCTCCCTGAGCGGTTTTTAGATGACAAGGGGTGTCTCCTGCCAGTTGACAGTCCCGTCCGGAGAAGGTAAGGAACGGATCACGCTACCTTTGGTCTAAAATCACAGGCGCTTGAATCTCTATTTATAATAAAGTCTTCATATCTCCAATGTTCTTATAAATACTACGACGGAATCAGGTCAAACGACCCAATTATAAAACGGTTATACCGAGTTATCACTTGTAATATGACAAGGTAGGCAACTCGGCAAAAACCTTTCGACGGCGGCCATTCCAAATGGGTCATCACCTGCCTGTCAACGAAGGCCGCTTCTGCCGGGTCTGTTTAAAACGTGGAGAGATGGAAAATTCGCGGAGAACTCGTGGAGAATTTGCTAAGAGTTTTTATATGCAATAATACTTTTAAATACACAATAAAATAACTTAAAATGTCCAATTTTATTACACTTAACATATTTATTCACTGGTAAATGACCGAAATAATTAAAAATCTGCACATTCACGTAAAATTCAGCTCTCTCAGTTGTTTGGGCAAGCAGGGTCTTAAGATTTTATTTGTGTTATGCAAGAGACAACGAATAGCATCAGGCGATTGTGGGCAATTTGCGATTGCAAATGCAGTTGATTTTTGTTTCAATCCAAAAATTAAACGAATTCAACATTTTAACCAGGATTTTATGCAAAAACACTTAGTTTATTGTTTCAGTTCAGGCATTTCCTACAGCAAAACTTTTTCCTAGAATACCAAAGGCTAATTTTATGCAACTAGGACCATTGGGATTGAATGTGAATATGGGTTAGGAGATGTATTCAAAGACATGATTGGGTGTCATAAAAAAGTGTAATTTCATTAAAAAGGGTTTCATTAAAATGTGCATTTGTCTTTAAAATAACTAAAACAATTAATGGTTTTTATGAAGATAATACAAATAAGTTATTGTACTGTTGCTGTATGTATGTGTACATTGTGCTATATTTTTCATTTTATTTTTTATAAAATACCCTGTATTGTTATGGTCAGAAAGAAGTGTGGTGTATTTTGCACAGAATAATAAAAATATAATTCTTTAACTGTGATCACAATATATATTTACTATTTTTTTCTTTTATTTTATTTAATCCTATTGCCAATTTGATTCATTGGTTAACTTTTATTAAATTGTTGCATGTAAATTGGTCCAGATACACTATTAATGGTGATAGTGTTTTTATCTATCAATAAATGTAGGTAAAAGAATGTTTTTTATTATATTATATATTTCGTTCACCACCTGTAAATAAGATACACCTGCATAGTTTTGCTTTGGTTTGCACAATAAACTGTTGAAACATTAATTGTTTTGCGGTTTCGTCTTAAGATCTGTCAGTGTCAGCTGGTGACTCAGACGGGTTTTATATTTTGCGTAACGCATTCACTTGGCAGTGAGTCTACATTGTTTAGCATTAAAGATGAATTATGAAGTTTTTTTTTTTAAATTATCTCCGTAATTTAACTGTGCCCAATTATGTTAAGGGTAATATATTTGCAGTTTTGAGTGATTTTAATATGTATATAAAAGTATCATTGCATATGAACACTCTCCGCCAATTCTCCGGGAATTCTCAGCGAATTCTCGATCTCTCCACGGATTCTGCGCGTTTTAGACGGACCCGCTTCCGCCACCGTTTGGAATGGACGACAACGAAATTCAGACATGACTGCAAAAGGTTATCCAGGCCACTTGTATTAGTGGTTGAAGCAAGGGAAGGTGGATTGATTTGATTCTGTAACTCCCTTATATTGAACATGCATACGGATTACGCATAAAAGGAAGATAAAGCGAGTATAAGCGGGTCAAGAACGTAACTTCCCTTATTATCGCTCGAAAGGTTTTTGGCCAAGTTACCTACCTTGTGTCATATTACAAGTGATAACTCAGTATTACTGGGTCGTTCGACCTGATTTCGTCGTAGTATTTATAAGAACATTAGAGATATGAAGACTTTTATTATAAATAGGGATTCAAGCACCTGTGCTGAAATAAACTGTGTATACAGGTTATGCTAGACAGTCTATTCCTCTTCTTCCACCAGAGGGCGTTTTAATGATAACAAACATAATTAACTTGGGGACGGCTGACACTGCTTGACCCAACTGTCAAAATTCCTTTAACCACAATGATTTACCAAGAGAGTCCTTTTTTTAGTAGTATTATGAAGAGTTTATATTTCCCTGTTTTGTAAATGAAAGAAACCCTCCCATCGAATTGGAAAGTCATGATACTACATGGACCATTGGTGTATGCAAACATAATAACTATGCACTTTATCCCTTACTTTTAAAGCTGGATTTATTTTTTAAAATTGGCTAACATAGTCTCGTGTGGTTGAATATTTTACATTTTTAATTAAAAAAAAATTGTTACAGGTTGATAGCATTCGGTATGGGCCAGCGGGTATGCGTTGGTGCCATTCTTGCCAAGCAGCGGCTGTTCCTCCAAGCATCCGCCCTCCTACAGAAATTCCATTTGGGTCTGTCTTCCAAGTGCAACTGCTTCCCGGGCTACCAGAATTCTAGCGGGAAATTAAAATTTGATCATCTACAAGAAAAGGAGAGCGCGATCTGGAAATGTGACGCAATAAAACTAACTCTGAGAGAATGAGAGACCAAGAATTGTTAATGTAACCAAAGTTCTTTCGTCGTCAAGCGAGTCATGCCACATTGTTAATGATACACTTATATAATATAAACATGATGATACACACAAACACTGATACAAAAACAATCAGCAGAGCTAAGAATGTATGGGGTATAGGAGTATTTGCACGATATGTTGATAGCGTTTTAACTTTTACGTCATGACATTCTTTGGCTGATGAACAGTAAGGATTTCACGACACCTCTAACAAATCAAAAACCCGAATCAGGGTAGTAGGCGGACGCGCCAAACTTGTCAAAGGTCCGCACTGGATTCGGATAGGTTCTCACTTTGGGGCGCGCATTCGATTTTCTAACCAGTTAGCAAAAATAAATTTTGTGGAATTTTGTTTTAGAAATTTCACCTTTGACTTTAAATTGATATATTTTTCAATCAATCGTAAGGCCCCAATTTGTCAAACAGTTACATAAAGACACGTGTTATCATCTACGATAATGAATTTAGCTGCATGAAATGCGCAATCGACATGGTCTGTCGTGAAAATGTTGTTTTGAGAATCATGTTCTTGTAGTGATATTTTTTTAGGTTTTTGTTGATACATGTTTTTGTCGTTTACATTAACAAAATAATAAATCTAATTCAAGTGATAACTGTGACATTGAAGGGATTTTATCATGCATACATGACTCTGCCCATGTATTCATTAACACATATATTTCCATACATATGCATATATGCAGTAAAAAAATTGTTTATTTTTTAAGTGAAATCACCTGTCTTTACAGATAAATATATATTTGTCAACCATATAGGTCTACCCACTAAATACAATGTATTCATTACACTCTTCATAATAGGTGTTTTTTATAACTGAATGAATTGTTGTTATCTATAGAAATGTTCTTGTGTAAGAAAATTGTTGCTTGTTTCCATCCCGTTAAAACGTTTTTTTTGTACCCTCATACTTCTGTTTATATAGAAATATTGAATATTGTACATATCTCCCTGCCATTGTATTCTTATAATCCAGAAGCCATATCTAGGACCACAGCTTTAATTATTTTGAAAACTTCATTCTAGGGAACACCGATAATCTGATATTTCACGATGTAATCAAATATAATTTTAATTTCAGCAAGACATGCAAGAGTCTGGTCTAATATCATACATTGGAAATTTAGATTATGTGTTTGGCACTCACATGTCTCGCCTCCTTATCCCACCACGCACACAAATACTTTTTTTTCTTAAGTGCTCTTTGGGATAAACTAAGTAAAAATTTACCGTTTAGACTTTATGTTGACCTGGATAAAATCGAAGCTGCTCTGTCACCTGCAAACCTCTTAATAAACCAACATTCTGATGTAATGTAAACTTTTGTCAATTTTTTAATAAAAGTGAATTGTAATTTACACTTGGGCCTGTTCATACCGTTCCGTATTTCCTGTTGTAGTACCAGAATTCTGTCATAGATGTCGCTCCAAAGGGATACCATTACGGTAACCACTTGACAGGTCTTTAATATGAGCAACTAAAAACGGATCGATAAGGGCAAAATATAAAATAAATAAATAAAAGGTATGGTTCTCAGGCACCGCCCGCGTCAATTTTAACCCCCACGTCAATTTTTTTTTTTGTTTATCATCCTTCAAGAAGATAAAATAATACAATTTTGATATGATTTCCTTTGTTATGATGTGCTTTTACCTGTTCAGCAAAAGATTCTGCAATTTTCATGCTTTTCCCTTATCATTTGACATTTTTATCGAAGCATACAAAAAAATAATAAAAATAAAAAAAACCGTCCGCCCGTATTGATTTCTGAAAAAAAAAGCCTGAGAACCAAACCTTATTAGTTTGGCCTAATAACAAATTTTAAGTTCTGTGTATTATCCTATTTGTACCCAAACGGTGAGCCTTAATGTTCACACATAATGACCCCCCGGGGAAGGTTTTTTTATTAACATTTATTGGTAACTAAATAGGGCCTAGTGAAAGGCTAGTTGTTGACTGCATTTAGCCAACATCACATAGTTATTATGCATAGTTTTCTATACACTTTATTATCGTAATTCTGCCCATGATATCACACTTGCAAAGTTTTCAACTTCGGTTTCATCAAATCATGTAATTATCATGGTATATTTGGTCGACAGTAACAACACTTATTTCGAGTGATAGGTTTTGTTTTTGCCTACACTGAGGAGGTTATGCTCTCACCTCCGTTTGTTTGCCTTTGTTTGTCAGTTAGTAGGACTACGTTGATACTACTGAACTAATTTCACGAAACACACGTTGAACCGACATTTGCTAACTCCGCACATGCACTGTCAGTGAGTTCTTGGTTTGTCAACTTGCAGGTGCTCCTTTTCTATCTTCTCTCCATCAAACAAGCTATCAACACCAGGAAACCGTTGCATACAGAGCAAGCTTCCACTGCTCAACAATATATTTTTATGTCGCATATTTGTAACAGGATTACCCAACGACCACTGGACCGAATGCCATAACAGTGCGTATAGCGAAGGAACATACTGATTTCACTCTCATTATGGTGGCTACCATTCCCCTATTAATGGCTCCTGAAACTAGTCTGTTCCGGTCACGACTGTTGTGATAGAAAATATCTGATGGTAATAACGTTAACTAATTGTTTATATATTTGATCAGTAGATGGCAGCACAAGTGCCTCAATCAAGAGCCAGTGCTACACATATTAAATATACTATATTTCAATGGATGAACTAAGGTGTTCCCAGTTGAGTAGCTTCGTTCAAGGAATAGCCCGGAACCCTTGGTGATGCCTTTCAATCAATGCGTCTGCTTTCTGGCGCCTTATCGCGTGACGTCCTTTTATGTAAATGTTTGCCTTCTTTACTAGAGAGCATGGGTTTGCAGACTCACGTGTTCCCTCCTATCAGTGGTCAAGTTACACCCCAGAGATATTTATCCAAAGATCGGACACTGTAACATCTCTTTAAGCTTAGCGCTGCGTTTTATATATTTTTGTTTGCAAAAAACTTATTGTCAGTCTAAAAAGCCTTTAACTAGAACTGTGCCAGAAATACTAAACACTTGATTTATTATGCTGCACGACACACTTCTAAATGGAGGTCAATGTATCGCAGGCATTGGACTTAACGACACAATAACAATATCCTCGCTGACACAAAGTGAAAAAAACATGTGTGCCTGTGACAAAGGTTGCATTGACGCTATTTAAACAACTAGGATATAACAAATTCTTGCGTCGAGACACGTCTGCAGAATTTCGGCCTGGACAGAGTTTCCAAAGGGCGAATGTACATGTGCCGAATCAACTGGGTAGTCCCTGATAGATGGACCGGCGAGGTCCTTCACAAAATATTGTGAAAATACTCAGAATTTCTGGGAAAATATGGAAAACCGGCACCCCTAAGGACACACTATCCATCTTTCCTGATATTTCAAAAGAAAATTTTCTTTGGCGTTGCCACAGAGGAGCTGAGTCGCAACGGTTGAGTGCCAGCAGCTTCAGTTATAATAAAGATTTTAGAGTTACATGTATTGACAATAATACATACATGTGAATTAAGGGCGTAATAACCAAGTTTTAAAATGACACGTTTTATTAGACCTCCATTATGTTCTGTTTTGGTGTGTGTGTTGCTTCGTTTCATGACATTTTATGGAGGGTTCTCCTTGAACCAGACAGGAACCATTAACGCCTATAGGGAATCTACAGTATGTTTTGTTACCACTTTGTTAAGTTTGTTCACACATGCCGAGGGCCAGAGATATTTACTTGAATTAAAGGCCGCCTATTTGGCGGACAGAGCTTACCTGTGACGCAACTGACAAGCTGGTAAATTAGTTCATATGAAAGAGAGAGAGAGAGAGAGAGAGAGAGAGAGAGAGAGAGAGAGAGAGAGAGGGAGAGAGAGAGATATTATCTCTCGATGATTGCAGGCTGGTGTTCATCACGTAGGAGGAAAGTAAAAAAAACTTTTTAAAATTTTTATAAATTAATCTTCTTTAAGTATAATACACAATTATAAATAAGTTATATATCTGTGTCACAGCATTTGGCACAAAAAATAATTTCCACTTTTCAAAAGGCACATGACTAGACTTTTATCGTTGCGTGATTTATTTGAAAGAGAGATGACATGGTACAAGGACAAGTCATTCCAGTGTCTGCCAGAGGACTTATGAGAGAGCTATTGCCGTCATATATTGTTTCCAATCCTAATAGATTATGCTATCAGGCAAACAGCAAGCCCAAGAGAGGTTCCTACTTCTCTAACGGGGCCCGGACTATAACGCGTATTGATACGATAGAAATTGACACCCCGGTGGCGGTGAGAAATGGCGGACTCACAAATGGTGATAAATGACTCGGTTAGACATCTCTCTTTTATCGGACGGGATCTATATCTGTAGCTCCTGTACAGAATGGTACTAACTTCAAGGAGCGCCCGTATTAGGCGAATCTGTGAAAGCTTCCCCTGAAGAATCGCAGAAGATTTATTTGCAATCTATTCTATTTATTTTCCCAGTCAGTTATTAACTTTATTTGGCGTGATACTCTAAATGATAAAATCATTTGGATGACAAATTCTTTTCCCTAAAACAATAATAACCCACTGGAAATGATTAAATCCTGATCCCCTCTACTTGGTCCTAGTATCTGGATTTTGTAGATTTTTACAGTTGTACTGGTAAAATATAAATATAAGACTTTCGTTAGAAGAGAGGAAAAGGAATTGCATGAATGAATACACTTATGTTTGGTAGGAGGTTGGAGGAGTTACCCCTTCCAAACGCTGAGAAAATTTCACAAAATGCATGACCTTTGGAAAACAGTTAAACATTATCAAGGATTATGAAAACTATTTGATAAGTCTTATGGATTAAATATATGGATAAAGTGATAAACTTTAATGAACTGCTTGAGCACTATTTAATTTACCTTCGGTTTTGCAGCTGATAGTAAAATTTGGTGTAAATAATACCTGACATAGCCGTGAACTCAAACTGAATCTTTCACAATGCGTATTATCATAATTGATTGAACACGTGAAATGAGATGTTACATGCATGATTCCCTGGATGAAATTCTCGATCAAGAGGACAAGGTTGGTGATCCAGGGGACGAAACTGATGATCAAGAGGACAAAGAGAGTGATCCAGGGGACGAAACTGGTGATCAAGAGGACAAAGAGAGAGATCCAGGGGACGAAACTGATGATCAAGAGGACAAGGATGGTGATCCAGGGGACGAAACTGATGATCAAGAGGACAAAGGTGGTGATCCAGGGGACGAAACTGATGATCAAGAGGACAAGGTTGGTAAACCAGGGGACGAAACTGATGATCAAGAGGACAAGAATGGTGATCCAGGGGACGAAACTGATGATCAAGAGGACAAGGATGGTGATCCAGGGGACGAAACTGATGATCAAGAGGACAAGAATGGTGATCCAGGGGACGAAACTGATGATCAAGAGGACAAAGATGGTGATCCAGGGGACGCAACTGATGATCAAGAGGACAAGGTTGGTGATCCAGGGGACGAAACTGATGATCAAGAGGACAAGGATGGTGATCCAGGGGACGAAACTGATGATCAAAAGGACAAGAATGGTGATCCAGGGGACGAAACTGATGATCAAGAGGACAAGGTTGGTGAACCAGGGGACGAAACTGATGATCAAGAGGACAAGAATGGTGATCCAGGGGACGAAACTGATGATCAAGAGGACAAGGTTGGTAATCCAGGGGACGAAACTGATGATCAAGAGGACAAGGTTGGTGATCCAGGGGACGAAACTGATGATCAAGAGGACAAGGATGGTGATCCAGGGGACGAAACTGATGATCAAGAGGACAAAGATGGTGATCCAGGGGACGAAACTGATGATCAAGAGGACAAAGAGAGTGATCCAGGGGACGAAACTGATGATCAAGAGGACAAAGATGGTGATCCAGGGGACAAAACTGATGATCAAGAGGACAAGGATGGTGATCCAGGGGACGAAACTGATGATCAAGAGGACAAGGTTGGTGATCCAGGGGACGCAACTGATGATCAAGAGGACAAGGTTGGTAAACCAGGGGACGAAACTGATGATCAAGAGGACAAGAATGGTGATCCAGGGGACGAAACTGATGATCAAGAGGACAAGGATGGTGATCCAGGGGACGAAACTGATGATCAAGAGGACAAAGAGAGTGATCCAGGGGACGAAACTGGTGATCAAGAGGACAAAGAGAGTGATCCAGGGGACGAAACTGATGATCAAGAGGACAAGGATGGTGATCCAGGGGACGAAACTGATGATCAAGAGGACAAAGGTGGTGATCCAGGGGACGAAACTGATGATCAAGAGGACAAGGTTGGTAAACCAGGGGACGAAACTGATGATCAAGAGGACAAGAATGGTGATCCAGGGGACGAAACTGATGATCAAGAGGACAAGGATGGTGATCCAGGGGACGAAACTGATGATCAAGAGGACAAGAATGGTGATCCAGGGGACGAAACTGATGATCAAGAGGACAAAGATGGTGATCCAGGGGACGCAACTGATAATCAAGAGGACAAAGATGGTGATCCAGGGGACGAAACTGATGATCAAGAGGACAAGGATGGTAAACCAGGGGACGAAACTGATGATCAAGAGGACAAAGAGAGTGATCCAGGGGACGAAACTGATGATCAAGAGGACAAAGATGGTGATCCAGGGGACGAAACTGATGATCAAGAGGACAAGGATGGTGATCCAGGGGACGAATCTGATGATCAAGAGGACAAGGTTGGTGATCCAGGGGACGCAACTGATGATCAAGAGGACAAGGTTGGTAAGCCAGGGGACGAAACTGATGATCAAGAGGACAAGAATGGTGATCCAGGGTACGAAACTGATGATCAAGAGGACAAGGATGGTGATCCAGGGGACGAAACTGATGATCAAGAGGACAAAGATGGTGATCCAGGGGACGAAACTGATGATCAAGAGGACAAGGTTGGTAAACCAGGGGACGAAACTGATGATCAAGAGGACAAGGATGGTGATCCAGGGGACGAAACTGATGATCAAGAGGACAAGGATGGTGATCCAGGGGACGAAACTGATGATCAAGAGGACAAAGATGGTGATCCAGGGGACGAAACTGATGATCAAGAGGACAAAGAGAGTGATCCAGGGGACGAAACTGATGATCAAGAGGACAAAGATGGTGATCCAGGGGACAAAACTGATGATCAAGAGGACAAGGATGGTGATCCAGGGGACGAAACTGATAATCAAGAAGACAAGGATGGTGATCCAGGGGACGAAACTGATGATCAAGAGGACAAAGATGGTGATCCAGGGGACGAAACTGATGATCAAGAGGACAAAGAGAGTGATCCAGGGGACGAAACTGATGATCAAGAGGACAAAGATGGTGTTCCAGGGGACAAAACTGATGATCAAGAGGACAAGGATGGTGATCCAGGGGACGAAACTGATGATCAAGAGGACAAGGTTGGTGATCCAGGGGACGCAACTGATGATCAAGAGGACAAGGTTGGTAAACCAGGGGACGAAACTGATGATCAAGAGGACAAGGTTGGTGATCCAGGGGACGAAACTGATGATCAAGAGGACAAGGATGGTGATCCAGGGGACGAAACTGATGATCAAGAGGACAAAGAGAGTGATCCAGGGGACGAAACTGGTGATCAAGAGGACAAAGAGAGTGATCCAGGGGACGAAACTGATGATCAAGAGGACAAGGATGGTGATCCAGGGGACGAAACTGATGATCAAGAGGACAAAGGTGGTGATCCAGGGGACGAAACTGATGATCAAGAGGACAAGGTTGGTAAACCAGGGGACGAAACTGATGATCAAGAGGACAAGAATGGTGATCCAGGGGACGAAACTGATGATCAAGTGGACAAGGATGGTGATCCAGGGGACGAAACTGATGATCAAGAGGACAAGAATGGTGATCCAGGGGACGAAACTGATGATCAAGAGGACAAAGATGGTGATCCAGGGGACGCAACTGATGATCAAGAGGACAAGGTTGGTGATCCAGGGGACGAAACTGATGATCAAGAGGACAAGGATGGTGATCCAGGGGACGAAACTGATGATCAAAAGGACAAGAATGGTGATCCAGGGGACGAAACTGATGATCAAGAGGACAAGGTTGGTGAACCAGGGGACGAAACTGATGATCAAGAGGACAAGAATGGTGATCCAGGGGACGAAACTGATGATCAAGAGGACAAGGTTGGTAATCCAGGGGACGAAACTGATGATCAAGAGGACAAGGTTGGTGATCCAGGGGACGAAACTGATGATCAAGAGGACAAGGATGGTAATCCAGGGGACGAAACTGATGATCAAGAGGACAAGGCTGGTGATCCAGGGGACGAAACTGATGATCAAGAGGACAAGGATGGTGATCCAGGGGACGAAACTGATGATCAAGAGGACAAGGATGGTGATCCAGGGGACGCAACTGATGATCAAGAGGACATGGATGGTGATCCAGGGGACGAAACTGATGATCAAGAGGACAAGGATGGTGATCCAGGGGACGAAACTGATGATCAAAAGGACAAGAATGGTGATCCAGGGGACGGAACTGATGATCAAGAGGACAAGGTTGGTAATCCAGGGGACGAAACTGATGATCAAGAGGACAAGAATGGTGATCCAGGGGACGAAACTGATGATAATGAATACACAGTTGGTGATCCAGGAGACGACAGTGTTGACCCAAGAGGGAGAGGACATTGATTTGATGGTGAAATCAATAAACAGTGAACCTTTGTCAAAATTTAGCATACGTTTTCCCCAGATGCAATTATCAGTTCAGTTCTTGATACAATTGTGCATGCCACTCGAACTCATGCCGGTGTCAGTTTATTGTTACGGAGGAAGAACTACCACTATGGACATTGCTGTGGTTGATGAATGGCCATGGTACACATGTAATTCACTCGTTCATTTAATAATGATAAACGAAGTCGTCAAACAAAGACACAGAGGTAAGCTTGAGACAACCGTGAACAGAGTGCGCCGACCGGCAAATTGCCATCAATCGAGATGACATGAAGGTCCGACAAATTTTATTTCCTTCCAGGATTTCCAACTGTAGTACTCCCTATGAAAAATTGGTGACTGTCTGAATTGTGGATGGTGAGAGTTTTGACTGCATTTTTTTTTTAAAGTTTTATCCCGCCATGATGATATATTAATGATCGCTCAGGTATTTGCCTTTGCATTACTTGCCAAATAAAAAAATTTGGAAGTTGGTGCTTAGAACTGGAGCGTTTGCGAAAAAAATGTAACACTTGATTACATTACAATAAGCAAAACACACTAAATGCCAAGTGTAACCTTCTAGCCATACGGGGTATCCCTTATTCCAGCGTTGTATATATATATATATATATATATATATATATA
Organism: Sipunculus nudus; assembly: GCA_026874595.1. Lineage (NCBI taxonomy): Eukaryota > Metazoa > Annelida > Sipuncula > Golfingiida > Sipunculidae > Sipunculus > Sipunculus nudus. Next base: position 45,568,921 of record CM049310.1, read on the forward strand.
TATATATATATATATATATATATATATATATATATAAAACACTGCGTGTAGCACAGGTGTCACCACGTCTGTTTGTGCTGGCTGCTGATTTTCATCACAAGGATAAACCGGATGACCATAGAGCAATGGTTCCCATATACTCGGTCAGCTCCGTTATCTTTCCCAGCATCCACTCAGCACTCACTGTCATCCCTGCCTGTGGTTACCAACGGCTACTGTATACCCACTGTATTTCCATACGCTTACGAGCTGCACGATTCATCAGATAACCGTCTGCATGGATAACCAGCATACGTGCGGCCGTAATTAACAGGTCTGTTTTTATTTTATACATTAATAATTTTGAGCTGTATTACCATGATATTAGATCATATATCTTGTTACGGAACTTAATATCAACAGATCACATATGCGTGATGAACATACATTTTGTCAAAGAGATAAAAAAAAATCAGATTCTATAACACTAGGCAGCGTGAAATGTCTAGGGGAATGAATAAAGAAGTCAGTGGTTTTTTGTTAACAAATAACTATAATTTATTCTTAAAACAGCACTAACATTACAATACACTAAATCAATACAATTACACAGAATAACAGCGGTATAACAACAAATTAATACAATCACACAGTAAAATAAACAAAGTGCACAGTACCTGGATACCACTGTCACAGCGATAAGTCCTTTAAAATGCAAAACCTGGCGAACACTTCACACGAATTCTCTCGGAGAATAACAGTCCAATGTAAAAACTCTTGTTCCATGCAATCCAGAAAGTAAACTTGAGACAGGCAGCATTAAATTGTACAGAGTTAGTAATAGTAGAATTCCTGATATTACTGGATAATAGAATAGGTACAACACACTGACTAACAAACTTCCGTGTCCGTTGAAATATTCTCTCACCTCTCTCTCTGCTCTAAAACACAGCCTATTTATATCCTATTTATAACCTCTCGCCCCAAGCCGAGAATTTTCCACTTCTCGAACAATCTGAAGAATCTTACAAAGTACACACGTTCAAAGAACATACCAGAACAACGAATGACGTGTCTCAACATATCAGGCTCGGCCAGGCGAGAAAGCACCAAGCTAGCATATTAACGAGAGTTCGACCAGTACGGATTAAACTAAGAATGCAACACGCGGCCAGACACGGGCGCTACAACACGAGTTACGCCCGTGTCACATAAAAAAAGGGCACCTGTAACAATCTATATATTGTCAAAAGATCAGTAATAGAGTATGTTAAATTTTCTTGATAAATTTTGAATCTAGCAAATCTCTCTTCTATGTTAAATTATAATTGTAATCGGTATTTTGTTGTACAACCCTGTTTTTTTACGAAAAAAAATAACGATCAAATAGAGCAGACGCTTGATTTTATCTCAACATAATATACGGGATACTTAATGGTTCACAGCTAGAAAATCTGTCCACTCTCTGCCCACCCATCCATTATCAACGAGAATATAAATTTTTCTATGGTTCAGTGGTTGCTTTCCTGATGCACGTGAAATCAGTATTTCAAATATAAAATTAAAAAAAAAAATGTACGTGACAACATTAACACGATAACAACATTCAGAACGAAATGGTGGTCATGCTGTTTAAAATGACATTAAGAGTAACAATATTACAGAAGCTTTGGTCGATATGACATTGTTATTGTGGTACATAAAGGTAATGTAGCGATTAAAAGTAAACCCCTGATGGCCAAATAGGCTCGCCTTCATCACTCACGTATTTATATACCTTTAGGTCAATTGAAACAATAAATTAGATGCATATTGTATAAAACCGTCGATCTTGAAAATATATACTCAAGGTATAAAAGCAACCCAGCTGAATGAGCGCTTTAGGTGGTTCGGGTATTCCATTCACTTCGTAGTTTCTCCTAGTCCTCCAGCAGTACAGGGGAACCCGCATTGACAATCAACCACCCACGTTTAACGACTACCTTTCTTTGACGACCAGTATTATTGGTCAAGGTGTCGGTGTAAATGCTTAATCCTCTGTAAACAATTAACACCTTCGGTCCAGGGCCTGTGATAAAACGACGTGGCCCCAAATCTGGATGAAAACTCGTCAGTGATTGTCATTTAAAGGGGCCCAATCACCTATAAAGCATGTTGAGTTTACACGAAAAATAGGTTCTTCCCTTAGAAATAAAACTTGTATCTGCCAAAATATTGCCCTGAGCCGTTTGCTTACTCCTATAAACGAATGTTGAAAAGAGTTGACCAGGCGCGATCACAGGTTTCCACATAAAAACAGCGCTTGCTTCGCCTATGCTACAACTCGTGTCAATCTGGAGATGCCCTGATTGACCTGGCCTTAAAAAATGTAATACATGTGCCCGCTAGCTGAAACATTACGTGTTTCGGCTCTCAATCGGACCTCCGGTCACGCAGCCTTAAAACTGTAAACAAACACACTTTGACTGTGTTTAAACGCGCAGAGCCAGAACAAGGTGTTAACAGATACTGTGACTGGGGGCTGGGATGGTTTTGCTGGGAAATTTTCATATAAAGTAAAACTGAACTGATAGTGTGAAAGAATAGGTATAATATTGTTCCTAATTATGTTCCTAATTAATAGCATCAGTACAAATGATTAGAAGCACACGGACAGATAAAGTAATGTCGCAAAATACGAAATTGCATGTGGTAAGATTTATACGAGATGTGAACGATATTGTAATTGGCAACGTAATGGTGCCAAAAAAAATCAGAGGGGACCATATCGTTTTGAGCACTTTTTTTCAGTAAACGTATTAGCGGGAGTTAATTGGACATTGTACAATTAAACCGGTAAATTGGCTTATATATAATAGGATACAAATCAGCCCTACAGGAAATTTTATCTATTAATAGAAACTGTTTAACAGTTAACCATTTGAGTAAACCTGCTATTTTTGGTTAACCTAGAAAGCTGTTATCTGATGATATAAAACCCTTATTGGTAATTAGTAGCTTTATATATCTATATTACCGTAAAGCTTTGCTGACCATCATTATATCTAATACATACACTGAAAACCACGCTTGTTCCATTCACTCAAAATACTGTACATTACACGGAAATCGAAGATTGTGTCTATTTGTCCTCATTTCCTGGTAAAAAAAAAACTCACGCACAAGGGATTCATAAGCGCTGTGGTCATGTAGGTACACTTTCATCTCACTATCATTTTTTTTTATAAATTGAGCTGAGTATGATAATTGTTGAAATTCACGTGTTGTGTACCAATGATTCCTTGTTTTAGATTCCTTGTAAATAATTATTAATATTTGTATATTTTACTATTGGTAACTTACTAACAAGTCGGTGTGTTTATGGCTATTGTTTATAACCGAGTGACCCCTGGCCTAGTCTTAACCGCATTTTTTGCGCCCTCGTTACCCAGGAGATAACGGGTACTGCTTATTGGTGGCAGGAAAATATAGATGATATAAACCCTCTTGCATATACCCATCGCTGCTTGAAATGTGATCCACAAGGAACTGAAGGAGACAATAACAATGTACATCCCCCCCACATTAAGGCAAACAAACAAACAAACAAACAAACAGGAAGCAAAAGTGTAAAGTTAAATAAAACTGTAATCGTCTTTTTTATAACAACTGCACGTATCTTTCATTAGACTGCCGGGATGTTTGGCCTGGTCCTGAGTTGTGTGGTCCTACTCAACCTTTGGGGACCAGCATGTTCCCGCTTGAACAAAGCAGGTAAGAAGATCTAGTTTATAATATTTTCAATGATATTAACCTTTAGATACATCATGTGGTAATAGTATGAGAGAGAGAGAGAGAGAGAGAGAGGGGGGGGGGCAATAAAGACAATAAAATTAAAAACAGCGACGACGGAGTCACCTTTCCTCCATAAAACCATCTACGGTTGTTTAATTGGTGTATACACAAAATTATGTGGTTACTGGTTAAGCCCTCTGACCGACTCGTTACACTTTGCACTGGTAATTGGTGTGGTTTCATTACTTAAGTATATCTTCTAACGTTTTAGTGGGAGCTCTTAAATTGCAACAGTATATAAACCTTATTAGAATTAATTATCATTATGATAATCTTTTTGTTATACTGCAGTGTATAATACAACATTTAGTATAGGTCTATGGTTATAAGTACAGTTCTACTAGTAAAATATATAGTTCTCAGTGGAAACATTATATATACATGTACTTTCAAGTTTAAACATTATCGTTTTACCATTTTACTATTATTACAGGTTTTTGTCAATGATAATATCCTTGTAAATATAATTTGTTTTGTTTCCTTTTACCATATGCTCAAGAATATATTGTCGGTAGCCTTTTTTAAATGAAATTTAATCTAATTTAATTGAAAAATTACGAATATGGTTATATATGTTTCCTCTGATAAAAAAATGGTTCTATGATATATGAATGCCGATATTAATATTTATATGTGTTATCAAATTATCTTATTTATAGTGTTTAGGAAATCGCAGTTTATAATTTTGTTTTATTATTTTATAATATAATTAATTATAATTCGTATATGAAAATGCGCTTCAGGGCTTGAAATGTAATGAGAGCAGTGGGTTATTATCATGTAATTAGTTGCCTCGGGTCGACTAACAGAGAAAAATGTGTAACTTGAACTATGATATAACACATTTGACAATAAAAAAATCACAGTTATACCGTTTTTGCAGAATCCAAGCCTTTTCGTTGCAGATGAATTTTGTCTGCATCTCACACTGGTTTCTGGACTTTAAATGTATATTTATACGTAAGTCACAGAAAACCCATCGCGACAAGATATTATATATCCTTATGACAGCTTTGCAGTTCTTAGACTGGCCCAGTCGATGCAGTGGTTAGGACTTAATTCCCCTCGCTTACAGACGTATCAAATTTGCTCTCGCTGTGTCGCAACGCTTAGATACTGCTAATTCGCGGAAAATTATAAAATAATTTATGGCCCTCTGACCGACTCATTTCATTTAGTAAAAAGATCTGGCACTGAGTTACTTCTATCGGTATACTTAGAATCACATTTTATTTTACTCAGTTTAGTAGCAAACATGAATACTAAAGCCCTGGCGAGCTAAGCATGGCTGACATTGTCAACATCCAGCGATCTTGCTAATTTAAATCTTTTCCAAGCAAAGCCCGTGTCGTCAAACATGTACCAGGACTTATGCAGGGCCCAGTCTCTGTTCTGGGTTCAATCATCCCGTCACATAACATCGGTGCAGGTGTAAGTAATTTACCTCTCTTTCATCATAAAGATCCTCGATTATCGCTCAGAGAATGGGGATTTCAGAAGCGGTGAACGAAACTACTGTGGACTTACACGAATCTCGGATGCTGAACTTAGTCAATAAACAATAAATGGGTCATATGAATAAGCGTTGAAGACCAGTCAACTCCAAAGGGAAACAGAAAACTGCATTAATATTAAAACATGATTAGCCAATGTGGACTAGGTCTTCGCTTCTGTCATAGCGTCATTTCCAAATAAACGTGATGCTGCAGAAAAGAGAGAGTGAATTTGACCCCGTCTGGCTCAGTGTTAAACTAGATATTTTATTATACGACCATATTATATTTCTATTGAAATACTTCAACTAAATAAATTGTGTGAATTGGCAGTTATCCTAGGCTCCCATCATCCATTTTAAGAAAAGCTGTGAATCATGAGTTTACGGCTAGCAAATATACATATAAAGTGAAATCTTGTATGACGACCACCCGGCTAAGACGACTCGTCCAAGAGTTATGCAAGTTATCAAAAAAACTTCCCGCTAACACGACCGTTTGGCTATCTTGCAGGACCCCTGTCGGGAGGGTATGCTTTCATCCTCGTTAGTTTTTGTGTTTGTGTGCGTGTTTGCGTGAACGTGTTTGTGTGCTTGTTCACAACATAACTCACGTAATCATGAACGGATTCCGATGGACCATTCAGCACGTTTCGGGAAATGGACAAATAATATTGTGGTGCGGATCTGGCACATGATCTGGTTTGAGGGGCAACATCATGGAATATTTACAAATGTACAATCACTTAGGCATGAATGAACATGGGAATATGGGCAAATAAGTAAATGTTAACACGGTTTCGGGAGCATCCCGCGAAAGGGATCCCCATGTGACGTTGGCTTGCATTCTTTAGACTTGATAGATCATGCTGTTATATGGTTTTGTGGACTGTGACCATACTCGTCAGGCCCTGTAGCTACTTTGTGTCCGCCTCCCTCCTGTTTCTGACACATTTAGGATATTCAGTTTCAAATATATGTCCGTCTCCTCTGTGAGAACATAATTCATTGATTACACGAAACTACATTGGTCCATTAAAGAGAGAAATATATATTCGATTTATCGGCACAAGATTGTTATATACTATAGTGAACTATAGTACACTATACTACTCCAACTAATTTGTACTATATCGTAAATATACATATTTAACCTCATCATAATGAACAGTACTACACTATATAATATTATTATTATTCCATTTGCTAAACTAATCTCTATTGTAATGTTCTATAAATATATTATACACTACTGTGTTGTGTTTTATATTCACAGTAAACAGTGGACGGTGAGAAAGAAATTGCAGCCATGTGGTGTAATAATAATTAATGCACATAAAGAGTTAGCTGATACAAATGTGTTAGTGGTAATAGTATAGATAAATATACCAAAGGTTGTAAAAGCTAGAATTAGAGCAAATGGAAAGTAGGGGATCAAATGGGAAGTTAGGGGATCAAAAATATAAAATATATAATAAAAATATAATGTGCTGTTGATTCAATAGGCTGGTGATTATATTACAGCTGTGTTGATTGTGAGTCTATGTGGCTTAACACCCCCACATCCGCCTTCCTACATGTTTATATATCCCTAACAAAACCACACATACACGGATTATCGTGTCAGATTATCGCTGTAATCCTGGTCACAATCATTCTACAATTTCACTGAGGTCTATAGAAGAACCACCCTTGAAATCGAGGGTAATCCGGTACATATGGAAATTTTCGTATGCTCTCGGAGGATACCGCCGGTATTCTTCGTGCGTTTTCGGAGAGCTCCGTCTGTTATGTTCGTGCGTCCTCGTACTACATCGTAGTTGTAAGCTTTCAATAGAAACAGGAAGCTAAGTTATTCATTGGATGTTTTGTTTGCAGAACCAAATGTACTTTAAATTAGACAAAATGCATCATGTTACAAAATAGATTACCCTTAACAATATTCATGAAAAGATACCTATGAGATATTATGGATGGAACAGTTATATACCTTGATACATCTGGAATATTACTCATAGTGTCCTGTAATTGACACATTGACAGGATCAAAACATTATCAATAAGATATTACTGAGTTACAACAGGCGTAGTAACACTAAATTAATCAAATTTATTATTTCAACATAAATATCATTTAAACGTTCTTTTGACGTAGTTTATCCCCTTCTTCTTGGGTCAATGTACATATTTACATTTCTAAAGCACTGGATTTACCTTTCTGTAGATAGTAAGGGCTATGGCTTGGTATGTATACTGTGAATTCAGAAATGCAATCGGTCGAGAAATTAACATTGAAGGACTCGAGTACGGACTTGGACTCGAATCCGGACTCGTCTATACTTATTTAAGGACTCGGATTCTTACTTGGACTACAGGGTCCTGGACTCGGTCATGTACTCGGACCCGGAGGTAAGGACTCGAGAAACTAGGCAGAGTATTTTTCGAGTCCAGCAGGTAGGAAGCTCTGTCACATACTGGGAAAATATTTAATTACAGGGGAAAACTTTTGACAGAATATTACAAGAGAAAGAGTTTATATACCAAATCTTAGCTCTGCATTGGGAGCTAAATGTGACTAAACATTCAAGTCAAAAGCATGTGACATAAAAATACTTGAAGTTATCTTAAATTTCAATTTTAAAATTCTTTTAATAAGGAGTTTTTTTGGGGAATGGACTCGGATTTGGACTCGGGTTCAAGATGATTTGGACTGGTAAAAGGTGGACTTGGACTCGAACCTCAAGGACTCGGACTTTGACTCGGACACAGATGGTGTGGACTCGACTACATCAGTGTTTCAGAGTGAATACTATAAGGTCAATAATTTAAATCTTCATGGGCCACGTTGTATCATCATCATTGCGCGCATATAGAGATCTACATTTTCTTAACAGTAATTTAGTTCAAAGGTATAATGTTACACACGAAACTAAAGTCTGTAACATCACTTTGCTCCAGGGTGCGCCAGACGAGGGTACTATGACCCGGATGTAGTGATGGCGGGATTTGGAAACACTGTGTAAGTTAATTATAAACATGGATTGTATCATATGTCATCATGTCTAAGCCCGGCACTAAAGAGTCCTTCTGTTCTGTTGGGTATATATATATATATATATCCCATATAAAATAAAATTCCGCACGAGTTCAAGTATATGATTATGTTGAATCAAAGTCTCAAATTTTAACTTTCGTAACAAGCGTGATCAGTTCTGCATGATCTTTGTCTACGTCTAAATGTCAACTTTAAATAGTGACTAGTCTTCCTAGGAAATTCCTAATCGATTTTCAAAGGCCATCTTAAGTTCGGTGACTGCAAAGCATGACAGCTGTTTTGTTACAGCAGAGGCGGTTTTTCAAAATAAACTTCAGTACGTAGGAATAAAAGGAATAAAGACAGACCTCGTGCGGCTGTGAAGTATTTTATAAAATATTTTATACAAGTATACTTGTTGTCACTGGAATATATACCCGCATATTCCAATATTTCACATATTATTGTGACCGTATTATAAAAAAGTTCAGTAAAAGCAGAAAAGGCGCAATAAATTCTGGAGCCGTGGCAGGAATTCTTTAGAGAAACTTTCTCTTTCCGGTAGGAGTAATACATAGTTGTTTCGCGTTCGTATACGCCTTGCATAATCTATGAGGTTGACTTTGACGCTGAACTGGGGATTTATCTAGAATTCTAGATATATAACACTCACTTCTTGTGGTCTCAGTTCAATACAATATTTGCCTTGTGAATGAATATAAAGAAACTCCATCCGTGTCAGATCATATGTAGGCTAATGCTGTTCTGATTTCATGAACATAATTTACAATAAATTTTGCCCAAAAAATAGTTTCACACTAATTGTTTACTTGCAAATTGTGAGTAATTTATAATGTACAGTTTCAGCATTCTAGATGCATATCCTGTATACCATAATTGCACCCCCACCAGGGGCTTGAGATAATATGTAATCAAACGTTTTGTACCTAATTTGTTTGTTATTGTAAATAGCATAAATAAAAGCGCGTTAAAAAATCAGCCATTTATCTGTATTATTTTTTATTTTACGAAGATTGACACCACCTGTAAGTTGGAACGTGACGACAACTTTCAAGGAGGCTTCCCACTTCACAATGAGGGATGGGAATGTCCTTAAACTGTCAGCACGTGCCGTTGTCAGGGTAACGGACATCGACGAAGATGGAACACAAGACCTCGTTGTGGCGAGCGAGGGAAAAATCTTCTATTATCGCCAGGTCAATGGGAAGCTTGAACCTGCGGCTGATATCACATCTGACGGTAGACCAATTGACACCGAATGTAAAAACCCGAAGGGAACCGGATTTGCATACACTGACATCACAGGTGACGGCCAATCAGATATCATAATCAGTGCAGAGAAGACCCTCTATTACTACCCTAGCTCTGGACGACGTCACGCCACCTTCAGAGCCAGAGTAATGTTAGGCAAAATACATTCAGATATCTTCGATATCGGTGACTGGAACAGAGATGGCTTGAAGGATGTAATTGTTGGTCAGTTCAACGGGGATTTTAGTTACTACCCTAATGTTGGTAATGTCACAACTCCACGCCTGGGGGCGCTGAGGTCGCTGATAAATCTAGGAACGATGCCATATTATCGGTATCCGCGAATTCTGGACGTAAATCGGGATGGAGTGATCGATCTTGTATACAGTATCAATTGGGGAGAATTCGGACTTTGCGTTCAGGGCAACGGTGCTTACTTTAACTTAGAAATGCTGAAACTGATAAACGGTGAGAAAATTAACGTCAGGGAGAGGTACAAAGAGCACCAGGCACCAGAGGTTGCTGATTTCAATGGCGACGGTATCATGGATTTAATCACTTCCGGACAGACTGGCGATATTATCATTTTTACAGGTGTGAATATCATTCAAGAAAGCCTAAATGAAATTCAGTATTTCTTTAACAAGAATGCACTTAACCTAACAGAAGCACTGGATACGGATGACTTTGTCTACAATGCATTATACGACTCTAATCGAAAGCTGCAATTAGTCGTGAATAGTAATAGCTTTAACATTGAGCAGAAAAAGGAGGTGTTTAACTTTTACGTGTATTTAACCATGAAATACCCCCAGTATCTCCTACGTCATGCTTGGTCCAGCGGGTCGATGGCTTACTTAGCGTCATATATATGGATTATTATGTCGGAGTGCCTGCCCGACACACCTGAAAATAGGGCTGCTCTAGCAACCCTAACAAATCAAACACTGTACGACCAAGGTATTTATAGGGACTTCGGTATATTTCTCATCAATAACAACCAGGCGGCGCCACACGCAGTCAAGCTCATCTACACATTTTTCGCCTTGAAAGACCCGGCATATTATTCACTTTCTATGGTAACCCAGAGAGAATTTTTACAACCGGCGCGCAAGGCAAAGTTTAGTTCGGTGAGAAATTCAAGTATCAATATATTTGCTGATATGCAGAATGCTGAAAACCCCTTCCCACAAGACTGTGAGGTTTGCAAAGAGTCGCATCGATCAGTAGGGGTGATGACGTATATAATTGCTCTTGCACATGAGGTTGGCCACAATGAGTTAGACCAAGCAAAAGCCCTCGCCTACAGGCCTGAATTGAAGCTACGAAAGTTCCAGATCCTCTCCAAAGTCACAGCTGATCACGTGGTATGGAAAGATCCAGTAGACAAAGGGTATGATGATAATCTCACACAAGCACGTTTCCTGGAGAGGAAATTATGGGATGGTAAGGGAAATTGGTTCGGATTTATGAGAAGCTTTTTCACCTCGAACAAAGATGGAGTACTTTGCAACATGAACAGCCCACGTGGTAACCTTGACTACTTCATCCGGGCACCTCAGGAAGCCTTTGCTACCCTAACCAATCAATATTTCTCAGATTCCAAACTCATGTTAGACTTTACGGTGGAGAGAACGAAAAAAGGATTTCCAAGAAATCTCGACTGGTTTTTATTGGTAGCTGAATACTATAGTCGTCATGGAAGCATGCTTCCTATGTACGTCATTAATACGCGGGGTAACATGAGGCGCTTTTTTGCCTCACTGAAGCGTAACGAGGAAGGATATATTAATGGTTTGACGGTGAAGCGTCCGGATTATGAACCTGGGCCTCACGTATACAACTTCACCCTCGGAATTGACGGGTTTGTTACGGCTGTACAGACATCGTAAACTCTAAAAGAAAATGTGTACCATTTTAATTTTAAAATGTTAGTTAATATACATAATTAAGGTTACTTAGTCAATAACCTTGCACAAACACAAGATTTTTTTACAGTATTAACGACTCTCAATTGACAAAATATGAAAAACTCATAAATGTACATGTTATTATTTTGTTATGCATACATATGCTGTTTGATTACTTAATTCCAGGCCTTTTTACATTATTATTATAGGAACTATTATTGTTCGCTCTCTAACCAGTAGAATATTCATCTCAATGTTATTGTATCGCCAGACAAAGTCTGGAGAAAATATGGTTTGGGCACGGTTGCGCCGCCGCCGCCGCTGCCGAGATTTCGTTTGGACGCGATAACTCAAAAAATATTTTACGGATCTTTACCAAACGTAAGACGTGCATAGATATGGGTGAGAGGACGGAGCCTACTAAAAATGGGGTCATGATCTTAATTAGGAGAGTGACCTTGATCTTGAATAGGTCAATTTTTTGGAAAATCACACACATTCTTAAACATCTCAAGAAATCTTGCATGGATTGATCCAAAAATAAACTTGATCGAAGATCTTAGATAGTGTTGTCATGTACCGGAAACTGGTGGCGCCACCTGTTATCCTTTTCTTGTTTTCGTGCCATTTAATACCCCTTCATTGCCACTTAACAGTACTTTGAGAATTATAAGTCAAAAGCTAATGGACAGATTTCTTTTATATTATGCATATACATAGACATGGGTTATGGGATGATGTATATTTAAAATGTGGTCATGACCTTTCCAATGAGAGTGACCTTGACCTTGAATATTGCCATATATGGTGAAAATCACATTAAATCATAAATATCTCAATAAGAGATGTATGCATTGGTCCAAAAATCAAATTGACCGAAGTTCTTAGATAGCTTTGTTTTTTGTGGAAGACAGGTGGCGCTTCCTTCTGTCTTTCTCTTGTTTTCGTGCCTTTTAATACCCAATCTTTGTCACTTGACAGTACTGTGAGCATTATAAGTCTAAAACTTGTAGACAGATTGGGCCGAAATTGAGCATGTACATTGATCATGGATAACTCCATCTTGTAGTCAAGACTGTGGTGCCATCGGCAATCGTTTGCCGTGGCGTCCATCTCTACATGTGCCTTTGGTGAGAATTGCTCAAATCTCCGGAGTGGTCCTTGGTATTGGTCTGAAATTTGACATGTCCATCCATCTCGGAAATTTTCTCGTAAACCAGACAGGTGGCGCCACCTGCCTTGCCGTTTTTGTAGAATAAATTAATGCCCTTTTCTGAGGAGTGATTTGCACTATTGGCCTGAAATTGTGCCTATCCATAGATCTTGGCACTCCTCCATCCTTTACTCAAGACAGTTGGCGCCATCTACAATCGTTTTGCTGTAGCATCCATCTGTTCATCTGCTTTAGGTGAAAATTGCTCATATGTCCGGAGTGGTTCAAGGTATTTGTCTGAAATTTGGCATGTTTATCCATCTTTGAAAGTTTTCTCATAAACCAGACAGGTGGCGCCACCTACCTTTCCGTTTTTGTAGAAAAAAAAATTAATGCCCTTTTCTGAGGAGTGGTTTGCTCTTTTGGCCTGAAATTGTGCATATCCATGGATCTTGGTCTCCTCCATCTTGTACATAAGACTGGTGGTGTCACCTACCTTCCCTTTTTTTTTAGAATACAATAATGCCCTTTTCTCAGGAGTGATTTTGCCTATTGGCCTGAAATTGTGCATATCTATAGATCTTGCACTCCGCCAACTTGTACTCAAGATTAGTGGCGCCTTCTGCAATCGTTTGCCATGACGTCCACATGTATATTTGTTTTAGATGAAAATTGCTCATATCTGAGGAGCCTTCAATGTGTTGGTCTCCATTTTGGCATGTACATCCATCTTGGAGAGTTTTCTCGTCAACCAGACAGGTGGCGCCACCTACCTTACCATTTTTATAGTATAAATTCATCCCCTTTTCATAAGAGTGGTTCTCTTTATTGGCCCCAATATTTGCTAAAATATTGTTTCTCAAGTTGATAGATGGAAGAAACAATAGTCGCTTTTCAATTGTCAGTATATTCTTAAAGGGAGGGGGGGGGGGGGGAATTAATTGCCTGGCGATAATATGGCACCTGCGGTGCCAAGAAATATCTAGTTTTTATATTAGTTTTATCTAGTCAAGGTGTTCAGTCTGATCTATTTCTGCTTGCGTCCATGACAAATACAGGTGTATCTGTTGGCGGTCATATATTTAAATTAGTTTGTTACATAGTGGATTCAACTGAAAGTTCTAACCTCCCCATCAAAAAGTAAACAGACTTTTATTCTTTTTTTCATTGTCTGAAAGTATGTTTTTTTTTTAGTATAAAAGTAAAATGAGTTATTTTGGGTATTCTATTTGCTTTTTCTTTTATATATGTCTAATACGTTTCTAATTGGATCTATGTAGGGTGAAATGGTGGCATTATTCAAAGCACTCTCTGGTGGCGGATGCTCGAGTTGGATCTTAATTCAAACCTTATTCAAATCATACATCACGTATAAATACTCCTAATATTCTTACTGAGCCCGTGTAGACGGCATTTTGAAAATGTTTATCCCACTACCAAGATAAAATATTTCTGGATGATTCTCGAAACAAAATATTGAGTGAGTGAAGTGGCAAAGGCCTCTTGAACTTTCATGATGAGATATGATATCGTTCCTACGAGTCACTCAACGAGATGTACTCTTAGGAACGAGGTCGTCACCAGTAGAAACGTGGTACTGTCTCATTGAAAAAGAGACACTGTCTCTGGTAACAGCGATATCAGTTCTATCCCTATGCAAACTATTATCTTTTTTATATACATTTTATTTCGGGACTTCATGTAATAATTCTAAAAATTAGTTCCCGTTCTAAATCTGACAGCACATTGAGACAGAGACTAAAGGTATATGTGGTTTTATTGCAAAGTCAGCAATCTGAACAACAAAACAAGGTAAGCTGAAATTTGCATGAGGTATCGCCATCATGGTATCTCTAAATCTCTCTCTCTATATACGTAATGTTAAGCAAAATGCATGCTGGGAACAAGGTAAGGAGTTTCAGGTTGATGTACACATATTTTATGTATGTCTGTATAACAGTATATTTGTATTCCTGTTCGAATGTAATATTATATCACAAATGTTGATGTACATTGTACATATCGGATTCAAGAGGGAAACTGCATTTTGAATAAAAATTAGCTTTAATATTTTTCATTTTCATATTTAATTTTCCCTATTTGGTTCATCGCAAAATCTCGAATGGGAATGCCACGTTAAGAAGTAACAATACAAAAAGCAGCGCTGAGTTTCCCCAATCACGTGTTCTGGAAGGTGAAGAGGACGGAGCTGTACTCTGAACGTAGCGATTTTTGTCATGTGACCTTAACCAAGATGGCTCCGTCGCTCTTTCCGGTTCATCGCGGAGAGGCTCCAGTGGGGTTGGGCTGAAGAAAGCTTCAGTTGTCGTCCTAATTCTTTTTGATTTACTCCGTCGGCAGTCTCCACTCCACCATTTCCGGTACAATCTGGCTATATCTCCCTTCTTTTTTAAAGATTTAATTGCATTATTTAAATCCTTCAGCAGAGGTGAACCTTTACTAACAGCGAAAGCGTACTCGTTTGGGTTAAGCAGTTCTTTATCATTTAGTGTAACTAAATTGCACGGTTTGTGTCCGGTGAGATAATCCGCAAATGTACTTTCCAAGAGAAAAACAAAGGAGCCATTTGAGCGGCGTACTCGGTTTATTCCATCCGTTGATGAACGTTCTAATCCAGAAGGCTCTGACGTAGACATTTTCGTCCACATATTTTTCAGGTCGGGGTCACGTGACCCTCTGAAGTACCACATCGTCATACTGCCATCAATAACTCCATACGTTAAGTCTGTCTGGTTTGCTAATTCTCTAATTGAAGTAACAGGTAAAGTTTCTCCCTTTATTGGTCTTTTGAAGACAGCTTTAATCCCCACAGTAATGAAAGGCTCCGTAAAATCCACGACTTCCTCCCTCGCAGGTCGTTTACTGAGGGCGCCGGCGGCTACTGTCGCCTCCTAAAACATACACATGTAATATACATTTACATATACTGTTACGTTGCGAGGTTGTTTAATCTATCCTGTAGAGGAAATAATCATGGCACACTATGGAGACATATATTGTCTCGGTATATATATAACGAGTTCGATCCCATTAGAATCAGACACACCACAGGTTAAATTAGAAAATCATTTTCATTGTAAGTGGATATAGATTTAGATTTGTCGAGCATCAGTAAAAATGTTGAAACAAACATTATATGGCAGCGAAATCATATAAGTGATGCTATACTATGTTTTTAGCATGTGATAATCCTGGTAAGTTTAAGAAACAAACTTTTCTGAATGTAAAAAGTTTCACATGACCGTATACATACCTAATTATTTAATTTCTATAACATTTATTTTTTCTATTATGCCCTCATTTATTTCTTGCAGACATGCAAAAAAATTATATCTGATCACACGAACCCCTCGTAAAATTTCTCCAATCATTCCGTTCCATGTTCCGTTTCCGGTTGGTCTCCCGTAGCCGCCGTCCTTGACCATTTCGATGGTGTAAGGTACCCTAAGTAGACGGGCCAACTTCCGGATGAGGTCTGGGATGAAACCCTCGTAAGGCATTCCTCCTCTCTCATACCCATCATCATGCAGTGTCAGAAATGGCGGCTCCTACGAAATTACCAATGGATGAAAAAGCCATTGAGCGATTTACAAAATCTCTTATGTACAATCTCTCTTGGCGATGTAATTGTGTTTATTTATATACGATTATAATGAAAAACAAAAGGCTATGGAATTACAAAAAAATTCCTTTCCTTCGCTCTTTTCAAATTTCATGATTATTTGATGATTTCCTTCCTGACCCATCCATCATAACGCACGATAATAATAATAATAATATGCTTTTAATGTAATTAATAATCACAATAACTGGACTATTACCACATTTAATGATGACAAATATTTATAGTTTTTCTTCTACTACTTCTACTACTACTACTACTCATAATAATAATAAAAATGATATAAATAATAATGTTTATAAAAATAATAAGGATATAAATAATAATGTTTATAAAAATAATAATAATAAAAGTAAAATTAAAAATAATAATAATTATAAGAATAATAATAAAGTAATATTAATAATAGTAATAATAATAAAAGTAAAAATAATAATAATAAAAGTAAAATTAAAAATAATAATAATTATAAAAATAATAATAAAGTAATATTAATAATAGTAATAATAATAAAAGTAAAATTAATAATAATAATAATAATAATAATAATAATAATAATAATAATAATAATAACAATAATAATAATAATAAAAGTAAAATTAATAATAATAATAATAATATAAATAAAAGTAAATTGATAATAATAATAATAATAATAATGATAATAATAATAATAATAATAATAATAATAATAATAATAATAATAATAATAAAGGAAAATCAATTATAATAATAATAATAATAATAATAATAATAATAATGATGATAATAATAATAATAATAAAAAATAATAATAATAATGTGTAAAATAGTAAAAAAGAAAGGATCCTACTGCTTGCTGAAAAGATTACTGAGAAAACATGCTTTTAGAGAAGAAAGGTGAGAGACTTTAACTTGCAGCCGAGAACAGGGAACGACAAAAACACTCACAACAATAC
The DNA here is from genome assembly GCA_026874595.1 of Sipunculus nudus. NCBI lineage: Eukaryota > Metazoa > Annelida > Sipuncula > Golfingiida > Sipunculidae > Sipunculus > Sipunculus nudus. The sequence goes on from CM049310.1 coordinate 45,586,176, forward strand.
TTGTAAAGATGACCAACTTCTGCTTCCCGCTTCCTTTTCTGGATGTGCCTCCACGACCTGGAAAAATACGCGGAAAAATACGTGTATCATATACAGGTCAGATTGAACAGCCATCAATCATAGCGAGACGTCCATCTGTCATGATCTGAGTCCTAATCGAGGTAATCTATCACAGGGTGACAGTTAGTTGGTACCGGTGGCGGGTTAACAATAAACGGGGATATAATGGTTCGGTAATTTGATTGGATTTCACACGCAGGAACAAGTTGTCCAGTTTTGTATTACATCACGCCTACTGTGGCCTTGTTCAAACTGTGCTTATCAGTCATATCTTAAATGGCCGTCGAAGTGTGTGTGTGTGTGTGTGTGTATTCGTGCCTCGGGGACGGATAAAGCGATCCTCTTGACAAAATAAAACGGTAGATATCATTAGTTGCTAACAGTATTACATCACTGTCTTCATGCAACCAACAGTTAATCATAGGTACCATTGCCTGATTCTGTAATATATTACATTTAAGCCAAATGAAATCGTTAATAGAACCTCACCGATTTCTGGAATTAATAATCACACAAAGTTAGTGTAAAGGGAAACTTTACTGACCAAATATTAAGCAATGTTTTTGTATAGAGAATGTACTCTTACCAACTATAAACGGGAAACAAACGACCACCGTCCACAAGCCAGAACGGAAATCCATGATCCTCTAGCTTAATGGTTCATTGGCATCAGTTCGTCTTGGCTCTGAGAAAGAAAAAAAATAAAGTATATAAAAAGAAATAAAGCAATAGAACTTACAAAAGCATTTAATGATATAAATTTAAATATAGACACTTCCAACCAACAAAGGAAAAATACACGGTACAATTATATGCTGTCTCCAGTGCAAGTATAGCTTTTTTTGGTATTGCTGATATTATATATCATATAATAATACCTTGGAATTATATATGAGTTAAATATAATTTAGAATAAATCTACACATGACTGATTCAAATGAGGTTTTGTAGAGATGCCAACCCTTTATCAAAGATGTTAAAATGCTCACAGAGAGGTGGTAATAGGATTATTGGTGTTGGGGTGTGGTGGAGGTCTACGCTCTCCGAGTACTTTATCAGTTGGGTAATGAAAGAGTCCCCGAAACTAAATCTGTAATCACCGATGACTCATGCACGTGAACGAATCCCTTTTCCAGGCTAAGACGACTGCTCGCGGCAACACTCCGTTTCACCTAGTCTAAAGAACCACCCGGCAGCACCTAAATTACAGCTGCTCCCACTAGCTTCGTGGTCAACTTCCTGGATTACATGTATACCCCCGTGTGAACTACATATCTACCAGGGGCGGAGCCAGGATCAGGAAAAGGAAGGGTCCAGCCCAGGAGGACTAATCACAAAACCTAAAACAAAGGTCCTCAAGTGCGGAAAAGGGGGAGTCCAGGTCGCATAAATCAGTCTGAAATCCTTAAAAAAAGGCGTTGGCTGAAAAAAGTGTGTGTGTGGGGGGGGGGGGGGATCCGGACCCCCTGGGCCCCTCCCCTGGACCCGCTTCTGTCTACGGTATGCTCTAAGGGAAGGAGGATGAAACCCTCTTGTTTTTCTGGTTTTATTCAAATTTTTCTGTCGTGTAGAACTATGGAGTAAAGGTGGCATTGTCTTTTGAGTGAAGATGATGACAAACGTATGAAATGAAAGCGATATGATGTTATTATAAACCCTCTGGATTTCATGGTTTATATTCCAGTTAAACCCATTTGAAGCTGAGGAGTTAGAGCAATTATGTGGCGTTCCGTTTAGAATTCACCACAAACTCTAGCTTAAGTAGAAGCACTGATCAAAAGTTCAGCTCCGTAACCATTGAGCCATGTCCTGTCCAAACAAACTTATTATCCATATAACTGATATGCCCCTGATTTGAAACTTTATTCATTTCACATGCTTTAATACTTGTTACATGAAATTTGGACACTTGACACCAAGACAAAACATTTTTTTTTTAAATTGCACAATATATATTACAGTTTACTTGAATAAGTTTAAGAAATACAAAGTTTGGATGATTAAGATATATACCATGAGATTACTTTTGAGCATGAGTAATATTTTCTCAAATAACCATGCTTTTTCTGTTGCAAAAAAAAAAAAAAAACTGTACACAGTTGCATGTATTTTACACAAAACTAAAAACTATTGAAATAATGTATTATTAACGAAAACATAGTATTTATAAATTGTATGCATCCGTCTAGGCTGAATAATCGTTCATTTAACCTTCTAGGTTCAATCAACTATTCATTCCCGGCCTCAAAATTCAGACATGCAGAAAAAACAAACATAACACCAGAGAGACAGAATTAAAGGCATACAGTGTTGAATGTTTCTTCTCAAGACAATTGAAAGAAACTGCAAGAGAGCCTTTACACAGAAACCCGATAGACCACCTTGCAGAGCCTTTGTAACAACTCCCATCAGTCGCATATTTAGTATCATGGCCGGATACTTGGTTCCCTGTTTTACATAAACTCCGTGGCTCTACTTTATATTGGTCAATATATCACGGAATAGAGAACCGTAGGGAGGCTGGGCATGTTTGTTAACTTGACTTTGTTCAAGGTGCTGTTTAGTTTATATTTATGTCTGGACAGTACTAAAGGAGTTTTAATGCATTTTGACTCGTGAATTTAAAAAAAAGCGTTAAAGTAGTTACTGGTTTTGAGTTTCAAAATGATATGGACAGTCCGTCGGCTCTCTCCGCTAGCGACGGGGGTTCGAACTCCAACATTGCCATGAGAGTTGGTTTCCTCCAGCCCTACAGACTATATATATATATATATATATATATAGGCCTATATATATAGGCCTATATTAGTTATTACACCTAGTTGTACAGTCAGTAAATAAATTTATTGTATATATACATAAATCTGTCTGTAACTTCTACATATGTCGTTATATAAGATAATGGATTTCCAAGAATTTTAGTATTGCAGTGCGTCTTGAGGATATTACAATTTTGCATTCACTGTGTTTCCCAGCAACTTGTAAACTGTCCGTAACGCCGAAATCTGCTGGTGGACACAGAAAAAACCTCGGAGAGGTACGTCAACCCTTTAGATCTTTTTGGTACATTCTTGAGAAGAAAATGTTCAGTGTAATGATTAAGATTAATTTGGACCGTGAAAAGATACTATGTGCACATTGATAAGATTAGATATTTTTTTTTCTAAAAACGTAGTGGGGGGGGGGGGGAAGTGTCGAATTGCTAGATCTAGATTAAGAACCAGAATCTATTCAAATGCTGAAATCGAGATCAATTGCAAGTCCTGCACATTGTTTATAAGTAATTTCCTGATGGGGATTGATAATATTAATAAGACTATACAGATTAAAAAGGAGGAACACCGTATTTCGTTCTTCTTTCTTTAGTTCTATTTACCACACACTAAAACATTTCTGAAAAACAATATCTATGTAAATTTCGCAATTTGAAGTGGACTTTACCAAATACTTCAATTTCTTAAATTAATGGAACGTGATGTGCCCGCTGTAGGGAAAAATTCTGAGCATTTACAACTATTATAAAATAGTTATTATTATTTGAATGATACCACAAGCCATACGATACCTTGTATCACACAAGCCTTGAGCTGAATAAAACCACAGAGTAAAAATAGGTTTATAATAAAATATTAAATTAAAATATGTTTATATATTCGGAACATTCACAGTTCGTTTTTCTCATATTTGAGGATGTCTTTCAGGATTCTCCAATATTAAAAATGTGATGCTCTGCAACATCTGAACAATATCCAGATTTAGAGTATCTGTTGTACAAACATTCGTAGTTTCTCCGGGTTTCAGTTTTGGCCGGTCATCCTTTTATTGTGTTGGAATGATTTGTAGTACTAATAGCATGTAAGCCACCTTTTCTATGTTCTGAAGGGCTCCGGGCAGGACGGTAAGATTTAGATAATATTATATTGGTGGCGGAAATCCAGACTGAGCCATTCGTGCCCAGGGTGCTATACAAAACTGTCTCCCTGATTAAGAAGGTTCAGGCGAGTGGGCCGTTATTCTTATTGCGGGCTGTATTTATTGGTGTTCCTTTTTCTATGCTGTAAAATATACGATTTCCCCCCGTGTCATAGTATTACCTTCTCCATCATCAACGAGAGAAAAAAATCCGTTCCCGAAATAACATGATGGTTTTTACAACTGATCGCCTCTTGAGAAATCATCATCTCTATGGCTGCGATTGTGACTTGTGTCTTCGCTCCCGTTGATTTTTCAGTTTTATTTTCCGGTTTCGTGTTTCATCATTGATTGAGTGTAAAGGTTATATAGCGCACGATTTGTGTTTTCTGTATTAATGGTATTGTGGCAAGGAAAATGGTTTAAAGGATATATCATCATTACTGACGCCATACGATTTTTCCCCGCCAAAACATGTGTACTCTGCAGAAAACCGCTAATACACCATTGTGTTGTGAAAAATAACTTGTCAACTGTTCATGTGAAAACATGAACCCCTCGATGTGTTCAAGCTTTTATTATCTGCCCATGACAGAATGGGCGTAGCTGTAAAATAATACTTTTGCATTCGGTTTTAGGTTGTTATCACCCAGGACTTCTTCAGTAAATAAAGACTTAAACAGCTTAAAATAAGTTTATGAAGGCTGCTTCTACGCAAGTACGGCTTCATTGTATTTGGAAGCAAAATCATGTAGCTGTTCTAGAATTATACTATAATTAATAATTTTTTGTCTTCATCACAGTATAAAATCTACATGCACACGCTTTACATTCCATCGGCTGGCGTGAGTACAGTTCAACTATAGACTTCTTTTTTGTTGTATAATGAAATTTAAAATGAGGCAATTAGAAGAAACCGGCGTCTTAATGAAAAAGTGTAGTTTTCTCAAAGGGGAAAAGGTAAAGAAATAATGTTCACTGTAAAAACAGCGTGGAGCAGTTACACACATTTTAAACACGTTAAACCCTTAAAGGCGTTTAGAAATATGTTTTAAAGCTTCACACACACACACACACCCTCACACACACACACACACACACACACATATATATATATTTCCATGTTCTTTCACAGAAGAATAGGTGTCATTATGCTGAACATGGTTAGCGGTGTGACACGTTTAGCAAAGTGTTTATGTTCATCACCATATATGATCATATCACAAGTTCATTACGGGGCTCCACGCATGAGCTTAACACTAACACAACAAAACGTTCGAAGCTTCTAAACTTGTGGAGTGCTGTTGAAGGTTTCATTTTGCCCATAATGGTGAGCCATTTTCTAGCAGCAGTTGCCACAGCACCCCATTCTGTACAGAGATCTTACTTACAGCAACTTCGTGGTGCATGGTTATATTTGCAAAAGTAAGTGTCAATTTGTAACTTGTAAATGATCTCCTTTTTTGTAATTTGACTTAATTGCTTCGTAGTCTGCCTATGGGTCAGAATGTAAACAGGCTTAGGGCTATGTATTTATGAATTCATAATATAAATAAAATTTATATAGGAATATATATATATATATATATATATATATATATTTATATATATATGTGTTATATGTGTGTGTGTAGCGGGCAGAATGCATATATATCTGTGACAGCAGTCCCATAGCAGCAGTGCGCTATGTATACCCAACCGAACATTTTTCTTTGTTTTATAAGATTACACAGCAGCGATAGATACAATAGTCAAGATCGTATTTGGTCAATTCCTATTTGGTCGAGATCCAATGTCGTAAGTTGAAAACTTTCCTTGTTTTGATATGAATAATATGAAAGATAGGCCTAATTTAACAGAATAATAATTACTTTATATACGATATAACTAACAGCCATCCATAATACGGAACAAGGTACAATAAATGAGCTGTTTACACATACCAGGTAAGCCAGTCCGTGTAGCTGTGTGAAGAGGTTCTACTGACTGCAATACTGACTGAACTTTTGGATTTAAACACATATCAATCATGATTTCGGTGTTTTATTATTAGTTTATCAATTACTATGATTACTTAATACAGGATACAGCAAAATCATAAAAATGTATTACATCAGTTAATCCCATTAGTCATATATGAATATCAATGAGCAAATTAGGCTATGAGTTTACCAGACACCTTATTGCTTAGTTTTATTTGTTTATTTAGATTGAGACGTCCTTCCCAAGTAATACGTCTTATAACTTGCGTCAGATCTTATACATGCAGTTAAACATCACATGTGTGTTTATGTTTATATAATTTTTATATGACACAACTTCTCAACAGCACCACAAAATCTGCTGTCCTGTTATATTATATAAATTATAAATTTTCTTTAACATTATAAAAGTGTATTGTAAAATGTTGTCATGAAACAAAAATTCCTTTATTTACCTATGAACTTCATGGCATTAATCTGCCAGTTGATTACATATGATGGTGTGTTTTACATTTTCTCAGTTAATATAACTAAGTTTGAGAGTTTATAGTTGAACTCGGGGACACAAGTGCAACATGCAATGAACCGCTACAAAACTGGCTGATCTGCTTGACATTGTTCAAGGAGAGTCTGATGATGAGGTATGGAATAGGCACTTAGCCTTTTTTACCAATTACTTTTGTTTCCTGAGAAAAGTGTCAACTTTGGGCATTCAGAGAAAGATGTTTATCCTTAAAATAGGTATAATAGGTATAATACAGGGATCAAAATCTTGGTGACATAAGGGTACATTCATGTATGCCAGATATTATAAAACAATCATGATCTATCCTGCTTTGGATTCTCACAAAATAACCTAATGGTTAAAGCTTTGTATTTCTGATTAGGAAATTCAAGTTTGAACCCCTCCCCCTCCACACAAACAAAATGTTGAAATCTGGGTAGATCATGGCTATTTAATAGCCAGTGCCTCCATATGTCTATCAGGGTCCGGTCAGTCTTGATCCTCCTACAGAAATGCATTTCTAAAAATAAAAGATAAGAATATGATGTCCTAATTCTTTTAAATCAAATCTGCAAGAATCTAACATGAATCTGCTAATTCTTGAAGGGGGAGGGGGGGGGGGATGTATGGGTATATATTAACAGCAGACAAAGTCACCACATTGAAAGTTTTTCTAGCATGAGGGTTGTAATTTTCTGAAGGTATTCATTATTGTCTATTGATAACTCATCTTCAATTAGGTGAGCAGGGTTATTTCTTTCTCATTAATCAATCTCAATAAAACTCTTTATATGCAAGAACAGTATGAGATTTTTTTTTACGGAGAAAAAACTGTTCTGCTTTTCCAAATCTCATAATATACATTTATTGGCATTATCTATACAACTATTTACATTTGCAGGAATTTCCAGATGAACAGGAGCACCAGACTTAAAATTTGAAGTTTAATACCCCAAAATTACAGCCTGTGATGCAAGTTGTAGATGTGAGTCATTTGGCTGGCGGGAACTGAACCAGACTGTCTAGATACCTTAACCCCCGCCACATACGTCAGACAATAGGTATACAACAGGTCTACGGAAGAAAATGGAAAGTAAGAAAGGAATTAAGATGTTTTGCGACAAAAAAAGATGTCGTGTCTGGATAATTTTGTAGGTCTGCCGTGGGATGTTCCACGACTGTTATACAAAAGACCATGAGTTCCGGACGATTGTTTGAGATCGAGGTTATCACAATCGTAAGCATATCCTAGCATAGTTTAAACGTTAAGTGCATGACAGAATGTTTAACTGTCGTCGTCATTTTTGCTACTGCCATGGGTTTATCGTAGTACTATATTCTGTGTTGAATGCCTGTGGTAGGAACATCGTACTGTCTCATTTCAACAGCCGTACTGCATATATATTATGCATATATATATATATATATATATATATATATATATATATATATATATTTATATATATATAAATGTGAACGCGACAACAGTTGCTCTACGCTCTTTACACAGCGCTTTACGTTTACCTTTAGGGCTACTACCTATATCGTAAGCCAGTTGCTTCTTAAGAAGCGCAAGATTTTTGCTGCCTCGGGAGCGTACAGTTGTTCCATCTCTCATACGTATGTTGCATAAGACAAAGCCCTTAACCTCTGAAATTCTAGGCTTTCACTATAAGGTTCCTCTTGACAGATAAAAATTGTTACAAAAACACAATCCAATGTTGTACAATAAACATTTACCAATCATCGAAAAAGAAAAACATATATGCCTTTTCATTATTGTGATACAGTTCATTGTCATACAGCCTTCGGTGATTTAGAGGTAGGGTACTGACTTAAAGCCAGAAGGTAGTGAGTTCAAATCTCAGCCGAGTAGCGGTGAGACTTTTCAGGGTCGGCTTTACTCAAGGTGAGCGCTCTGCAGGCTCAATTGAAGGCTTTGCAACATGGCCGTGTATCTTTCATAAACGAGTTGGTCTTTTGGGAGTTCCTCGGTTTTTATGAATATGTAATGGTGTTGGATACAAACACAGGACCATCAGGTGCGGTAGACACCGGGCATGGTTAAAATAAAAAAAAAAATGACCGGAAGCGAGTTTTACTGCCATGTCATGTATTTCCTTGCAGTCATCCTGATTCCAGGGCATCAGATTTTCATCAGAAGAATGGGATTAGGATGATACCGTATTCGTTGGTGCTGCTTTTCTTTTTTATATTCTGGAGTATGTAAATATCATGAAGGATACTTCTTCCAAAACAGGAAATAAGTATAAATGTTGATAAATAACACAGACTATTGTGTCGTCTAAGCCTGGAGCTGTTCATATTTAACCAGTCTCACGTCAAAATGCATGAAATATCCCAAATCTAACTTTATTTGATCCAGAATCTTTACTTGATCTAGACAGAACCAGGGGATTAATATCTACAGGTAATTTAGATGTTAGAGACCGTGTAAACTTAGTTTAATACTGGATTATGATTGATCAGGGACCACAGGTACAACAACACGTCTAGTTCCCTTCATCTGGGAATCATCAGACCATGCTACCGTGTAATTCCAGTTATCGCACACGGCGAATCAGTGATTCTGTGTGTCTGACGGTAAGCATTGTTAGTAGTACATAACCAGTTTGATATCGATGTTTAGTCCTAACTCTCACGGTAAATACAAACTTGTACACACACACACACGCACACCATCACACACATGTGGCAATGGTCACAATCATATCTCTATGTCTGTCCTAAGGTAGTTAGCACCTGGACAGCGCTCACATACGCGACAGATGTAATTTTTACCGTGAAGTATAAGTCCCATAGAGGACCCGGCAGAGCTACGGCAGTGCCACGGATAGGTCCGGGGTGATCCGTGGTAATCCTTGCCTATTACTACCTATTGTTGTAGTACTGCCTGCTTCAGTGGGACTGTAACTTAAAATGTTATTTTACATCCAAAAGAGATAACAAACTTCCTTGCACAAAGAAGAACCTGAAGAGACCCATGATCTCTTATATCTTATCGGGAAACGGAAGGACAATATACAGACTAACAGGGGGCAGGTTTGAAGGATTTTGATATTTGTTAAAACTACATCGTTAATTATTTAACTCTGGTTCAAATTTGCCTCTGACACAACAAAAGAACAACACCCACACACATACACACTCTGAGCTGAACCTGCGTGTGAACCCAGAACCGGTGAACACATATAAAGCATTATCATTTTAATTGTGACCATCCGGCTAACAAACTGTCTGTAGTTACAGCTATTTCTGTTAAAATTCATACAAATGTCACTTGGGAATATCCTGACTTTGACAGAGCCATAAAAATTTTCCCATTAACGTTTCAATCACCGTCGGAACATTTTGTACCATTACAGACAGACACCCTGCCGGGGCGTGAAGCTAAAAACTTAATCATGGCCGGAAAACGAGAAATCATAAAGGGCCGAACAAAAGCGTAGCAGCATTCGCTGCCGGACAGCAATCGTGATACTTTCCGCGGGAATGTGAACAGACGACACAAAGTGGATCGATAATGGCGGGAAAAATACCGCGCTCCCCCGAGACCCCGGTAAATTTAACCTGGTTAACAGTCATCGTTTAGTATGAGGCTTCCGTCGTGTGCTGTCAACCATTTTTGTTCTAATGGTGTGGTTTTCAGTCACATTGGCGGGTGATACAGTACGTGATGACCCAAACATATAGAGAATAATAATTAACACTGCTATTGTGTAGCATTATGTTATTATATTCTGAAAATATGTAAAAATATATTCGTGATGTTTCAAGCAGCTTCAGTGCTGTTTCAGATATCACGATTTGCAAAAGACTATTTGGATTTCGGTAAGTGTGACCGGAGACATACCGATGACTACTGGTGCGGCATGGAAAATAAATTAGTATTAGGTCCCCATGATTTAGATTAAAGGTTAAAATGGCTCGTGTGTAAGGGTGTATAGTTCAAAATCTAATAAATTTCTTTGTTATCTTACAGAGAACACCCGTATAAGGTAAAACATAACGGGACAAAGACCTGAAAACACCAGTGTGTTTTGTTACAGAGCTTGAACCCCAGCTGATGTTTTGCAACAAGAGGATGATATTGATGAGAAGCCCTTCTATGGTTATGGCAAAACATTGAAGAAGGATAGCACCTTACACGGTAAATCTTGGCTCTGAAAAGAACATTAGACAGTGCACTTTGGAGTAAAGGATCCCCGGTTCAAGAGCTTCCACGAAAATTTCGTGAAAAATCAACAGAGCTTATAAGGGATTTATCCCTTTATCTTCGGTACAGGTTATAAGGCCAATAAAAGGTATGGTTCTCAGGCACTTTTTTCAGAAATCAGTGCGGGCGGGCGGAATTTTCTTGTTACCTTTGTTGTATGTTTCGATAAAAATGTCATATGGTCAGGGAGAAGCATGATAATAACAATTTTTTTCTAAACAGGTAAAAGCACTAAATTACAAAGGAAAACTTAAAAAGGTAAAAGGTAAAGGTATGGGGTTTATAGTCTTCTATTACCGCTGTAGTCGCAGTCTCAGATGACTTTTAACATTTTGCCTTCCTGATCTTTCAGGCCTGTTCATTCTTGCTGCTTTTCTCTGCTCCCTGGGGAGCATACAACCCAAGCAGCCATTACAGGCGCTAGAAGGTTATTCGTTATACATTTGCCTGCCACCCATGACCAGTACCCATTCACTTCTGGGTCGAGAGAGCATGACCTTGTGGTAAAGACTTTGTCCAGGAGTCTTAGCGAAGAAGGCGATCTGAACGGTACGCGAACCCACAACCCTTAGGTCACAGGTCCCGCGCCCTAACCATTACGCCACCACGCTTCACAACTTATCACAATTGTATTATTTTACCTTCTTTAAAATTGAAAAATCAAAATAAAAATTTTGATACGGGGGTTAATATTGACACGGGCGGTGCCTGAAAACCATATCTTTTATTTTTTATTTTTTACTTATTTTGCCTTATGCCTGTATTAATCAGAATCGGTACAAACTGTAATTAGGATGGCGTAATAGAAAAATATAATTCTTGTTATATGGTTATACCTATCATCATAAAAGAACTATTGTACAAAGTATATTTATTTATACACACACACACATATATATATATATATAAATATATATATATATACTTTTGCGGTGATGGTGATATTATTTTGAAAGATGAATATAGTCAAATACGAAAGAATGACTATAGCTTCAAAGACATGATTCATAAGATAACTTGGCACTGGGGATAGCTAAATTTAAAGTTACGGGTGCTATTTAGAGAAATAAATTCCCCTTTGGCAGATAAATATACCTATTATACCGTAGGGATACAGATGCAGCTTTTGATATATTTTGTTCTTTTGGAATGAAAATAAAAGAAAACGCGGATTTTGAAAGGGGTTATCTTTGAACGATCTCTTTAGGACTTGTGTTTATAATTGTTTCCAATTTATTAGGGCTTTTGAGAAGATTAATTAGTTTTCTGAGCATGAAGGCAGACCAATTAGGAAATACCGGATGATTGATGGCATGGCGTTAAAAGCATGATACCGGTCTCACTGGCTCCTACCAAACAGTGATAGATGGTTTTGTAAATGCAAATTCGGATAGATCAAAAACGAAACAAAAAACAAGTTTCGTCATATTTCTTCCCAGAAAGAACAGGTTTAGAATAAGCGATCTTCACAGAAACAGCTTAAAATAAAAAAAAGTCTGCACACATTCAAAATTGATTATTATATTATATATTAAGTTTTGTTCTTGTTTGCGCTGTACTTTTTAAAGAGGTCTCTCTAGACACAATTGCGTAGGAATGGCCTAATGTTCTTGTCACAAACGACGGTCAGACCTGTTAAGAATAACGCTATAATCAAGCCTATCCATGGGAAGTGGAGGCTAAGAGCGTTTATGAGTTTATTTTTTTGTATGAATACACTTCTCAGATACCCCCGAGTGCAAGACCAACGTTTACAACTTTTTCTCTCTCCCCCTCTCCCTCCCGAGATTGTGCTAGATCTCAAATGTGGCTCATTTAAAAAACAATTGACCTTGTTGGCACAATATTTGTCATAGTTGACAGATTTTTATCTAAAAATATAATCAGACCTTGACCCAATTTCCAAGGTCATATACTCCATGGCCAATCTCCATTATCGCTCGGTTCTGTCCCTGTAATAATCACCGCTGATATTTAATTTTGGGTTTTAACATACTCTTCATGCCTATAGGACCCTAAATACTACTTACTTGCGGGGAATTAACTGGGGAGAGGTCGTTAGAAGGCCGGGATATGGTAGGGGGCGCTTAGAGGGGTGGAGAAGGATTCCCTTTTGATTGATTTTGATCGAGGGGGCGTTCCTCTAAATCCGACCCTTTAATTAAGTTATTAAGAAATGAGGTGAATTAAGGACAATATATATATATATATATATATATATATATATATATATATAAGGACGGCCACTGCCCATTTTAATGACAATTACTTTTCAGTTTTAACTTAGTTTTATAAAGCATTTATGAACTTGTATGGATATTTACTGAGTATCAAAATATTTTAATGTTAGAAAACCATTTATAAAGGCAAGAAACGTGCATATCCATCGTTCCTTCATAATTTTCCAGCGACAAAATGTGAGTTTTTTATTATGCAGTATTGGTAAACAAATACAAATTAAAATATGATCTACCTAATTCCTGGCGTAACATACAACGCAATTTAATTGTTGTTCAACTATACTACCGCCAACATATCAAGAAACGAGTTATAACGGTAATAATATCCGTAATTACAATTAAAATTCAGTTATATTCTACACAGTCGTTTATAAAGTATACGATTTGCAATAAATGGGGCCGCACTGACACATCTTGTAATAAAAACACCTGGGTCAAGTCGTTTTAATTCATTTACTATAATAATTTTAATTTATTTGATCGATTTTTAAATATTTCGCAATATGAAAGAATAAATAAGGTCAAATACTTTATATTTAATTTCCTTTAATAGTTAGTCGAAATCCCAAAGGTAGAAAAAAAAGAAGGAAGCGTAGGTATAGAAAAAGGAAACCTAGGCTTTGACGCTCTCTTTTTTATAGGGCTTGGGTAGCTGGGGGATTTCGCCCTAATTTCATCTATTCAGCTCAGCACTGTTTAAATTGAAATGAACCAAATCGGGTAAATCGACAGTATATAGTGTTTAGATAGGTTTTTGCGATGTTGTACGTGTCATATTTCCGCTGTATTGTCCGGATTATTTCCGTCTACATCGCTCTTTGTGTGACGGCTCTTGGCTCTGATGACCTTAAACTTCATTGGTGTAATTTTCCAGTCATTTTGGTCTTTTTTTCGGGGAAATGCCAACATGCACAACACTAAACGGCCCTCTTGAAACTGTATCTTTATTTTCGACTTCTGCATGTTCTGCTATTATTTTCCCTTGATTTGAGGAAGTGGTGCATAACATTCAGTCCGCACTCTTTGTGGAATGATAAATATGATAAGAATAGCATGTTGTAATTTAAACTTCATTTTACATATAGGGCAAGAAACAATTCGCAAATAATGTCATGACATCTCACCAAAACTGAAATCCTCCGGGCGCACATTGTGTTTTTTTTTCTGTTTAGATCTTCTAACTATCCAACATTCAGTTTCATGACGAATCTAGCAAACCAGCCAAAGCCACCCTTCTAACAGTTTAAAAAAAAAAACAAGTCCCATGCCGTATAGGCGGAAACTCCGGGGCGTATAAAAACACCCGAATGACAACGGTGTAGTAATATTCACTTAACTAAAGGCCTCATACATGGCGCCTAATTTCTCCTCCGAGCAAACGCAATGAGCTTAACTTGAGCAGACTACATGGTGTCCCGAGAGAAGCTGATTTCCGGTTCCGGTGCGTTAGGACTTGGTTTGATAAGTTTAATGTCATGATTACCCACCAGGGGATCTGAATGTTATCAAACTCCAACGTGTCGCTCTAACCGGAAGACACGCATTCTTAAGACAATTGTAGGATATTAAGGCTTATATCATTTCCTACTTGCTTCCGTTTTATTTCACAAAACTGGTTACTGGAATGGCCGTATTGTGCCCCATGTTGGTATAACTCCTGCAAGGAAATTCAATCATTATTTTAAGTGAGTTAAAGAACTTCGAATTTATTTTAGTTCATTTTTTTATCAATGGTATTTGAAGTGAGGTATAAATATGTGGTTTATTGTTAAACCTTAACTTTAAATTATTTATCATTATGTATATGTTGATGTGTGAGTGCGAGTGTGAGATAACACGATAAACTGTTTCTGTTATAATTTTGTCGAATAAAACATTTAAAAAATACATGAAAATATTTACATCCTTTGGGACAACGTGCCTTTAATCAACAGTACAAGTCAGTCACCGAGTCATATAAATTTTAAAACAACCTGACATTTCTGTGACCTTAAGGTCGATTCTTACAGCTTAAATAAGATATACAACCGTCATGATTACATCAGAACTTTTACGATGAAGCAAGACACAGGACATCATAATTTCAATGATAAAACCAAAATTTCTCGCTCCTGGTCGAATTACAGGTATCATGTCACTCCACATAAACCAAACCTACCTATATTTAATCAATATCTAACAGCATGTACCATCCACAGAAAGATTCCGATATAACTCGCAGTACCAGTATATACCCGTATGTTTGTTGAATTATTGTAAAAAAAGGTATTATGGTATGTTTTTCCTCCAGCTCCCTGCGCTTCCCTCCAATCCAAAACCCACTCGTGAACAATAAGCATGCTAGACTGTTTTGCAGGTACAGAATTAACCGTTGTTGTCATAGCCTCGTAGCAGTGTTAAACCATGTAATTGTCGCAACCCCATTACAGTAGTCATAATAGTCTCTCATGGAAAGATCCTAAAAATCATGTAAAAGACAGTATTATGCATCATCCCCAAAGGTCTTAAATCTATAACTTTACCAATCTCTTAACGCTTCTTCAGGAAAATAAATCAGATAACTCACAGTAGTAATAAATATACGTTTTTTCCCCTTTCAGGTGTTACAATTTTTAGAGGGGTTATGCGTCTTCAAAGGGCTTACTTAGGTCTGTATTAACATAAAATGAATTTGTAAAACGTTATCATAAAATATACGGTCCATCTGCTTTGGAGAATAAAAGTACCGGAAACAGGAAACAAAAAATTGCGTTGCACTTGGCGACGTTTATGGAAGTTACTCTAAATGCAGGATAATTCAATTATAAAAGTGAAATCTCTTTAGCCTTTACATTGGAAAATCATGACCAGGAAGCTCTGACTGTCCGCATGGTCGTTTTGCCACCACAGTAAGGGGCAGAAAGAAACAGAAAATGATATGACCAGGAGATATTTGTAGTTTTTGATATGTTAAGCCAGTCTCGCCTCGCCGCCTTGGTATTAGGGCCGGCGGGAACATTTGCCGCGTCGGGATGTCAAGTCGGTATGAAATGGCGGCAAAACCGACAGGCTATTAATCTTAATGTCATCCGAGATCCGACGGTGTTGATTCTTCATAGAAGCCAATAAAAACTTCTCCATGTCCCGCGACATGTGTCACAAGCGGAAGTCCGCTTTATTGTGAAACATAAAGGCCATCCCAAACATAGCAGTCGCGTGATCAGAGGGTCTTCTTTTGCGTTTCTACATAATGCACTTAAAACCAATTTGAATCGTGATCTAATGATGTCACAAGCAGATGTTAGGGGGTGAAAGTAATTTTATGACAATTAGAAGTCATACATTTACCTATATCTGCATGTCTGACTGTCTTTCTTGTGACTTTAAACGGGAAGAAAAATGGAAGATTCCGGGACGCTCAGGGTAAAATTTTGGGACCGCAGTTTTGAGCATCCTAAGGTAATGGAGATCTGAGTCATGTTTTGAAGGCTTTTTTTTTAAACTGATTCTTTAATTTACGTCTTTTTTGAATCCTTATATAATTAAATATTAAATCATTGTATGATTATTTAATTAGACTGAACTCTGAGGGTAAGTTGTCACAACTGTGTTGTCACAATGTATCGGTTTAGAGGTTGTTAGTAATGACGTGTGCCTGTTGATCCTCTGAGTCCAGTCGGGTGGGAAGCATGGACCCCCAGGACCAAGCGCCGGAGTGAGATAATGAGCGTCACAGACGCTTACCTTCGCGTTTCTGAAAGCCCTGCTTTCTCAATATTGTTTTTATGCATGTGTGTGCACTTGTTTTGCAAACTGTTGAAGGTGGATTACAAAGAAAATTGTCGGAGGGGCGGACTGTGAGGCAAGGTAAAGTCGTTATATTTTGTAGTATGTAAAAATCAAGATGTGGCAAAGATTTTCTGTTTTGTCAGTTTGTATATCTCATTTTTAGCAGGTGTAGATATTAATCATTATTTTCTAGGCACTGTCGTGGAAGAGTTTATTAGATTTGAGGTGCTAATTTTATTTGAATTAATACTTCATTCGTTAGCACTAGTTTATTTATATGCGTTTTGTGATTCCCTCTTAGTTTATTATTAAATTTTGGATTTTAGGTTTCCTATGCTGGTTTGTTAGAATAGTCTTGGATGTAATTTAAGGGTCTAGTACCCGGTTATAATGTCAATAGGCACGACCTGACTGTGTCCGCACACGACCTGGTACCATCAAGCTCCAGCACCAGTAAACCAAAAGACACACCTGTAAAGCCACCTTGTGGTCAGCGGTACTTCGACATCTTATATCCCATTTCTTATTTCCTGGAGAGTGCCTCTTTCCATTTTTGTCATGTTCTTAGACTGCAATATGTACATAATATACACTATGAATTTACAATGCAACATCATATAGTGTTTATAGCCTATGGCGCACAGGCAAAATATGTTCAACAACGTGAACTGTAGAAGACTCTCTAATTTATATGCAGAACAACCGAACCATGGTACAATGAACTATGTACGTAGAAATACAGCTTTCTTGATTCCACAATAAAGTAGGGAAAAGAGTTGAAAACCATAATAAACATTATATATATAACATAATAAACATTATAAACAGCAGGAAGTAAAGCCAGCTGATGCCCAAGGTACTGAAACATGATTATGAAACGTTTAGCCTGAGAATATATGCCGTGAAAAAGGAACCGGTGTCAAATGTTACTTTGGCCAACAATCTGATATAAAAATGACTTTAAATGTCCTTTGAAAGTGCCTGATAAAAAACACATGTTCTATCGAGCCAGTGAGACTGAGCGGAGGGAGGGATACTCTCCAGACAGAGGAAGAATCACGTGGTTCTATCCCATCAATCCTTGCTATCACCCGAGGGACCTAACCATCTGTGCCTGGGGGCTCCTGCTCGGGGCATTCTCGAGATATGGTATTTATGGGACGCGAGTTTGCCCTAGACTCATTTATAACTATTAACAATCTTTTAAACCAAGTTTCCTCAATGGTATCAAACTGCGTTCTCTATTTAGCTTGTCATATTATAGACGCATGTCCTTTCAGTCGATGATCTTTAGCGTAGATACGAAACTAACACTGTGACTGATTTATGTAGTGCTCAATCCATATATCGGACGTCATAGCATGACTTATAAATTTTCTCTGCAGTGGGCCAAGACGGGGATATATATTATGAGAGAAACATTAGATAATTCTCTGTCGGAGCCGCCATTTCTTTTGTCTAATTCATGGAGTACTCATAGCTTTCCTAGATACAACGATATAGGTATAACCACAGCTGAAAATTTTATTATTACACATTTAAATAAAAATATGAACGAACAGTATTTTTATTCAGCGACCGACTGATTAAGCAGTAATGGAAACATCGCATGTTTTGTTTGGCTAATATGAGATGGGAATTTTACCCGGTCGTACATCAGAATCGGCGTCAGACAATATTTTGCCCTGTCAACGAATTTTCGACAAAATCGGTATCGGCTTAGTATGAATACGGGAAAGACATTTCTTGTTGATATTGGCCATCATTAGATCTCGCAAAATAGCTGACAAGGGGCTTGGTAATTGCAAATAATAGAATAACGATAATAGGGGTATTTACACGAAACATCGAACTAATACGAAATGTTCATGCTTGTTGACCCCATGTCCTGACGTTTCCATGGTGATAAAGATCAACAAAAAGATGGGTCTAATATGTCCCAGACTGAATATGTGCCATGATGGAAAGTTTGCAATCAATTCGTAAATTTAGAATTGTACAACTGGGATATTATTTCACATAGCAAAAAATAGGTAATCATGGCTAAATTTTGCAGATTTATTGCTGGATCAAAACATCTGTGATATAAGGTATCGGAGTTTAAAAAGACGAAAGATGTTAGATATCGAAGAGTGCGATTATAGACCTAACGCCAGTAATAGATTTAAAGATTCCTTCATACTTTTGAAAAATGATCTTACGTAAAGCCGCCCCCCCCCCCCTCCTCCCCAACTCCCCCGGCCCTATTTCAACCAGTTGTAACATGCTTAACACGTGATCATCTGTCCTTGTTTAACCACAGACACGTTTAATTAGAAACATCTATTGATTAACTTGAATAATCTGTTTGCTGTGTGTCTGAGGACTGGCTCCCTGGGGAACCCCTTTTATTGGCCAATGTGCCTCATCCATAATTAATGAATAAAGACAACAATAATATGACGAAAACATTTATGGGGCAGCACACGACGGTAGCACATGACGCGGTACCTTAAGGTTCGGAAGATAAGAATATGTAGACAACACAGTCAATAACGTGAGTATCGCCATATTTATGTGGGTTTCGTATAAACTGTCAGTATATGATGTTGGTCACTATGTTCACTGCAACCGAAAAATCAACAAGGTAATAAAGGGGCGGATTTAATGGCGTGCTCTCTTTTTCGACCTACAAAACATATTAGAATAGAATAATATACGCTTAATACCGAAAAGCAACGCAAAGTTTTGCGTTTCGCAAAAATATGTATGTTTACCGATGTATGCATGCGTGAGTTATGTATAAAACTAGCATTCCCGGCGCAACTGATTTTCCCGTCCCAAGGTCCCCCCCCCCCCCATTTTCTAATATCCTTTATCCGCCCCTGTTAAAGATAAATATACACCGGAAGAGTATATGTGGCAAAAACTGATAATACGAGGATGTTATACGAGAGAATGAAAATTTATAAAAAAAAACATGGTTATCACGGGGAATCGTGACTAAATACATCAAACGCAACAGTTTTAAGTAATAAGAAAATGAAAAAAATCTTGTATGGAATTGTTCGGTAAATAGGCCTATGTATACAAACATACACATAAACATATATATATATATATATATATATATAAGGTAGAGTTACCCTCCGTTGTAAAGTGATCTTTGGCCTAACAACATTCACCTGATGATCGGGTCGCATCCCGTGAAACAGAAAAACATCACGTAAGTAATGCATAGGACCAGGTGAATAATACATGCATGTAACTGACCTTGGCGAGATGATAATTACTCAGGTAATTACTGAAGGGAAGATTTACGGGGGATCATTTAAAGGAACATGTGGCTAAATATGGCAGCCTCTTAAGGTAAAGTTAATGTGATACTTGTGTCAAATATACGCCCCATGTTCCTTACATTCCACGTTTCGGGGCTTTCAAAACCACCCTGTGTACGCCCCCTTAAGCCCCTTATCTACGACGTAACAGCATGAGATGAGAGTGCTTGAAAAAGAATCTCACATAGCGAGGGCAAATCCGGCAGAAATTGCCAACGAGATGTGCAAAACTGACCGTATGTACACGGAATTACAAAAGGTTTCTCAGCACCCATCTTCGGCATTACTAGAATTTTTTTCCATGTGGTAGGATTACTCTAACATTGAATCCTTACACTTGGTCTTATTTACGATTCAATTTATACTGAAAAACAGGTGCTCAAAGAGAGAGAGGGTCCTTAGTATGGGGCTCTCTTGTGACAAATACTATTTGATCAGGCGCAAGACGGCTTCTAAATGCCTTATCAATTCCCAGGGTATCTGAGGGAGAGCCATTACTGTCTCAATGCCCGGTCGCTTTGGGCTGCGCCCACAATATGTATTCAGCCTCCCCATAAAGGGGCTTTGTTAGTTTGGAATTCTGCGCAATAGGAAATGTTCGCCGCCGTCTTGACCCCGTATATCTTCGGTCGCCGGTCGCAATAAGCCTGATTTGGACATGAGACCAGTCTAAATACCGAATATTTTGGTATTTTCATTATTCATACAGGCTGACTGTCCGGTAAGCTAAAGAAATGATCGGCATCACCTACTGGACTCAGGCACGGATTGACCTACCAGTTAATGACGTTTGATTAGTTCCTCAGTTTCATTCGTGCTCTATATCACAATTATTTCTTTATTATTTTTTTTACAGTGGAACCTGCCTGAAAGACAGCCTGTCTAATACGACCACCTGCCTTTTACGACCATCCTTGAGTGACCCGAATGTGTTCACATTGATTATAACTGACCTATCTAATAAGACAACCTTTGAATTAAGCTTTGGTCGGTCCAACGAGTGTTCTCGTTACACGTTTCTCGATAATAATATTTCAGGCTCTGTTGAATAATGGAAACCTCAATTATTGCGATAAATAAAACATAAATTTAACAATGAGGCTTTCTAGTAGTTTTCCTACTTTGAATATCAAAAATCGGATCGGTGATGAATATGACATTTTTTTCATCTGACGTATGAACGCAATCAACAAAATAAAGGGAAGGGACACCTAAGTTTTTTTTTCAAATCAGTTAAGGATTGAAGAGCGGGGATTAGATTTTACTGAAATAGCTGTGTTAAAGTGTTTTTTGAATGGCAACTATATTTTAGATTTAGGAAAAAGAAGCAAGTATAATTTAATATATGTCGTCTAATATGCAACCTATCGAGATAATTAAATCGAATAAACTTTCAACTGTTTTTCGCAATCTCTGCAGCCAACTGTTACCCGAAGTTACAGTTTTTCCAAGGCAATTACTAAAAGCCACAAATATATAACCATTATGTCGAGACAAAAAAATAAACAGTTGTGCAACGGGGCGGGGGTAAAGTTATCTTTGAAAGTTCTTATACGCTAGTATCACCCATGTGACGTTAAACGTTGGTCCTTTTTCAGTCGCCGGATTTTGTAAAAGAGCCCTTCCATTCCTAACAAGAAAACGTCCAATACAAAGGTACGGGGTTATCGGTTCTACACTGCGAACCATCAATGACTCGTCCCCATGTCCTTGTGGGTTAAAAGGGCAGCGTTTTGTGTTTAACACCTGGGACTCAGGTCTCCACCTTAACCGATAGGTCGAAGTAGTGCACGAACCAACAACCTTCAGGAACGAAACCCCAAACATTAAAAAAAACATGCTCTGGCCTATATCTCCCTAAAATCTTATGTCTTTGGCAAATGTTGTTTCAGCAAAACTGCTTGTTTTACAATGAAACATGAGTACGACACCCAATGTCCCCAAAGCTTATATTTAGTATTATGTTATACTATTGCACGATCTACCAATTCTGACACGGTATAAACAGCTTGATACTGCCCGAATTCAGTTGTACATATTTATTTTTTTTTACATTTATACGAACATATATATATATATATATATATATATATATATATATATATATAATTATAATTATATTGTATAAAGTGCAAAAATATTCCAATCAGAAATGCTGATCAAGTCTCAGAGATACTGATAAGCCATTCAGTTGGTTCGAACCCATTACCGGCAATCGGTCACGGGTTCGATTCCTATCAGCAGTGAACCGACTTTTTTTGTGTATTCATAATCCATTTCTATATACGATTAACCAACATGGCCAATTTTACATCTCTCTCTTTCTCTCTCTCTCTCTCTATATATATATATATATGTATATATATATATATATATATATATATATATATATATATATATAGAGAGAGAGAGAGAGAGAGAGAGAGATGTTTATTTGATATATATATATAATATATTATTTTACATATATATATGTGTGTGTGTGTGTAATCTAATACTCATAAAAGGAATTCGGTTCACGTTTGTGCACAATGTTCTCTAAAAACCGCGTTGTGTACAATATTTCGCCGTACATCATTTTAAAGGTTATTATTCCCGCAGTGACATAGGCGATATGAAAATAAATAATTTTTAATATACATATAATTTTGAGTGATTTTTTTCCGTTTTTTTTACCTAGCACAGCCGAACTGCCTTCGGCAATCACCGGAATGTGTGCATCGTGGTCACTTAACCTCTAACACTAAGGACTATTGTTCATATGAATAACGCTCGCTTTCAATGAGGGATTTGACTCACGTGCGTGGTCAGTAAAAGAGAAAAGCACATTTTTCTCGCTTTATGAAATGGAGAGTTCGACCCGGGAGGATTAATGACAAAACCAAATTCAAGGTCCCAAGTTCCCTAATTCAAGGAACAGGGCTAGGGTGGGGTGGGGTTGGGTGGTGGCGGGGGTTTCAGGCCTCAAAATTTGTCTGATACGATGAAAAAAAGGTTGTGGTGGCTGAAAATGGGATACGGACTCACTGCATGGAGTCCCGCTGGGTCCGCTTCTGCTACTTACGATTTTTTCATATATCTCTTTCCTTCTTCAGGAACAGTTTCCTTGCATCGTACATTTAATTAATCTTTCATGAGTTCCTCACATCAACCTATTCTTTATACGTCCAACGATAGAAACCAGTCAAATATCAACAAAACACTGTATGCCTCCGCGTCTCCTTCCGGTTCGCAATGTAAACCATCACTGACCAGGTCTTCAAGGTAAACATACTGGGGTTTGATTTTTGCCACGAGCACAGCGCCACAAAATAACAGTAAAAAAATATTTGTACATATCGTATTTCGAGAGTATCCCACTAAAAATCTATATTTTCTTTTATCTTTTATAATAAAAAATGAGCTAACATTCAATATCTCAGTAAATATATCTCCCAAACCCCAGTGAAAAGCCCGGTATACCAGGTTTATCAGCTAGTATTATATAAATAATAAATTGAAAGTCTGAAACTTTAACAACTCATACAGGACATTTGGTTAAAATGCATGTATTTATTGGCCGAAATCTGAAGGGACAGGGCTAAAATAAAGACGCTGTACGTCTGAGGTGAAGGTTCTTGGTTCGATCCCCTTCAGGGCCTTGAAAGCAAATATAGTGATATTTCGCTAGAACCTTACGGACCAGTCTAATGACTCAGGGTAAAGACATCTATATATACCCTGGCAACATGCACACATGACCCTGAAATTCAGATGGATTATTGATTACGAATTTCCATACGAACAGCGTCATATTCATACAGTGTAGAAAGTGCCATCAACAAGTCATTAGCCATTACTTAAATAATGTAATTTCTTTAGTTATGAACTCCAAATATATACTGAGTTCCTGATTATCTTAAATAAAACTTACATGTTACACAAAATATTAAACTGATTTCATTATGGGGCGGAAATACAACACCAACCCCCGGTAAAACTAAATATGCGCTTCCATATTCATTATGACGTAAGGAGAAATACACCAGCTAGCAGAGTATCAGACAAAGCACGGTGTCGTTATTGTTCTTAAGATCCATATTTCATCTTAGCCGTCTTTTCCACATTTACGCGATACTTAAAACAATGCGTTCACCCCTATTAGTGCAGATTATTGTGGTGGTCTAATTAAAGACCGACACTGCATGTGAAAAGGAACCTAATTAAGTGGCGAGCAGTTATCAAGAAATATTCATTAAGACCGCTTATTCTTAATTAGAGGACAAGCCTCAATAGTCGTGACGACAGATAATCCACGGCCTAGTTTTATCTCAACAAAGGTGTCTTTTTAATAAAGAATTATTTTCACCTGATTTTGAAAGCCCCCACAAATCATGCTATAAAGAAATGTTTCTCCTTGGTCGTATTTGTTTGAAGAGAAGCCAACCTCAATTATCATTATAATGATGAAAGTACTGTTTGTATCTGCGTTGGTGCATACAGGGGAGTAAAATATATTTGGGTTTTTAACTTAGGCGAGGTATATTTTAGGCGATATGATGCATTACCAACACAGAACACTGATACATGGTTGATTATGAACATATATGATACAGTCTAAATTCATGGACATGGATAAAGTCTGAACTATTATGAATATGAAGGTTACTAAATGAAGACTGATTGTTATTAATCTTAAGCTAATTAAAATTTAGTGATTATCTCCTTGATCAAGTCCTTTTAATAATCACAAAAAATCCTGTGTCAACTCCACTCACGTAATACATGCTTCTGTCTTTCCGATGAATGTTGTAGGTGTATCACACACAAACGCACACACAAATACACCATCACACGCACACATATACACAGAGAGAGAGAGAGAGAGAGAGAGAGAGAAAGAGAGAGAGAAAGAGAGGAGAGGGAGACTGAAATGACCAGGAATTCATTCATATTCCCCTCATCCTTGGGTATCCTTGAAGAAACATATACTTTAAAATGTGAAACAACTAAAAAATTTAAAAGAAATTCAGTACATCGCTCAAGCTATTCAGATCTTATTACTTTAGTGTTTTAGAAAAATATATTTTATCTTGAAGCAATGTAGACACTCGACTTTTTATAAGTGAAACAAAATTAAACGTAACGGTCTATTCCCGATGAAAGTATTTAGTTAATTAGAATTCAGTGTGGGTCACGTCTCTTTCAAAGGACACGGTTCACTAATTAGAAGATGACCAATCATCAAAGTCCGGAGTGAACGTTTCTCATACCTAAGGTGAAGGAGCAACTAATTAATCTCAAAGTGCAGTGAAAACTTGATTAATGAAATCATTTGATTATCAGAAATCTTAATGAACTACGCGGATATATAAATTGTCCAGCACGGTGAGAGAAAATCATTCAAACTTGCGAAATAATCAAGCCAACATTGATCGTGAATAGCTGATTCTTTAGAAAAAAAAGATCCACTATGCAGATTTATAATCAAACCCCTGAACCCGAGATCTTCGAGGACCTCAAGGTCCAAGACTTGGAGATACTTGAGGGAAAGCTGAACAAGGTCTGTGAACAGATAGAAGCACTGGACCGGCAGATGGGGCAAATAAAAGTACGCCAAAGACGGGCTTTATCTAACAGCAATCACGCCTGTGGAAACAGCTTGAAGATGAGGCTGATGACCTTACAGGGACTGCGTCAGATGCTGTACCAGTACGCCTCCCTGCAAGCACAGAAAGTGATGGCTGCGGAGATGTACCTTTTTGGTTCGGGGAACAAACTGGCGCAGCAAGAGGAGAGAGATGACAAGGGAAGCGAGTAAACGCCAACGGCGAGCAGCCATATTGTCGTATATCCTCTGTGACGTCACACCCTGCCCATCGTAAGATGCGACTGGCCTCGCTAAGAGGCCACACACCATTCAGATCTAGCTTTGTTTCACATCATTCCCCAACGATAATAACAATGATAATAATATCAAGAGTAAAGGTGATAATGTTTACAGAACAAGAATATATAATAATAATGATAATGATAATAATAATAATAATAAAATTATAATGATAATGATATTACTACCACTATTAATGATATTAAAATACCACAGCTACCACTACTACCACTACTACTACTACTACTATATTACTTACACTACTACTTACAGTTTACAAACTTAAAGTTTGCCTAATATTATAGACTGCTCAGCAAAACTGAACATTGTTCTATCAATTATATATTTATTTTATTAGACGGCAAACAATTCATCTTTGAGGGATGAGTCGTTTACTTTAGTCCGTTACAACAACGGGTTACCTTTGAATGTTACTGATAATTCTCGTAACCGACAATTTGCGCTGTTAGACTCGAAGCAACATAAGGACACAAATATATATTATGGGATAGAAATCATTACACTTCACAACCCAAATTTGGGCTTCACTATCTGCCTGTATGTAGGTAATATGACGTCATCTAAAAGTTACCAACCTCGATATAGATGGTTACTTGTGTAGAATATTGACACGACCAATAACCAAAAAGTGTCTTTAACAAGTAATTATTAAGCATTTTTATGAGCTGCCCTGTCTTTCATATTACAGAAGCGAAAAAAACCGAATATTTCCTGATAGTTGGAAAATTGCATAATTTGAATACTTGGGTACCAAATTTAATCAGGCAGGGTTTGTTTCCGTGCATTTATAGTTCATCGATAAATATCGGTGAATTTAAGAAATCCCAGACATGTTTTATCACATTTTTTATCACAAGGTGGAATACGCCTATCAGAACGTTAAGGTTTATATTTTTATTTTTTTTACGTATTAATGAAAATTCAGCTTTTGTGGCTGATCCAATTCCAAGCGAAAACCAATACAAAACAGACTCAATGAAATTCTTCCAAAAATATGTTTAGAAAAAAGTCCAAACTAATTCCATGATTATGTCTAAGGAATCCAGAACGATAACCGGAATAAAGTCTCATGTTTTCAGGTCTACTTTCTTTTAATTAATTACTTCCATTTTCGGAATATATTAATATAACACAAGTTTCGATTAGAAGTTTTTGGTGGAACAGACCATAAGAGTATTAACGATTTCTCCATGTAAATGTCAGCGGACCATTTCTTCAATGCGATAGTATAAAAAATCTGCTCCCAAAATCAATATTAGGCTCTCGGGCGTTGTTGCATCTAACAAACTGTGAATATTTAAAGACCCCCGGCTGATCACTGACAACTTGTTCCTAAGTTAACGATCAGGAGTCTACAGATAGAAGTTCGCTTTGGAACAATTAAGGATGATATCAACACAAATTAACGACACAAAGGGAACTTTGTTTTGATTTTAACGGACACGGAAGCGGGCTATCTCGAAACACCTCAAAGATATGAAATAATGAGAGCAGCCCGAGAAGATTTTAAGAAAATACACATGATAAAATCCGGTAGATTTTTGTTTTCCCGGAAGTCACGCTAACACCGGATGCCATTGTTGCCTGTTTGAACGGAGTCCGTATTAATTAACCAGACCGCTTTCGTTTTTTAAATGCTCTGTGCTAAATATGCATTAAGAGCTCATAGGAATACGTGGATTACCTCATCTTCCTGAATTTTTGAGTAAATTACCGGTTAAATTATTATCAAATATAACCCTCATCTGATGAATTTCCCGAATCGGGGGATCAAACAACCGCAAGAGAGTCACGTTATATCAGCGTTTAAACTATATAATTGTTACCTCACTATCTCATTAAAATTACAATCTTTTGGAGTTTTTGAGTACTTGTTACATAGTTAACAACAAGAGAGCCTGACACTGAAAATTTTGGTGGCCCCGCGAGGACGAACGAACTCATCCTTAAATCCGGAATGTTCTGAAAATATTAATCATTCGAATTTCGAAGCGTTAATATTGTAATGGTCATTATCTAACTAATCGTCCTGGATGTAACTTTAAGCGTTCTGAGTACCTATTAAAATTTACGGAAGGCAGACACACTGTCATGAAATATTAATTGTGAAAATAACAACCCCAAGGCACGAGAGCGGTTTTCTGAGAAGATTAGTCTTCAGGTTTGGTAAAAAACTTTTCTAGTATTATATATATATATATATATATATATATATATATATATATTTATATACAGGGGCGTATCCATGATTCAGGAAAGGAAGGGGGTGGGGTGGGGGGCCGGACCCCCTGGACCCTCCCCCTGGATTTGCTTCTGATATATATATATATATATATATATATATATATATATATATATAAATGTGTGTATTCATCTATCATACGTACAAACCAGCTTCTCTTCTTCTTTTTCACTTAAGACATCCTCATAGACCATGTGACATCGGATACCACCATTTTGCCACCGGTCCAGAAATATAGATCGGCGCAATTAGGGTCATTTGGCGGCTCAGCTTCAAAACGGGGGAATCATATCGCCCGCTTGAAGCTACAGAAACTTGTCCTTAGTAAATCAATACTATTAGGAAATCCTTTATATTGAACCGGGGTCATTTCACAGGTCTATATCAAACCAATCAGTGTGTGGTCTCGCGGAAAGGGACGCGGTGTCCGTGAGAGCGGGTGACGTACTGGGGGCCACTAACAAGGTTTGACGCCTGATAAGCGGTTGGCCCGTCAGAACAGCCAGCGAAAAACAACGACAGGCTCTAACAGAAGTCCTGTTTCCTGCAGCAGCCTGTAGATGAAGCTGATGATCCCTGTAGGGGCTGTGTCAAACTTTCCAACGACTTATCCTCTCAGAAAGCCCTGGGTGGTCGGATGACTGACTTACCGCGGGATTATACTAACAAGGCGGCGTGAGCCAACGCTTTACGAGAATGAGAGTTTTTCCTTAAAGCCTACACATTCAGTGTAATCCTTTAATCCTAATAGTGTGGATTCACGGATCATTTTTTTCGTAAATGTTAACTGATAACATAAGCTTTCAGAATCAACAGGTTTTTCAACTTTATTCATATAATGGTGATGATGTTGATGATAATATAATAATAATAATAATAATAATAATAATAATAATAATAATATAATTAATTAATTAATTAGACGGCACCCTGAGACCGCATACTCCCGCAAACGACAAATGAATAATAACCAGACGACTGCTCACTGATGAAAACTACGCTCCTTACACAGCGCTTTACCTATAGGCCTACTCCCTATATCCCAAGCGCTCTTTGTTTTGACCTCGTATCCTGAATCGCTACACCAGAGGGGAGCACTGTATTTTGGTCAAATCAGATGAGACCCTGTGCTGGAAGACAAAACGGTTTACAAGCCATGCGAGGAATACACGGAGCCAATGTTGTTCATTGCGCTTTGAGTGACAGCTCATCGCCCCGGCAACCGTTTGAACAGGCCACAGGCTCTGAGGGAAAGGCCCCTCACGTGGTTTCTGGGCGGAGCCTAATGCTTGTTGAATGTTTGTTGACTGGTATTTGATTGTAATGATAAACAATCAAATCTTTAGTCAAACATACCCGATACGTCGTAATACTGCAGTCGTTATATGTGTGGAATCAGAATCGTTGGATAAATGAGTAAGATCATTCACCCATCCTGAAATTAAATTATCTATACATTGATACTTACTGTTCTCTGTGTCAAGGTTGATCGTAAAACAATCTTACTGAAATCTCACAAAAATGTTTTGAGGTATCCTTTTCACGAACAGCCAAAACAAACCGATCATTCTTTATAATAAATGATTGCCGCACTAAACCGTTCTCTTGAAAGTCATCTGTGACAACCCTATGAGTTGTTTTATTTTGGTCTTGAAGTCAAGGGAACAATGCCAAGTGTGTTCTGAGGAAGTCCGTGGGTCATTTATTATGTCTACCCATAACTCATGAGAAATTTGGCATGGGGAAAAACGCTGACCACCAATCTTTGCTGTGTTGGGATGACTATGGCGTCTCAGTTACATTATAAGAGCAATACAGGCGGGAGCTTCAGCACCTGGAAGGGCCAGGTCTAGGGATAGAGACCAGACGAATATGAACCATCAATTCTCCGGAATTAAGGGTTGGCTTAGGGGCCAACAACGTATATACCGTGAAATCAAAATACGATAAGAAACATTTACATACATACAAGGCTAGTATGTCAACTAAAGTGAATATATATTTAAGACTTACAGCGACATCTTAATCGTTAGGTATGTTTGTTACTCATGTCAACGGTCGCAACTGCAACTGGGTAGACTAATGAAGATGATGGAAATTCTAGCAAAGGACGCCAGTCTGGTGGTTTAAAAAGGGCACTAGGAATAAGGTTTATGCACTATTCTATTTTTTTAGTTTCTGGGATTTTTTATTGGAGCAGAAACAAGCGCTCATGAGTTTAGTGACGTTGTATTAATGGTTCTGATATGCTTTTGCAGGAAAGTTTGTGTCTCTTTTGTATGTACATTGATAAATATTCCGATTTAAAAATGGAATTAACAAACAAAAAATTCTGATACAGTAGAACACTTATTTACTGATATCATACACTAAGCCACACAAGTACATTTAGATTTGTACATAGCAAATCGTTTAATAGTAACACGGACGATTCTGAATCTTATAACACAGTATCTTATATACGTAAAAAATAACACAGAGCATTTTGGAACTGAAGACTGGTGGTTTACGATGCGTAAGTTTTTTTTATATATTTTCTGTATCTAGAGTATTTTAGAGAGCAAGAAGTTGAGCATAAGAACAAAAGTGACTGGAAATGCAGAGAAGCTTTGCAATTATTCCAGTTTTTTATTAAACGTGCTGGTCTTAAATCCTGGTTAACCTGGACAACGTATTATCTATGATATACTCTATAGTGTCTTGGTCTTGACAAAGCCAGGATATTGTGTGAACACATTACCTGTTTCCGATCTGAGGAGGTTACTACCGGGCCGGCGGCACGGAAACCTGTAAAAAATCCCAAAGAGCCGTTTAACTTGCTGAAACTATTGATCTCTCTCTCCTTGCTAATGCAGTTTGACACCGGCATTAAGGGGATGGAAACAACATTCTGAGTGCAAAAATAACCCCCAGCAGCTTAAAGATCATATGTTATGATACATCTGTTTTATCCACAAAGAGATGGAAATGTTCACTGCTTCCTCACTCAACCTGTGTCGAAAATGGGAGGCCTCCCGGTCACGTGATACACGACGTCACAGGGCGGCTGTAGCATGAAGCTTCAATAGGAAGTCCCCTTAGGCAATAGAAACGAATGTATAACCCGTTTTGGTATGCTTATTACTGATCAATATGTTTATTACATTAAAACCCAATTCCTTTGCGCGGAACACTGTTTATAATCGAGAATGTAATTACGTGGAATTTAATCGGTTTTATAATGCTGCTATTTTTCTAGACTTATTCAAATTTGCTCCGAAGGATATGTTTAAATTAACATTTTTTACTTTAATCATTTGAAATGTAAAAGGACTTAACTGTTACGGACTTTGTTAAGCACTGTACAGGTTTTTTTATAACCAGTCTCTAGTTTACACGTTTATTATTACCAGCAGGCAGTATTAGCATCGTCGTATCAATAATGATAATTAATAAGAAGGGATAGCCTTTCAATATTCTGATGTCAGAGGATCTATCCGTTGCCAATTTTAGGCACTGTTCATGAGAAAACACATGTAATCATGTCATTAGGGTGATACATTATCATTTCAGCTTTTACTCTACACAATAACACACCTCTACTAAAGGTGTCTTAAATCCATCTGATCCATATCTAACAGGCAATACATTTATTGGAATGTTCTGCAGGGCTTTTAAGGTGTCATATTCTGCAGCTGGTAACAAAGAAAAATCATTTCGTTTTTGTTATATCATGATTTGTGATGGTGTTGAAATAGTATTATAATATATATATATATATATATATATATATATATATATATATATATATATACATATATAGAGTAAGAGTGACGCCTCTTAGATAAACTAACTTATTTATTACACAAGCTTTCGAAGCGTACAGGCTTATTCGTCAGGTTTTAAGTGAGAACGCATAGAGAGGTGTTTATATACAGTAGTGTGAAAATGTATACAGTCAAAATTGCAAGAAACTTGGTATTTACATTCTGATTGGATATTAAGTAATATGTTAACCATGTTAGCCTGTGTAGTCGTGATACACAGAAGTATGCATCGCTCCACTCAAGAAATTCTACGAATCTGCATGTATATGTAGAAGTTATCCACTTGAATATAAACAAGTCACTCCTACTCTTTACCTAAACTTCTTTTACAGACTAACACAGCTATACCATTAATTATATATATATATATAGATATATATATACATATATTTCTATATACATGTATTTGTGTGTATATGTGTGGGTGTGTATGTGTGTGTGTGGGTGTGTGGAGGGCATACACCTTAAAAATGTAACGAAATCTAAAACA
Source organism: Sipunculus nudus (assembly GCA_026874595.1). Lineage (NCBI taxonomy): Eukaryota > Metazoa > Annelida > Sipuncula > Golfingiida > Sipunculidae > Sipunculus > Sipunculus nudus. Next base: position 45,618,625 of record CM049310.1, read on the forward strand.
ATCACGAACCAAGTCAACGTCCATCGTTAAAGTGATACATTGCATTTACTTGAAAATTGAAAAGTCAGAGTTGTTAAACTCAGAATTCAAAGAAAATCTTTAATGAGGTGCGGTTAATTGTCAAGGACAACCAAGAGCTTCTATGGCGCCCTACTTTCAAAATGTAATGGATCAGTAATTACAATATGAGAGTTGTATTAATCTGAACAAGCCTGGCAGAGAAGGGTCATATCCAAGAAAACCAATCGACATCTAACTATTGTTGGGCACTGTTAATATGAAAAAAACTTTGCTATTTTCAGGAAATTTTATGGTAAGTGATTACAGTTTAACCATACAAGCAAGTAGCGTTTTATCAAAGTAACGGTAACCTCCCCTAATGTTATACTGAAACATCAGGTTAGGTTATCCTAATAGCACGTGACAAAATTTATGTGTATGGAGGATTTCATCCAGTGACCGGGCCCTGATGTGATTGGCTGTTGCAAAGTGTGACATCAGAGGCAACATTTAGAAATGACTTAAATTTAGCAATGTTGATTCTTCCTTGATAATTTGGCGCGGACAGTGTCTGAAATACTAAACTTTTGATGAGATATAGAATTTAAGTCACAGGGGATTTCCCTGTGTGTGACGTCACTGCCGAATTGACAGTGCTCATAGATGTGCCTATAGTTTTGAACAAATCATACAACACTTTGTCTTTTTGTGGAAAAATAAATAGAAAAATGTTTTCCTAAAGGAATTGGGTTCAGTTTATGTAAAATATATACTTATATTATTTTCATAGGCAATTGTATTATATGATGATATAATGAAATTTAGGATACGTATGCTTGACCATAAGCACGTTGTCTTTATTCAACAGGCACAGAAAGAATAACGGGACACAAACAAGCAAACAAGTGTCAGAATGGAATGTATTGTCAAGCATATCTTATTGGTCACCGACCAACCTTCCGCCAGAGGAATTTTTTTACTCGCAACGAACCTCTGCCAATTAGGCACTGTGGGACGGCCGGGCCTACTTGTCCCAAATGTCAAATTTTAATATCAAAATTTGTTCCATTTCATGGAAACACCAGTTTACATTCCACATGCGCATGCTTACAAAAGGTTACTTATGCCGTGAAGTCTTCACTACAAAAACACTCATGATTATGTAATTTGCCTTGAAATTCTAATCCTACGTATTTGATCGGACTAATTTTCCCTCTTCACTACATTTATACCTACGCCGATAGTGTATTTAAAACCCCCAGTGCATGATGGGGTTTGGATTTTAATGCCCATAAACCCTAACCATAAGAGGCGTTCTCTTGTAAGCTCGACTCTGCGGTGTGGGTCACATAGTATTTAATGAAATGTGTCACGTGACCATTTGCCATGGCGCTTAATATACATGGCAGCTGTATATCTTTTATAACAATATATTTGTCTATATACAAGGAAGTTGGTGTTGTAAGTCCTGCCTCAGTGTGTTGATATTGACGATAAACAAACCGCAAATCCGACATAAAACAGACATAAACTGGTGGTAATATGATGTCGCCGGCAAATTATGCTTTCTTTAGTGCAAGATGAAAGAATTAAGGAAACCGGGAGGAAATTAGACTGTGGCTACTGACTGTATTCACATGTCGCAAGTCTTTGTAACTTAAGGTAACAGGGTGGTATTAATATTCACAGAGCCAATAGCCCTGAGGAATAAGGGACCTAGCTAGCTGTTTTTTGTTGGGCCTTTTCTTCAGGTGACACAACGGACGGCTAAAACAGCTTTAATTGTTTATTTGATTTTTTTTCGCAGAAATATTGCTTTTAATTTTCATTTTTAACATTTTATTTTTTTCTTCAATTACATACTATGGTTGGTTTCACTTTTAATAAAATTTAATAACATTTTCAGTGTTTCGCGAAGGTTTTGTTTTCGCGATCTCACTATACAAAATATCTACACAGAATATGTAACCGTGAATTATACAGTTAAATTATATCGACCGAGTGGAACTTATTTTACATTTGAAAGATCTGATATTATCTAAAATTAAAATCTTTGAATATACAAGATCTATTATTATTTATAATGGATTACCTTTCAACTTGCTTTCGATGATGGAGTATCTTATTCCCAGAGAATTTATTTACGCGATAATTCCCCTTTCGTCAATATCGCGAATTTGAAACTTTCGCGAACAAAAAAAAAGCACAGTAGGTTAGAGCTGCATGTTTGAGTAAAGGTGGGCTTGGAATTTTGACCTTTGTTACACCTAAGTCAGAGCTGTACGAAAAAAGAAACAAATACATACACCATCCCGGTATTTTCATTGTAAACATCACTGTAAAGCAAAAATATACATACACCATTCTCCTTAGTTTCTGTGGAAACATTATCTATTTTCCCTAAGAAAATTCCGTGGGGGAATTGTTTACCACACTTTATGTTCAAAAGTGGGAAATATGTTTTCTTAAAGTGTAAATTATGTCCAAAAATCAATCGGACTCCGTGACCTCATGACATCATAATCCATTATATATGTCATTGTCATCTGATTCTCAATTTTGTCGTCCTTGCATCCTTGTAATATACTGCCCCTGGCACTCAGTACAGTTAGAAAAACTATCCTCAATTTTAATAGATTACCTGATATATCATTATATAAGTTATTTATAAATGTTTGGGCCATACTGAATGTTTTTTTTTTATTTATACGGCATTAACACATTTTGTAATGTTTCAACATCTACATTCAAATATTACTCTTTATTCATACTGCATTTCTAATTGAAACCCCTTACCAAACACAGCGATATGAGCAAGGCAGAGATATAACACAAAATAATAAAGTATTAAAGAGATAGCTTATTAACACGTTTATCTTTTATACCTATTTCCTACGTTTTTTTTTCGGCTAAAATGAAACAGAAAAAGTTTCATAGGATTTACAGAAATACCGCTAGCGGTTTGATATACCAAAGAAAGAATAAATTATATGTTCAGTGGTTACAGACACCTTCCGGATTACGTTTATGCCAGTTTCTTTGGCAGGTGCTGTGTATGATGGATCTTTTTGAATATCACTTACATGTCCTTAAAACGGTTATTTGACAGTTAGTGGTTGTGGCATGGATCCGGTGTATTGGACGAGATGGTTAAACGGAAAGATTAAAAAAAAAGGTATGTCAAATATATACGAAACCTAGTTTTTCTCCTTATATTACGATACCTGCCATCAGGAAATATGTCTATTCAGCATTCATTAAATAATAGCTTGGGGTAATGCACATATTATTGCAAATGTCTATGTACATTCAAGGTCTTGGACTATACGGAGCGGAAAGGCCCTACGCTCCCGAAGCAGCGGAAATCTTGCGCTTCTAAAGAAGCTACTGATTCTCCCGCTGCCTGGTTTTACCGTTTATGATACACTTAGACACCAGGTGGTGGGTCGTTATCGCCATGGTCGCCGTGACTTTTGAACATGTTCAAAACAATCGCACAAAGGTCGCCGAGGAGGTGGGTTGCCCAAAGGTGGCTCAAAGGAGGCAGAAGGTAGGCACAAGCATTGTCGTGGTTGTAGAATGAAGGCGCAATGCTCGCGTTGGTTGTACAAGGGAAACAGAGGGAAGGCAGGCATGAAAATCCTCTAATGTTGCATTTTGGAAAGTTCAAGAGAGGCACAAGTATCGCGTGTCGGGACATTCTCTCTGAGCCTGTGCCACAGACTGTGACCTATTCAAACGGTTGCCGGGGCCATGAGCTGTCACTCAAAACAAATGTAAAAACAGTTGCTCCGTGTATTCCTCGCTTGGCTGGTAAACCGTCATGCTGGCAACACGGCTTAAAAATTATGTAGATTCCTTGTCGCATCAGTTGTGTGTCGCATATCGGGCATTGTTTACCCGCAGTCAAGAAGACCACAACTATTTTTGGAATAAGTTTGTGGTCTAGCTCATACACAATGGCCTCTTCAACCCCTAAAAAATTGCCAACAGCATTTACATTTGCTATTTATTAACCATGTGACCATTTCAGGCAACCATAGACGTCGTGTCTTCCAGCACGGGGTCTCATCTGATTGGACCAAAAAAACAATGCTCCTCTCTGGTGTAGCGATTCAGGATACGAGGTCAAAACAAACAGCGCTTACGATATAGGTAGTAGGCCTATAGGTAAAGCGCTGTGTAAAGAGCGTAGAAAGGTCCATGGTTAGAACCTTGCTCCTGCGTGAAAAGCAAAATGATGAAACCTTGATATAACCTGGGAGATTCTCTCTAATGTCTAAGCGACATATTATGTCCTCTGGATTATCCTTCGCCCCTAGAATATAATACCAAGCATAAACAAGCGCTAGCCAGATTGAGATGTTCATGTCATGATTTGATGATTGAAAAGGGAAGGTATAGATAGAGATTCTGGACGAAGAGGAAAGAATATGCAAGTTTTGTATTAACCATGGTTTTAATTTAATAGAGGATGAGTACCATTTTGTACACGAATGTTTTTTATATAATGATTATAGGAAAAAATTATTTGAGAAAGGGTCTACATGCATCAAACAATGAAAATTTTATTATTATTTTTAACTTAAGGGAAGAGAAAGAAATAATCAGATTTGCAGCATACGTATTTCATGGTTTTAAATTAAAATAAACTTATATGAAATGACTTTTTTAACAATAATACTCAATATTTGAGTTATCTTTAATAGTTCATTCATCTATTGAATGACGACTGGATTGTAGTGTATTAATGTGTTCTGAAAAATAGTAATTGTTATGGACATGCAGGTATTTTACTATTATTACTGTAATCTCCTGTAATGTTTTTGATTACAGGATATCCACTTCTAATATACCTTGCGTATACACCGGTTGTACGTATAAGGGAAATGTGTAACAGACTGTTTGATGTTTTCATTTAGTTTATTTATTTGTTTTCTTTAGCAACTTTCAGTTACAGTTTTGAGTTATTAAAAGGCAAATTGCAAGCATTTGATGTTAAGACAATAAAGTTATAATTGTGTGATAAAAGCCGCCAGCACACATACATAGTATATGTTAATTATGTCACATAAATATGTTACAGCTGCTTAAATGCATGAAGATTTGTATATTCTAAATTGGATCTATAGGCCCAGGCCTCCTTTTCCTGAATAAACTTGTTGTTGTTATAATATCCGAAATCGAGAAGGTTTAATAACAACACATCATTCTTATTGCATGTTTTTTACTCATCTTCGTTCAAAGTGCATACTACAGGCCATATATGCAACCCTTTCCTTTGATTGATATATATATATATATATATATATATATATATATATATATATATATATTATATATTCTGTACTACTAGACAGCGTGAAATGTCAAGGGGAATGAATAAAGAAGTCAGTGTTTTTTTGTTAACAAATAATTATAATTTATCTTTAAAACAATCCTAACATTACAATACACTAAATCAATACAATTACACAGGAAAACAATAAAAATGTACAGTTCCAGAGTGTCCGGATCCTAGGCTTTTCTGGATACCACCATTGTCACAGCTCAACAAGTCCTTTAAAACATATAATCCAGATGAACAGTTCACGTAAATCTTCTCAGAGAATTATAGTCCAATGTGATCTCGAAATCAGTCTGTTGTAATCCAAAAGTGAAGTTCTGGCAATAATCCCAAAGGCAAACTGAATAAAATCTGTTACAAAGTTCGAAGAAAATCTATAAGTGCTGCAATTTTCAGAAAGGTCCACAAACTGACTCACACTCTTCCGTGTCCGCTGGAATATTTCTCTCTCCTCGGCTCTAAACAAAGCCCCTATTTATAACTTTTTCATTCTAAAATACTAAAATGGAAAAATCCACTGAACAATACACACGTTACAGGAACAGATTGAAACATCTATAACGAAGAATTGATTACTCTGTGTTTCTACACTTCAGCCCCCGACACGTGGGCCAGCCCGACTCGTAAGTCTCCCATGGCAACGAACTATGCTGGCCTAACAGACACATGTAAGACTGCTGGGCACAATAAACCAGGGCCTGCCTAACACGAATTAGAATGTCAACAGCGCACAATAAAAGAGACACCTGTAACAATATATATATATATATATATATATATATATTATTGGTAGGACTTGGTTTTAAAAAATCTTAATCGATGATTTAAAAAAATAAAAACAACCGTTGATCGAGTATAAATTAATTTTTTATGTACTTTCTATTTTACTTTGAAATCTTTTGTATGCTAGTACCTAAAATAATGACCCAAGTAAAAAGTCTGACATGTACCTGGGCATTCATAATGAAATGTCAATCCACCCGCATCGAAGGTCGACTTGCCGTCGGACGATTGTTGCACGCGCAAAGTTTTGATGCTATTCGCTACCTTATGTTCGTATATCTCTGACCGGATAAGATTTTTTTTGCATGTGCATATGTAATCGTTTTTTATATATATGCAAAAATGCATTCGATTTAATCGATACTGAAAGAAAACGAACTATCATTGTTTTAATCGATAAATCGGCACACTACATATATATATATAAATTAAATACCCTTTACCTGATGGTAATATAACTTGTTTGGAAACTAATCTTACTAAAGCACAGAGAAGCCAAAAGCTAGTGAGAATTAAAACATACGTTTTACAAAGAAACCAAATATTCCAGCTGCCAAGGATCTCTCAGTTATCCGAGGGAAGTCTAAAACATGGAAAATTAATATCAACAGAAAGTGAAACAGCAGATGGTCTGAGCGTGGTTACTCTCCTCTGGGTTAAAAATGAATGGCTTAATTGAAAAAAAGTGGGGGTTATTTTAGGGCAGGAGTGGATGCAAACACAGCGACAGAGCGGATAATAATTGTATGTGAGTCACAAGGGCGGACCCCAGTACCTCGGGACCGCTCACTTTTGATGAGGCATTTAACCTTATGATACTATTGATCCGGTGGTCTTTATTAGAATACCTCGTGGGTTTCAGTATTAAGCCCGTAATTTAGATTACTGCGTCCATTGATTTTCATCGTACGGCATCAGGGTGTCAAAGATCAAGAGAAAATTAATTTCATGAGCTGACCCGCCAATGACACTGACCATGTTTAAAACAATAGGGCGGTCTCAAAGTGCAGCATTGTGGAGGATTTAAAGGTAAAAGATAGCAAAGATAGGAAGATGCAATAACTGTCTCTTGGTTACACACACAGGACCACATACATACGCATATGATCTGTTTTTATTTGATCCTTGAAGCGAAATCACGTTAGCATTGTGTCTGTAGGTGTGTTGCAGCAACATGGATTATGCCGAGTCTTGTATGAGGCGGCGTGTAAGGCGGTACGTTTCTGTCCGGTATGAGGCAGTGTGTCGGTCGACTTGGCTATGTCAGGTGTGAGGCGGTGTGTCAAGCCCACACGACTGCGTCCGGTATGAGGCGGTGTCAGGATGGCATGGCTGTGTCCGGTTTGAAGCGGTGTGTCAGGCCCGCACGTCTGTGGGTGGCATTGGGCTGTATGTCAAGCTCGCCTGGCTGCGTCCGTTATGAGGCGGTGTGTCAGGCCGGCATGGCTGTGTCCGAAATGAGGCGGTGTGTCAGGCCCAAACGTCTATGGGTGTGTCAGGAAAGTTCCACTGTGTGTGGTATGGGGCGGTGTGTCAGTGCTATGATCTGTGTCTAATATAGGGTGGTGTCTAAAGCTCACACGTATGTTTCCGCTAGAGGCTGTGTGTCCGGTTCATGTATCTGTTTCCGGTATTAGGCGGTTGTCAGGCCCGCACGTCCGTGTCCGTTGTGAGGCGCCGTGTCAGGCCCTGAGGGTTCTGTCCGGAATAAGACTCAGGTACTCACGGCTCTGTCCGGCATGCACAGAGTTAGGCAAGCACGGCTGGCTCTGTCAGGTATCAGGCGGCGAGCCTGGCCTACACAGCTGTTTCCGGCTTTGAGTCAGACTTGAAAGCTGCACTCAATCTCCTATGACGGTTACGGAAACAATATTCCCAGAAAATTACCATTCAGATAAATGCCATCATCGGTGCTCCGAACACCCATTTAATGAAAAACTGTTTCATTGAAAAATATAATGGCTGTTTTTTTTCAGTAAGTTATTTAGCCAGCTATTCTTTTTTATATTTGAAATGAAATGTAGGAACATGGTTCTCCAACACAACATTGCTAAAGTAGATCTTAGGGTAGGGTATCCTATTGAAGGGAGACCTAAGATGGGAAACAATCGACTTCGGGACATATGTCTTAAAACCCGATACGACGACATCAAGTGATAAACCTTTTTGGGATGAGATTAAGTAAAACAGACACGATGCCTCTCTCTTTCAGATAAGCGTGTAATGAAAACTTTAGAACATTTCTTCCTCCCAGAAGGTGTGTTGACTCTGTCCATCACTCTAGTTAATTTCTTTATTTTAGCAGATTGTGCGGGTTCGCATTCCATGCGAAATGTCTCTATGTTTTAAAGGGTGCGTGTCCTAGGAGTGAAGGATAAAGGCCCTTGACGGTAACCCCTTTGTCGCAAAAGTTATCCTCAGTATCTATTATGATTGTGTGAGTTGTATAATCTGAATGAAACCAAGGATAATTTTACAAATAAACAGGCCACAAACACCTTGAAGGCAGACAGGGAAACTGGACATAATTCATTATATGTCATTTAATTTATCTTTAATTTTCATCTACGGATATCTAATTTTTTTATATATAATCATTGCCTTTAATGAGGAACGTTAATATTTCGTGTCAATTCATGAAATTAATACATCTTGCTTAATAAACCCATCGGATTACAAGTAATATTGAGATACTGAGATACGTATTTATCCTTAAAATGGGACGCAAAATTGCGGCTTCAACGTTCCCAGGTGAAAGCGCGTGACCTCTCATATTTGTCCGGAGACGTGTGCTAACATAATGTATACCTTGTGTTTAAACAAGGTCTAAACATGAACACGTTCAAACCAGATATTAAATATATGTACAAATTATCATAACATACGAGTAACATGAAGGGCATCACAAACCAGTTATTAACGATGGAAATATGATTTAAATACTAAAAAATCCATTGATACACTGAAAAAAATTGCTTGAACCGCAGATAATCATTGTTTCTGTGTGTAATGACCCAAAACAATTTTCCTATCAATAGAATAAAAAAATAAATAAAGTAAAGAATTGAAATTAAAGTAACAGTTCGGAGCTTTGTATAATGACATTCATCGGCGCACCGACATTTGCCCTGGTAGCTCCACAATAATTTGCTTTATTGCAACAGTGAGTCCGTAAGAATAAAATATGAGACAATTCTGAAACAGCCAATAAGCAAAAATAGGGATGGATATTGATAAATAAAACTGAAAACATGATTTTCATCTTGAATCTTTGCTGGCAATAATGTCAGGATTTGAAAGAAAAATTTCGTTTACATTTTGAGCTCTCAAAATGTGGTTGAGTTGGAAGTTGTCATTTTATTTAACACGTAATTTAATCGAATCCGGTAGCGGTATGCTGTACAGAATGTTGCCTCATGGGAAATCAAACAAATCTCTGACCAAGCTGACAATACATGGCCACGTTGGGCTATCTGCCCTACCAATGACACAGGTCAATTTGTTCACATTTGATTCCGTTCCATATGAGATAATTGATGACCAAACCAACCCTTCAGGCCTTACATCACACCATCCGTTATTACATTACAATATCACTTTTTAGCGCTATATAGGAAACTTTAATTAAATGATTTTTAAATTGTTTTTATGCTTCATTTGCATTATATCCTTTATAACATATATCGTTCAGTTTCTTTCGGTTACTAATGAGAACTGCGCTATAACTGGAGCCGTACAGATAAATTTTATACAGCAATATGGCCAAAAACTGTCGCAATGGAAAATTAAAAAAATACATTATGGACCTTGTCCCATACAACCTCCACAGAAGCAAAGGCGGTGCAGTTGTTTCAGATAATCCCCGTTAACTTCAAATTGATTTCAGATTACCTCATGGGGTAGCTTGAAATCGATTTAAGATTGCCCCTTTGATTTGAGATTACCATAAAACGTTATTTCATTATGCTTATTCACCTAAGGTTCATATTTCAAATTCTTTCTTCCTTCTTGATTTCCTAAATAAGTTTGTATATTTTATGCTTGTATATAATGTGTCATGCGTTTTGGTGAAGTGTATGTATTTATGTATGTATGTATATATATTATATATATATATATATATATATATATATATATATATATATATATATATATATTATGTAATTAACAAAATAATTCACTGTTTGCGATAATCGTATCTCGTATTTTTCAAATATGGTTTATAACTGTAATTGAAGCACAAGAGTTTAACATTTGGTTTAATCAGCAAGGAATAACCTGAACAATGCGGGGTAACCTAAGATTGCGTTCAGACTACCTCAGTGGTAATCTGAAATCAATTTCAGGTTACCGGGGGTAACTTGGAAGGGGGCAAATCTTAAGTCTTTACACCGTCCCCCTAGAAATCATCAGTTTATTTTTACTTTTCAAACATGTTTTACCAGGATAGCCTACTCAGCTTATTGGCTGTTTTTCAACAGGCTTCTGGGTAAAGTTAGTTACCCATAAAATGAATCAAATGGACTTCATACAGATTAGATATGACATAATGCTCTATCGGATACATATTTTAGTATATATTGTAAAATATTAAAAAAAATGTTATGCTGTTAGACACATAGTCGTTACATAGAAGACATTGAAATTATAAAAAGTACATATCTAAATCTCATGTAATTGATAAAAAGGAAGGTTTATGATAAGTATGTATGAATAATACAAAATTGTGCTATCGCATCAAACATCTATATAAACGTGTAAAATGGTCGTTATTCGAGGCAGACTTTAAAGAGAATGGCAGTGATTCCATAGATATTGACCAGCATTACTAAAACTAGACTTAAATCAAGACCGTGTTTTGCGCAAACTGATAAATATTCCTTGATTTACCATTTTAGTTATCGACCGGAGTCTGGATCCGCATAATGAAACACAAAGGTGCCGTAACCCTATGCATGTACTCTTTCCCGTGGGCTTTAACTAACCTTTTGCCAACATGTAACGTTATATGGTCTAAAATACAGCATGCCTGAGAGCTAGTGGACACTTGTCTAAGCCAGCGATAACCGTTCTTATACACGTACTATGGCCAATATATGACATGTCTCAATATGCATCTGCGGTTTATAGCTATTTCCTATGTCAGTTTCCGTGAGTACAATACGAAATATTAAATTGAAAAGCTTTTGGTAGCAGACCTGTATTAGAGTAGGTTTAGATGGTTATGGAAGACCAATATTTTTCCTTCGGGGCAGCAGTCCTTTTATAGTGCTTTCAGAAGTGTTGACAACACATACACTAAGGATCGGCATATGGGACACACTGAGAGCAATTTGATTACTGGTTTTAACATGTCCATGGTGTCTGGACGTATTAAAATATTTAGTTATGCCTTTCCTTTAATGTTGTTTATTTTTTCGCGACCATTTGCGGGCGTGAGATCTATAGCTAGCGCAAACATCAAACATGACAGCCTTTCAACACGGGTATTACTGGTTATATGAGAGTATATGGGCGCACAACATGAATATAACGCCGAACAAAGGTTGTAAATCGATCCTGTATATTGTAATATCTGAGTGCTCTTTGCATCTCCATTGAGTCGGAAAGATCTTAGAATTCACCAGGAAGACGTACGGAACATTTTCGTAAATCCCCGTGGAACCTCTTGATGCATAAATGTCAACGACCCATGTCTTGCACCTACGCCTCCAGTGATATGTGATTATTTCTTTTAATAAAATAGCATGTTCCCGGATATAAAGGTGAAAAAGGCCCCAGATCTCATTATGTTTAATGTCACATGAATATAGAACATTCGGTTATGACCTTTGTTTCTTAAAGTTATAATACAAGATAAATTGAAAGTCTCTGTTTGAATATGCTGTTAAAGTTTATTGTCATTAAGAAAAACTTCAAATTGAGTGGGGTTATGTCATTTGTAAAAAATTATCCAATAAATTATTGGTAGTCATGTTTCCTTTATTCTTAGCCAACAACGGGAAATGTTCAAGTTTAATATGAAATTTAATAAAAACGCCAGTACAACAAAAGGTATTCACATAGGAAACCTGCATTTGCTGATGAATATGAAACACTTATGAGCCTGTCTTAGGGGGATTTTGGGATTGCTGGCTTTCGTCAAACTCGTGGCATGTCGCGGACGAAGCGGCTACAGTGTCTGTGACAAGCTATAACAGCCTACACATATCTGACGTCAAGCAAGGCCAAGCTACCAACAACCGGCGACAAAATCGTAGCTTCAAAGGACAATCACCAACGACAACCTACGACAACTTACGACCACACCGGCGACAATCTACGACACCTGAATTCATGCTACGTCCACCCGGTACAAGCTACGATGAGTCTCGACCCTTTGCTGTTTGTGGAGCATTCCACGACAGCCCACGACAGCGCCTACGACAACAGTTGTCACCTAGCGACAACCGACGACATCACCAAGGACAGCAGAAGTCGGGCCATGTTCGGTAGCGTCAGACAGGCTGTCGGCTGAGAATTTTGAAAATCCTGCGGCGACAGGTAAGAGGCAACAAGTATATGGGCGACTTCAGGAGACTACTCCAGACCATACAGGCGACACCCTGACGACCATGAGGTGAGAGCCTGGTCGCTTGTAGTCGCCTAAATATGACAGTGTGACATGGCATTTCTGTCCTTGACCTTTCGTCTTGGTATGACCACTAAATTTAATGCAAGTTTAAGAACCTTTTACCTCGTTGCCAAAAGCGCTGTGTTAGGATAATAAATAATTTTATTTCGGCGAAAATGCGTTCTTGGTGATTATGACAAAATTATGAAAATCGTAATTGAGGATCTTGCATGTAGTAGTTAAACATAAACATGGACCCAATACCGAACGTAGCAACCATAATCCTAATTGGTCTAAATAAATATATATTGTTCTGACGCCGAATCCGATATAAATAGGGGTATTACGCACTACCATCACTTCCACACTTATGATGATCGGCGGTTTAAAGACAAAGCCAAACAGGACAGTGTGTAATAATACAAAGTGTGGTCCTACACAAGGATGAGACGTTTCGTGCCCTAACGGAAATGACTGGACGGTGTAACGCCATTAACTTAAGGAATAATATCAAAGTTAATCACTACACCATCTTACTTAAGAAACCAGAACATACTCAGTTTGCGCAGCTATACCGGATGGAGAATCATTTAGGTGAGAACACAGGTAGAATTAAATATATATATATATATATATATATATATATATATATATATAGTATAGCTAGCAGGAAGATACGCTCCCGAGGCAGCGGAAATCTTGTGCTTCTAAAGAAGCAACTGATTATCACGCTGCCTGCTTTGACCGTTTATGATATATTTAGACACCAGATGGCGGTTCGTTGTCCACTGAAATAAACGTGCGCATGATGTGACAAGCAGCCAATCAGATGCCAATAAACAAACACTCGACAGGCATCCTGGCTCCGCCCATTGCTGCGCTTCAAGCGCCGCTTGATGAGTTTCCGGTCGAATTTAAATTGCTCCCTCTGCATTCTCGCATCATCGACCGATTCGATTATGACATTATGACTGTGTTAGGGTAGCCATGTATCTGTTGTCTGCAGAACTGAAACCAGCCAGCGAGGTGTGCACGCAGCCTTTGTTGTTACGTTTCATTTGAATTACAGCTCACCGGCCGAGCATCCTATGTGCCTAATTAAGGCCCTAAGCAAACCATGTCAGGGGCAATTCTCTCTGAGCCTGTGGCCTGTTCATACGGTTACGCTGGGGGATGAGCTGTCGCTCAAAAAGAAAGGAATATGATTGGCTCCGTGTATTCCTCTCTTGGCTTTGTCTTCCAGCACAAGGTCTCATCTGATTGGACAAAAATACAGTGCTCCCCTCTGGTGTTGCAATTCAGGATACGAGGTCATAACAAACAGCGCCTTACAATGTAGGTAGTAGCCCTATAGGTAAAGCGCTGTGTAAAGAGCGTAGCAGGAAGATATTAAAATATATTAAAGTGTTAGTATTTGACCTTCATGTGAAGGTAGTCGTGTTCTCAACGTTTGTACATTGGTGAATTACTACAAGCGGCAACAAAGGATACAAGAACGCCTGACGTGCAAAAAGTAAGCATTGTATATGTATTGTATTTTTAAAGCTTAAAACCTGATTCATTCCAGATAAAGCCTTCATATACGCAGCTAATGATATTGCTAAAAGCATGTGGCGTGAAGTGGGCGGTTACTGATGGGATTTTAGTCTTAAATATCTCGAACACAAATTAAATCAAGGGGTACATAATACATTAAATCTAGTATAAAACATGAACCATTTAATCCAGTTAACGTTTGATTTTAAACATTAAATCCAGGGGCGGATTCAGGATTTTGGAAAGGGAAGGGGGGTCCAATCCATGAAGACTAATCAGAAAACCTAAAAAATAGAGACTCTGATCAAGCAAGGGAGGTAATTATATTGGGTTATCAATGATGGTTGCAACACTGGTAAATTCAGACTGAACATGGGTATATTTGTAGGTCAGGTGTAAAAAAGTGTAACATCAAAAAAAAAAAAGCAATGTCTTAACAGTTTGAATATTCACATAATAAAAAAATAACGTAAGATTCTGCATAATATTTTAGCAGTCACTGAAGGATTATTTATCCAGAATATACGACAAATAGAAATATGTCTTATTGCTTTATTGTATCTCTGATTCCAGATTTAACAGATTTATATTTATGAAAATACACATTTTATTATGAAAAGAAATATCTGGTTTTACGAAGCATAGGGAAGGTTTCTTATGAACAAAATATTTTTACTTTATAACAATATTTATGAACTGCGACTGTTTCCACTAACTCTACGAGGAGTAAAGAACATATCATGTATGAACCCGGGCACTTGTCTTAAAAACTAGAATTATACGTGAGACATGGCCAAGCCGCGCCATATTTATAGCTCATATCTAGTGTCCTTATATATAACATATGAACCTGTTTTAACTTGGGTCCTGCAGGGTTTACGACACCGTGTTTAACCCCGGTGCGCGCAGAGCTCTCTGGGTAATCCGTGCACGATGTGACCAAATCTTCATACGCTGCAAGCTGGCATAGATTGCTAACTACGCAAGTCTAAGGTCCTTCCGGGGTCACCTGTATAATCGACTTGACGTTCATGCTTATTCCAAAAGACTAACAAGTTAGAGGCAGGTCATGCAACCTAGCTGTAGATCTAAGCTACAAGTGTTCGAGTAAACTACAGCACTAGTGCATTTGAGCTTGAATTAATATATGGTCGATACATGGCGTTTTCCCATGAGAGAATTAATCCTACATGATAAGAGCTATATGAGGTTAATTTAAAGCCTTCTGGATTTAAGGTTGCATGTATCTGGATATTTCATTACAAGTAGGTGTAACTTTCTATTTAATCGAGATGAAAGAGTCAATCCGTATAATGAAAAGATATTTTAAGCATTTTAAGTCTTGTTGTAGGGATGCAGGTCTCACGCCCGGTCTCAAGACCAATTTTTTTCCGGTTTTGGTTTTGGAGATCCTGGTTTCAGTATTTATCTCGGAGGTCATGAAGCAAAATAGTATCTATACTTTACTCGACACGAAGCAGAAATTCGGGTTATTAAAATATGCATCATTAAATGAATGCACCATATAATGTATGCAGGAAATGTTCTTTGTTTGACGTTTCCTTTCTTCACAAAAGAGCATATGTGTCCATACTACTTGTTGTCTGTTGGTCTGGAAGTACTGCAGCAACAATGATTATGGACGGTTCACTGATATGATAGTTTATGGTTGCACTGCCACAGATATAAGGAAGTAGATGACAGTTGGGTAAACACATATTCTTGATGTCTTGGTCTCGGATCAAAAACATTACTGTCTTCATGGTTTTTCATGAAATGACCAAGAAATCGCAAAAAAAAAACATAACATGGACACTGGACAGACCAGGAATCGTCATCTAAGTCATGGACTTCTCAACCACGGCCTAAAAGCAGGGCCACGTTTTACCCAACGTTTACTGATTTCATAGGTATCTTACGTTAAAATAAAAGAAAAACAATGTAAATCTAAATGCATAGATAAAATTTCGAAACTATCAATATGTATTGAACCCCCATCTAACGGTTTTACAACGTCCACCTGAAAAGTTTTTAAGCACATGCGTCTAAAAACAACAGATGTTGATTGAAAGTGGTATACACGACTGACAGTCAGCAGAGGCGGGAGCCCCTTTTCCTTACAAGTACTTGTATCCAAGCATTTATGGAACAGACTTTGGGCCCTATGAAATGAATTTCTCAAACCGATGTATCACCTCCTTCAAGGTTCAAATTTTTGCTTTGTAGTTTAAAATTCCTCCACCAAATGCTTTAGAGTCAGAGTGAGGATGAAAATGCCTGCTCAATTAAAAAATGATATCCTTTTCCTTGCGCTAAATCCAACATCTCCATAAAGATTTATCTAAGAACTTCTTTTCAAAACTGATATGTTTTCATTGGTGAACAGACGCACAGGCAGGGACAAGCGGCGAAAAGGTTGAAAATACCTTATGATATTGTATTAATTATACTGCAATAAGAGCTCCATCCGTGGGACATGCTCACACCTTTCAAATTAACGATAAGTTGTCAATCCAAAAATGTAAGAGTGAAAAAAAAACATAATTTGCCATCTTGAGCCGAGTAGGGTCTAAATTTTACATGTAGAGCAGAGAGACCAATAAGCACTTCCTGGATCGTAGTTAGATTGGTACCCCCGCGCTATTCAATCCCCCAAGAGCAGTCGGTCTTTAAAGCGCGGGGTACCAGTCTTAGTGTGCTCATTACTTGATCAACTGTTGGACACACGAAACTTTGTTTCTTGTCATGTCTTCAGATGTAAGTCAATCTTCTTTTTCATGTGTTATTCAAACATACGTATACATAAATTCAGTGTTAAAAAATTTGATTATTCTTTCAGACGAAGCATTTTTTCCAGGAAATACCCTCAAAGGTTCTTATTATTATCTTTAATCAGGTTCACCCCGGTAGGACCTGCTGGTGGCGCCTCTAAATTTGTTCTATTACCATTGGATTTCTGCGCCCAGTTTCAGCAACTTTGCATTGCCAATGATGCCGGCAACCGAATATTAGAATAAGATGTAGGATAAAGCTGAATTTCGACGTGCATGTAAATCGAGGTGATGAAATACTGAAACACTGCACCCTTGGTTCTCTGTTTCTCTGGAAGAAGACGACTTTTAGCAAACAAAACAGAAATTCTCCGTAACCTTAGGTCCTGGACAGCTGAGTAGGGACCTGGACAGCCTGTGGTAAAACGCTCGGCCTTCTTCGCTGGCGACCTGGCGTGGCTATGAGAGTGGGTTGTAGTTGCTTGTAAAAGTTCGGTGGTTTTCTTCTGGTCCTCCGGTTTCCTCTACCATTACCGACTACCAAGCGCCAAGATCAGACCCATGTAGATTGCCTTGTATTAGTTATCATAACTAGTTGTTCAATCTATGTAAATCTATGATGGAACTTACATTAGCATTTAATGCTATACATAAATATAGTATTACATATATATTATTTAATATTATGTATATTATGTAGATTATGTTTTGTTACCATCATGATATTTAAAAAAAAACTTAACAACTAATAGTTCATTTAATGGCATTCTATAAAAGAGAATATATTAAATATGTGTATTAATTTTTAATTTATATTTTTATTTTAATCTAAATTTTTTTCTCTTTATGGAATATTCAAATAATCAGCACTTGAGCCGCATGTATTAATGATGAAAAACAGCAGAGTAACTATTTACATTTAATTTACACCATATATAATTATTATCTATTTAATATTAGGTATTTGATTGTAGAATATGAACCAAGGTAAAATGCGAAACTGGGTATGCTATTTGACACAATAATACTTTCTGTGCAGAAGAATTTCTGTAAATCAAAGATGTAAGCAGACGTTTATTTTTATTTATTTTTTTTTATGTCTCACAATCGATATTTTCATTCAATTGTTCCTTTTTTTCTCTTCACCTTTCATCATCGACACCATTTAGAACAAAAGGAAAAAAATGGAAAGGAAATTTTTCAATTTACAACAATGACAAATAACATAACATTAACATCCTCATCATCCTAATAACGTATGATTGCAAATGTCTCAGACTGAGATAATTAGGAAAAAAAGTTTCTGTCAATAATTATACATAACTCCAATTATTCTACCATATTAAGCCTTATATTCACATATGCACATGTAGTTTGATTGAGTTGTGTGGGTACAACGAAGAAAAACATATCACTTGATTAAACTCTTTTTCTTCCACTGTAAGAGGGAACGTTAGCAGACGTTAGACATAAGACACCGCACGCTTTGACATCTGGGTTTGTATAGTTAAAAAAACAAACTTTACACATGTATGATGAGAAATCAATTAATGATTTTTCTCTGTATCTCCAAGTAAACATTAAAGGGTGCCCAGCATAAAATCTTCAGTGTCCTAGGATATATTATGACTTTTGGGTTATAGTACCCAAACTGACATTGTGCAATATGGGGAGAAGTTTTAATTTGTAGCAGTAGTGCTGTTGTAAAAGTGCAGTAGCATTTGTAGTAGCAATCGAGACAAGCTCAGACATCTGTCTCTGCCCAAGATGTTTGTCGTGTCTCTACATTTAGGATTATTACGACATTTTAGTACTCCGATATCCTCCTACTACGATAATATGCAAAATAATATACCAAGTATAAATGGCATTTCTTTTTATAAATTGATAACAGTTATAACGATTTATATATATATATACATATATATATATATATATATATATATATATATATATATATATATATTAATTATGCGATACGTATTATAAGTTTTATCTTATAGAATACTCTGACGTCGACATGGAAATTACATTTAGATTCACTTTGTACATTATTCAAATTTTATTCAAAAATAAAAACAGAGGTCAAGCAAGTGGTCCCTTTGTAACTCTGCAGACATTCAATCCCAATACCTGAAAAAGGTCGTGTGTCCACGGTAATAACCAAGTTTGACCCCTTGAACTGCGTCTGAGAGGTCCCCGAGGGTGCTCCATAACCTTTAAATAAACCAATGTATGGTTGACGGTGTCTGAGCTAATGAAAAGTGAAATATTCGATGAGGGTAAAAAGCCTGTAAATCGGGTACCAGGCGGATATTACGGGGAGGCGGGAGAGAGCTGGATTATCTGTCTGGGCTAATCTGCTATCTCCCCCTACTCTGTTAGGCTTTTGTCTGCCATACCAAGAAATTTCATACATCATTAGCCTGAGTATTTTCAGGCGGGTCGTTAGTGTCATTGCCTTCAGTCTCAGATACGCTGAACGAATTAGCCAGTCAACTATTAGTTGATTGAAGCAGAGATTTGTCCTCACATTTTGCAGTCTGGAATCTATACCACTAACAAATAGAACTGACTATTCCGTATAACATTAGCGCTTCTTGACACTATACCATGTCAAAAGATTAATTAATTGTTCGTTAAATATTGCACTATGTTGATGATATAATTTGAAATAAATGTATGCGGTTCATAGTTTTCTACATGTGCGTAGAGTGGTCGCGAAGCAAGGATAATGACATAAGCATGTCGTAAATGTGAATATCCTCAGACGCAATAGATAAAGTTCTATGCATTATCTATTAACAATAATTTATTGTTTATTTATTTATGTATGATTTAAGGTATGCGTTGTTAAAAAGGGCATTCCCACTTCCACAAATTGATCTCCAGGTGCGCTACAAACAGGAAAGATATCGAAGGTTACGAAATTCCGGGCAATGCGGCCCTGAATAGGACTAAATCCTTCGATGGTGCTTCGATTCTGCTACGCGTATACGAGGTTCTAAGCGGATATTGCGAGTTTGCTACAATAAATATATAGTACTAGTTATCACGAATTACAAGGAACCACAGCGATTCTGCTACGAACAACATAGGCATTGAGCACAATACATACCACCGAAGTGACAGAAAACATTCTTGCGAGTCACTGTGAGGTTGTGACTCACTCTATATACACACAGGACCAACCTTGTGCATGGACCGCTGGCATTTTAATCCATTTATAATCATTTATAATGATACTTAGCAACTATTTTGGAATTATTCTTAGGGACTGCTAAGGAACTTATTAGATGTAACGTATGGGAAGTTCTTGAGTATTCGTAGTACTCCAATGAAGAGCAAAGAAGCAAGAAAAATGTCAAATCGTAGAGCGTCAGTTCGTGGAAGTATATATTGAGTATTTATTGGTTATCTGTTCAGACTGCGCAGATCACCCCCCCCCCCCTTTTGCTAATACTGTTTCAAAAGGAGGTTACAACCTCTAAAATGACTTCCATAATACCTTTTGTCACATGTCAATATGCTCGATACTTACAAAGAGATACTGCGTGCTTAATTTTCTCATTTTTTTCGGGAGTAGCTTAAAATGAATCAAATTTGCATAATTTTGACACCAATAGACCCGATGAACTTTAGTTATATTATAATTAAGGATTTGCTAAGAGAAAATATTACACATTAATTTTCAAGCCACCCCTAAGTCTTTCTCCCTAAAAATTTACACTTGCACAAATATATTATTTATTCTTGATTCAGGTTTGTGTATATCATTATGTAACTAAAGTTCGGCCGATTCTATTGATACATAAATTATGCTATTACGATGTATAATAAGACTGTTATGGTCTATAAACCGATGCAAATTCGCTCGATGAAAAAAAATAATAAAGTTGAGTGTTTACCACCTTTATATGTTTTGAAAGAGCTGGACAGAAAAAAAAGACACCTCAAGGGCGGGGAATAAGGTTTTCAAAAGCTGGTCCATGGCCATATATAGTACATGTATAATAGTTACATGTACAAAGCACTCTGTTAATTATCTCCCTTGCTGAAAGCAGCATGTTGAAAGTGAATCAGCCCTTACCTACATATTCTACTTTCAGGACAATAGGAGAAAAATGGATCTGTTTATATTTGATTATACGGTTAAATCATGGTATACACGTGAGTAAAGTATAAAGTAGGTCCCGTTAATGGATAATATACTTAATCTTAGAGGGCACAATGCCAATTCTCGGAGCCGAGTCTCATCTTGTGCTGGCAGATTAATTCTCTGTGATATAATGCGTCCTTGTTGATACTCTATCGTTAAAGATAAATGTTAAATCGTTAATTCTAATACACCCGGGGCTATAAGTTCTAGATGGGCATTACAGTGGGAGAGTATATCATAAAAGAGCATTAGGAATTATCAATAATAATCATGTATGCCGTTGTTTAATTTCGCGGGTTGATTATTAGATTAGTTTGGGGAAAAACATCACCATCGGTACCATTGTCTTTACTTACGAGGCTTGTTAGTAGGAGTAGCGGCTATAGAGCAGCGATAGAAGTAAAACATGAGATAGTGAAAGGCACTTTTCTTAAATTCTCCCAGCAGACAGGGGTTTTGATATGACACAAGTATATTTTCCTAATGTGTTCTCCATTTTCCTTTGTAATCAGAATAAGTTGACCACGCCATTCTTACGACTCAATGGAACCGCTTTCCTACTCTGAGAGGGCAAACATTTAACTGCCAACGAGTGACTTTTTATCAGCCGTATCGGCTTCAAACGCATGCCATTGTCCATTCTTTAAGATCAACCAATTTTGCCAATTGGAATTAAAGCTGATTTCTTTCCTCGTCAGATAGAATAAATAGGTTTTCAGGAATGCTACATCCATAAAACTGCATTTCAAAAGAACGTTCAAGACAGTCAAGATGCATAATACATTGGTGATCACGTGTTAATCCTTGTAGCGTTATCGGAAACTAATTTTGCGGTCTGCATTATTTATTCATGACGCGAGGTACTTTAGCTGATAGAGATACGTCTTTTTTCTCTCCGTCTTTTTTTTTTTTTTACTGGTGTCGTATCTTGGATAGAAATAGGAATAAACGGGATGTAGCACCTAATTTGGGAAACTATTTAAATGGCAGATGTGTCAGTCAACACTTTGCGATATATTTTGCATAAATTGAGAAAGGTCAATTCTTCTTAAATTACAAATAAACAATGAATGATCTTATTATTATGAATAAATATCTCTGTCTGATTACACTTATTGTGGATTGGGCTCCCGATTCCGATCCAGATTGATTTTACATCGAGGAAATTAAAAAAATATCAATTAACGAGAATCTTTTGTTATTAAAGAAAGGAATAAAGAAACATTGGCACAATTGGAATATTGTCCACTCAATAAAAAAAATGGGGAGGAAAAAAAAAGGACGAAGATGAAAGAAAAATCTTGGAGTCGCACTGACTTTTCTGCACTCGTACAATCGGAATCATTCTTAAACCCGTCTTAAAATAAAAAAATTTCGATTCTTTATTTTTGAAAGGGATAAGGCAATGGATCTTGGAGAGACAAGTTAATTAGCTTTGATTTTCACAGCATTGTTTGATGTGCCCGCTCTTTTCCGCCTGCCATGTTTACGATGTCCTGTGAACCCTCGGTGCCGTTTATATGCAGACCGTCTTATTTAAAATCTGTCAGGAATTTGAAGGGAGAATGTCGGGACTAACTGAAGGCTACCAGACCGAAATTTAATTGGCCAAGAATGGTTTACAGGATTTAATAAGCTGCTGCCTGGTGTGCCGGATTAACATAGTTTCCGAGTTAAACCACCATTCAAGCATAAAGTCTTTATATTAATCCGCCGATTTAGTAGTTCCTGGCGGAAGGATACTACGTAACAGTTAATCTATGACAGGATGAACGGTTCCTTCCGAAATATAAAATGATCTCAATCGTTCTTGTTTCATAAACTGTCGGAACAAAGGGAAGCACTGTGCTTTGTACGTTAGTAGATAGAGCCAATTTATAGGAAGAGGGAAGAGAGACCGAGAGACGGAAATTACAAAAGAAAAGATGTGACTTAAAAAATCCTGAAGACAGAGATTGTGGGTGCGTGTGTATGAGCGAAATAAGAGAGCACATTTTACTATTCGACCAAACCTGCAAAATGGAAATGTAAAATTTAAATACGGACAGACATAAATTTGTTTAGATAAACGTGTGATACGTGATTTCACTTATTTGTACTGAAAGCGAAACTAACTGCTTGGTTCATTTATTATTCACGATTTTAAAATTTGCATAAAGCTTATGGTTATAGACTTCAAAATCCAAGGAGTCTTTCATTAAATGACACAAAGATATAAAAGAAGTACAATGGTGCTGTCTCTTGGTAAATGTTGTTCGCACTTAATGCGAGATATCGGTTCTGTTTATAGCACATTGCATTAACCATAACGTTAAAAACCACATACCTGAAAAAGTTCCGTCTGTCCCGTCCTTAAAGAAGAAGAACACCTCCAGTAGTTCTTTATCTCCGCGGAAGGTCACTGAAAGTGGTAAGTAATTTACCAGTGATCTGTTGTACGATCCAGTAATGAAGTGTCTTACGTGACGTCACTGCGGATTAAGCTTTGGCGGTCCCAGTGTACGTCCCGGCATGCGGTGAACACGCCCGTACGTAAGCTATATGAGCCGTGTGCCGAAGGAGTCAGGATGTGGTAAAGCCGCTAACCACGTGGGCTTTCATTTGCAGTGTTTATTCATTTGGCCACCAGAACGGTGCTGTCTCTCAGCGCACATCAGAAACAACTGTCCTCAGCACAGCCGGTCACCCGATAGCGTACAGATCCAAAAGACTTCAAACGTGTTCACTTACATCAACCAATCCAAATTTCTCTGGGAGCAGTTAATTATCCAATATAGAAAATACATTACAAACTAAAAATTCGTTTGTTGCATCAATCAAACATTTCTTCTTGACGTATACACAATTAAGAAGCAGAATTACTCCGTTAAATGTAATTTTCCCGTGGTAGACTAAACAAAAGCCCCTTTGCAGTACATGTCGCCATATGCTTCTCCATGTTTCTTATTCAATCCACTTCAATAAAGACTTTAATTTTGTTTTTAAGATCTTCTCAGTGAGCTTTCACATTCTGTTAGATAGGATTTCAGAATTATTCAAAAACAAATCGGCCCATTTCTTTTAAATCAACCGGATCACTCAATGTCAAATAGTAGCCACATTATAAGCTAGCCGCCTGGAACAAGTGTGGCTGCTGTAACATTAGCGGCTGACTTTATCCCTGCTGCCGTGCTGCCGTAGCTGCTTATAAAGACAGTAACGGTACAGCGATCACAGAAGCAATCCAGCCCAAGACAAGAAGAAGTCCGCAAGAGCACTGTCGCAGCCCAGCCCCCAATCGCGAGACGCCTAAATGCGGCTTGACAGCCTAGGGGCTGAAGTTATCGGGCTCGGCAATCTTTGTGATTCGAGGACACACACGTCCAACATATAATAGATAATCTGTCAGCATGGTTATTATCTTCAACGTCTTGGGCGTCTTGTAGTATACCAAGCTATTTATTACTGTGTCTGTTATACAACTCCAACCTCTTGGTAACCTAGGTCTATACATAATTACTTCTTTTCTACTCATATAATGTGAACTTGATAACTATCCATGGCTGCAGTGTGGATTTTTATGTTGGCACGGCCGCTATGAGGAAATTCATCTTCGTATAGGCTCCTTAGGCCTGTATTTTGATTCCTCTACCTTTGCTGTGGCGTACACATCCATACAACCTATCTCAGCTTCATCGTACATATAAACATTGCGCTTTCGGGGTCAGACTCGAAAGGTTCCCTACGCCATCGATGTTTTTTTTTTTCCAATTCTCCTGAATACCCTTTGTCTATCCATGTATTTTTGGAATATTGTTTTATATAAGTTAATATTTAACGGTCCTCAAGGAAAATCAATAACAGAATTCAACAGCAAAAAATAGGTTAAAATACATAATATATTTACATCTGTGTGTGTGTTAGTCGTGTATCAGGATTATATCTTCTTTAGGATAGCCTCTATCTATCCCATACAATTGCTTCCAACACTCGGCATAAAAAAACTTACAAAGCAAGTCCTACCTATGACAATGTATGGATTGTCTAGACACAGCCACCAAAATCATGCCTTTAACATCAGTTTTGATAGTGATGACTTTTCATAATTTGTCTATAACTGACTGGAAATTTAACATGCCCACCCTTCCATTACAATAACTATATTCAGGTATATTAAGACCTGTCATAATGCAGACATAAGACCTGTAAGTGTGGCTCCAAGGGTGGTAGTGGTGATGTAGGTAAGGGTATTTCCTCAGTATGACATTGTGGCTCATATGGGATTCGTTTATTCTGTTCAAGTCGGGCCTGCAATCTTTACTGGCATCACAATATTATCGCCGTTCCAATATCTTGTTTAATCTTTTCCTCCGGTCGCTTAGCTCTTTGATCAAACCGCATTGGGTATGACTAGCGAATTCTCAAGCCGTTTATATATTCGTGTGGTGTAACCTGGCCTCCGTCAACGAATATTGTAGGACTTTATATGATACATAAGAAAGTGTCTACGACTGGTTTGTGTGGCCAGGTATGAGGTCACCGAGTGTACTTTCTTTGTCACGTCAATCGGCTTTACTTCATCCCTTGAGAGATTTTTTTTGGTCAGTAGTCTAAGCACTTTACCGACACCTTCAAATACGATGCATATAGTTCGCGGTTATAAGATATTATTCAAATATCATTTGAAAAAGAAAATGTATTTGTAGTTAAGGTCTTAGTATCGTCAATATACCTTGGTTCAGTGTAGCTTTTAATATGTAATAAATAAAATAACTTTTAGCAAAAACGATATTAACATATTTGGAATTCTCATAACTTTCTCTATGAAATATGTTTTATATCTTATATAATTACAGTTTTTGTTGGTCTGAGAGTTATGAAACCTGAACCAAAATCTCATATCTGGCAGTAACTATGCACTTAACGATAGTATCAACTTAAAATACATACAGGCCTGCCTAAGGTAAATGACCGAAACAAGAGTAAGTGCTTAAGAAAAAATGGACGTCTTTGAAATAAAGAGTGAAAAAAGAGTAAAATTAGCGTCAATTCCCCATTTTTGTCACAGGCTGAATAAAGATGTTCTCATATATATCGACGCATATCATTTCCAAAGTCAGAAATATACATGGAGCACGTACGTTTCAGTTCATTAAGATAGGGCATTTTCCATATGTTATGACACATGCAGGAACTTTTCACACACTAAAAAAATGAAAAAAAGGTCCCATACTTGTTCTGACTGGACTGTTAAAGCAGGAGAGAAATAGTATTTATCGGAATCGATTCATGAAGAGAGAGAGAGAGTAAAAAGAAGAGTGCTGCTGAAAATAAGAGTGAAAAAAAAGATAAATTAGCGTCATCTTCGGGAAATAATAAAAGAAGTGACTTTTAAAAAAAAAGAATGATTTGGTAGAACTGACATACAAATATCTCCAGATTTTTAATTGTATATTTATCAACTTTAATTCTTCTTCGAATTTTAATTTCAGTCAAATTATCAAATTATTCGTTTGAAATGGCCTGTATTTGGTTTATAAAATAGCATAAAGATAAAAACACGTTCTTGATGATATGTTTTCTAACAAATGTAGAAAATTTGTAAGCTTTTTTTTCAGTTAGTTTTTGCCCAAAAAATCTCTCTAAAATCCCTCTGGTGCAATCGACTGAAATACTTTTTTTTAGGAAAATGCCAACTGTTTGTGAAGAGATATGTTGTCCTTTAGTTGGCTAACTGATCTATGAATGCAAGTGACAGCTTACTGTATAATAATAATATGATTATAAATCATGATCCAAATTTGTTCCCTCCATGAATTTCCTTGAATAACTCTTAACTCTTTATCATGTCTAAAAAAGTGATTTAGTGTTAAATGTCAAGTTTGTAAGTGTAAACTCAGAAAAAATTTAGGATTTGTCATTAGTCCTGATGGGTTGGACCCCTCTTTTCCCTAAATCCTGGATCCGCTCCTGGTCCTCTAGTAATTAGGTTCCCTGGCTACCATTGGTTGCACTAATTGAATTCAATAAACAGGGCCTAGCTTATCAAGATTAGCAGTGCTCAAGCTCCAAAGACCTGCTACTGCAGCTCACAGTTCCAGATGTCAATCATGTCTCAGCTCCATTTGCCAGCCAATCGACATTTGAACAAAGTGTTTGTTTTCCCAGGGCATACTTGTGATTTTTTAAAACTTTTTTTATATATTTTTTTTCGGTGGAGGTATGCTAATTCTTAAGCTAAGTATTTACCTCAGCAGAGTTCCCTTTCAGTATGGGACTTCGTAATAGGGCGGTCGCACTCGCTTCCTGTCGTTTTATTCTATATCCTTGTCACCCAGGCCTTGCGTTTACCGCCGCTACAGGTCCAGGGTGTGTGATAACACCGAAGAACCTCCCAAAGACGCATTCGTCTGTGAGTGACACACGGGTGTTTGGCACAGCCTTCCCATTATGCCTGCAGAGCGCTCACCCTGGGTTGGGGCCGACCGTGATAATCTCACCACTCCTCGGCTAAGATTTGAACTCCCGACCTTCACGCTTTGAGTTCTGTTGTCAAATGACGTCAGACTGGTTCTGGGCAATGTTTTATCTTAAAAGGAGAAAGCACACATTAGAGCACAAAATCACTCCGCCAGCTTAAAGGCAATTGCATATACGTAGAAGTTAAAAAGACTGTTATTTAGAGGGTTATAGGCATTTGATCCAGCCATATGATGCCGATAATTAGAATCCAGTAGCTCACAGATTTGCTGACGTTTAAGAAGTGAAAACAATTTTTATTCATAATAGTTCAGTAAATAACCAAAGAATGGAGCCTAATTTTGACATTCATTATTAATTACGGTCACACTGATTATAACTATTTTGCTGGGTGTTCGTTCTCCCCCCAAAAAGACAACAATCTATTAATTCACCCAGCATAATATAACCTCGTTCCAGTACAACACCAGCGCCACAAGAGGCCCTTGCGTTATAGGGCAGGTATGAAGATTGGCGAGGCTTACCGGTTTGTGAGAAATTAATTGTAGATAGATGAGTCAGGTATGCTTCAGGTCACAATCCCTGATGTCGATCAAGTCTTAGCTCCATTTGCCGATCAATCGGCATATTGCTGTTTTTTCAGGGTATTTACGTGAATATTTTTCTCTTTGGTCTGAGTCTTATCTCAAGGGTGCACATTCTCTACCCAAGACGGAACGGGTGCTGGTCATGGACAACATGCATATGCTGAATGAGTGACCTCCTACTGCCTATTATACTAGCGGATATACTCGTCCAGATAAAAGATGAGAAGCTGTCAGTTTTAAAAGTTAGGACTAACCTTTTTATTTGTACATTGGGATGAAGGCATGCCGAAAGCACTACAAGCATTGTATATTCAGCTTATATATATATATATATATATATATATATATATATATATATATATATATATATACCGCTACTAATATGCCTGCTAGGGTTGAATGCTTCCAAGAGAGCTAGAGAAAGCTACGTTAATGATCAGCCCGGAAGAAAGACTAGGAAGGCGAAGTGTCAGATGAGACTGAACTCTATCGTTACCTTATTAAACTTCATTTATTTTACATGGATTGTACAAATAGTTATAACAACTAATAATATAATGGTGGCGTAGGGTTTTCTGAAGGAATGGACGAAACCGGAAGACCCGGAAAACTACCGATCTCTGATTGGCAGCTGCAATCCACTCTTGTTGTTACGCAAGGGATCGATGTAGGTAGATTACTTTAATCTCGACAGTATATATTGGAAGTGGGCGACTTTGGTGAGGGAACGGGTGGCAAATATAACAGGGTATACTGTATTATGTAACAAATATGATGTCTTCTGTGTAGCTGTGCGTAAAAACTATATTGGTTATCGTGACAACATGAAAATAAAGCGTCCGTGCGCAATGCATTCGCTTGTCTTATAATAATTTACGATATTACTTTCTCGGAATCAGTCAGAGATTTATTCCGGCTACCATTGATTATGTAAAACGATGTAAGTGAAATGGGTGCAGATATACGACGATCTGCACCTTTAGTTGTAGAACAATTCCTACCGCTTCAGATATCGTCTCCCTTATCAAGTTGTTCATAAACCCTGGATATGTTACACTGTTTATATACACAAATGTATTTTCCTAGCTGCAGGACCCGGCTTCTATTATTAACGAAGTCTGATCCCTATATAATCCCTAAATATTAGATACTCCCCTTGAATGAACTTGGCAAGCTTTAAATATGTCACAAACACAAACACGTCGACCTACTCCCAACGTAGCCCTGGGTTACAGAAGATATAGCCGGCCTATCTCTACCTATAAAATACCTGTTATAAACCCCCTAAATTGTTCCTATTATAGCATTGGCCTGTGGCAGTATCGGGGACCCCGGTTAGCTGATATCCCATAAAAGGAGGATAAAGTCCTTAGCATTTGTTTTAAAGGGACTTTCAAGAGTGTAAGGATATACTTAAAGCCTAGTTCAGTACAATAGGATGTATTATGCATAGTGGCCTGATTTTATGCTCAAACTACCGTTTCGGGATGACCTTTATCAGGAATATGTTGTTCTAATTATTAACTAAATGACTATGATGACGGCACTACAAGGCCTGCAGACCGACAGGAATCTCGTTATCGGGAACAGAAACTTATAAATAAATCTCTATAATCAAACTACCTCATAGACGCTTAAATTTTTCTCTCAGTTTGTTATGTGGTACACGTCTACTCCATTTTATTGTTTTGTCGTTTTTCTTTGTTTGTCCTTGGGCCAAACGTGTTTAAGTTTCATTGGCACAGTGTTCAAAGTTTTAAAATTATTGAGTCTATACACACACACACACACACAGCAAACACCCACCCCATATATTCTCTTAAAGTCAATGTATTTCAGAATATGAATTGTGAAGAAAGAATATTTTTATGAAATATAATCTCGAAACCTTGCATTGGTACATTTCAACGTTCATGAAAGGTAAACTCGGCTTTTGAAATCCCTAACTTCAAGGTCAACTGCTAAAATTAACCCTTATTCTACTCCTGGGTGCGCTCAAACGGGAACAGCGTCAGACTTTTATGCGCGAATTCTTCCACCTCGCTTCAGAGCAGGCAAAATATATCCGATTTTACCATAGAGAGGTGTGACATTAGGTATAAAAAACCTGACTGCAGACTCCGAGTCGGGGCTAGTTGTCTGGCCAGGTGGCGACCCAGGACAACGGATCATTAGCGAGAAACTTCCACAAATTGAGACAGATGTATCTGATGTCCGGGCGAGATTTCTGAGCTCCCCGCGATGTTGACGTGCAGGAGAACAACCTATATGGATTGCAGGCGTCAGTTCTAATTTGTCCAAGTATTAAAAGATGGCCTGCTGGGGACGTAAGACAT
Organism: Sipunculus nudus; assembly: GCA_026874595.1. Lineage (NCBI taxonomy): Eukaryota > Metazoa > Annelida > Sipuncula > Golfingiida > Sipunculidae > Sipunculus > Sipunculus nudus. Next base: position 45,649,216 of record CM049310.1, read on the forward strand.
TAATCTTTTCATATTCCAACTCCCTGCGTACATGCTTTCTTACACGCAAAGGACAACTGTTGCTCAAAAACCAGTTGTTAATGAAACTGTGGCAAGACCTGTGCCGTTGGGAATTTTCATGTTTCTTTGCACCTAAAACGTTGTTTTTCCTTTTTTTCTTATAACAGTGTCTTGCTAGCCGATTTATTGCAGTAAACAACGTAGTCACACAATGGGGACAAGAAAGGTTAAGAAGTAGTATATATAGTGGTTAAGGCGATGGACTGCGGAGCTGAAATTCTACGGTGACTAACACTGTCACCAACTCCAAAGTAAATTGTGTAATCTCGGTGAAATCTCTCGAGACCTTACATCAAGAAGGTTTACTGATTACATATAAACAGCGATATACCCTTAATTATGAAATGTCACTTGTTCCATCCGAGTTTTAGTGTGTACTCAAAATGGCAGCCCCATGAGTGGTTTCGAAATTTTTGTGAGGTTAAGGTTTGATAATATCACGAAAGTACAATAAAAAGTACTTCGAGGAGAGTTTGAAGGTGGAAATCTATCTGTGGTGAGTGTTAAGTGGGTAATAAATCCATATATCTTCAAGTAGAAGCCGGAGGAACGTTCTGCAGGTGATCGCGCCCTCTTTGGCAAATTACAGTACCCAGCAAAATATAAAGTAACACATAAATAAACGTAACACCTAAATAACACAGACAATCCACGGAAGAGAGAATTTGAAACTGATTCAGTGAAGCACTTGTTTACTCTTTTGAGAACAATTCAGGATAGATTACTTGAATCATAATAACACTGGCATAGTAAATAGCAATAACATAGAATATTAAAACAAGTTTAGAAAAATAACCTCGAAATGCTTGCAAAAACATTAAAAGTTACTATTATTGTACAAAGCCTGTTTCATTGTCTGTTAAAAAGTAAGTCACACTGAAATATGAAACAAATAAGACATTTGCAAAATTAACTAAACGAGATAAATTGAGAAGAAAAATTGTGTTGACGAAATAGGCCCATATTTTATTTTGAAAATTAAACCAGAATTTCACATTGATATTTTATATTAGCAAGTTCAGGTTGTTAACCAACCATTAATCGGCATTTATTAATCTAATTAGTCGTAGTCGATAATTCCATTTAATCAATCCTTACCACACAAATCTTATCAGATTTAGAACCATTCAAAGGTAACCATTCCGTCATCAGTTTCAAAGCATCGAGATCAGCTCAGAGGTTGGCAATGTTCTAGTTATAAACCGTCAAATGACGTATTGTTTGTCTGTTGTACAGAACACATAATCTATCAAAAGTCAAAGCGAGGTCACGGCTTGTCGCTCCGAAGTGGCTGGGGCAGCTGAAGGGTGGAACCATCTCCTCCAAGCTGTCTATGTACGTGCTGTTTTTCACAGCTTGGTAAAGATTTTCATAGCAAAACTGTCACTTATGTGCCCTCTATGAGGTTTTGCTACCCCCTCTGCTGTCTGAAGACTCACCAGCCTCGCTACAGTACTGTAATATAAGGATGCAGTGATGTTATGTATATTCAGGGTCTTTTCAGCACATAAACCATGCAAATGGAGTCATCTGTGCACTCGGTACATGACAAAAAAAGCTGGATAATGTAATGACGTTTAACGATCAGGGTCAGGTGAAGGTCACGAGTTCAGGGGTCATAAGGTCACCAATTATCGACCTTTGACAGTTTCGATTATTTTTTAAGACCACACTAGGTTCTTCTTCCAGGTACTTCTGGTGATAGGTAACAATTTTATCCTATGTTTCTTTGGTACATCGATTCACATTGGATATCGTAACAAGTGTTTATGCAGTCATAATACAATAACTGTAACATCCAGTCATCCTACAAAATGCATTGTAATGCACAGGAAGAAAATCCTTGGCCATTTTTTCTTTCTTCTTGTTCAAGTGTTACGCATTATAAAAGTTCCAATGTTAAAACAAGAAAGGCTGATCTATGAAAGAGATGTGGGTTGTCTCTCGCTTTTTATGGAAGTAGCTGCAGAAATGGTCCTGAATACCTGTGAGAAATGTTTGAATACCTGTGAGAAATGTTTGAATACCTGTGAGAAATGTTTGAATACCAGTGAGAAATGTGTGAATACATGTAGGAAATGTTTGAATACCTTTGAAAAATGTTTGAATACCAGTGAAAATGTTTGAATACCTGTGAGCTGCAGCAAGGTCATAAATAACTGAACGTGACCAAGCCCTTCCATAAGATGCATAAATGGTGTAAATATGGTGACTGTGCCTCTAATTCTTTTCAAGTTTTTGCGCGTTGTCCTTGAAGAATCATCCATATTCGAATATCCAGATCTCCATGTTGTGCCTCAAAAGTGTGAGTTTTGTGACTGTTCTTTTATAACATGATATTTTGGACGGAGAGCGACTTACGGGCGGACGCTAACTATTACTATTTCCATTGAAAAACAAAATGGCTGCGATGCAAAATTGTTAAGCCGGCCCAGATTCAGGTAACCAGACCTTACACAGTCATGTAGTCTGAGGCGGATCAAGAGCGGACCCTCCCCCCCCCCCCTCGCTTTTCAGCCGTTGCAATATATTTTAAGGGTTTCAGACCACTTCATCTGGCCTGGACCCCCTTTGTCGGACCTTGGGACCTTGTGTTAAGTTTTATGATTAGTCCGCCTTGGATATACCGTTCCTTTTCCTAAATCCTGGTTCCGCCCATGGAGGTAGTTTCAAGATTTCTATATACGCATGTTTAAATCATCCAGAACTCTTATAATTTTGTAGACACCATGAAACTGCCAACAATACTGCCGATTGTAAAATTTTATTTTGTGTTGATTTATTATTAAGAGGTTATCACTTTACCTTACACAATTTTTTAATCCCAGTTTTCCATATGGCTAAATTGGTTGAAAGCAATTTCAGCTCCTGCTTTTTTATCTTTCAGTTGAGACATTCATTTAATATTCTTTTAAGGTAAGCACAGGTCCAAACCCAAGTTTCTTGTTTATTTTTTATATAGACCACAGTACAAAAGATGCATTGACTTTTATAGAACCGGAGCGAAATGTGAATCGAACAGTTAACCAAAATTCCGATTCCTACTTCATTACCAAAGCTGTGTTTAACGAGTGTTAATATCCAGATTTTTACGATCTGAGATGAATTAAAATAAGGACTTCTGCCGAAATGAATGCCAATCCATGGCATCACGTGCCACAAACAATTTTTCGATCTTCGTCTGAGGAGGTTCTCGTTTGCCTCTGTTAGAAGGCCGTGCTGCCAATAAGCCGTTATTAAAGTTTCGCTTGTCAATTCGTTCACTGTACTTTAGGCGTTACAGTCACATCGGATCGTGACAGATGTCACGGATAAGTTTCCCGTCGAACTGTTTATGACGGCTGCTGGTCAAATGGTGCTCAGTCAAGTATACATAGCGCTAGTTACAACTTGACGTGTGGGCTTCTGTTCCGCCATTTTTACTCAGCGCATGCGCCACATTAATCCCGCAGTAAATAAAAAGAAAAGTCGAACTTTTGTTTGAAAAATTATCAGAACCGGATCGGAACAGGTCAAAATCCCCAAGAGACCGCGAGACAGATGTGAATAACGATGAGATCTTGCGCTTAGCTGATGTCAACACACAAATTGTAAAAATTTTCCGCATTGCCAGCGGTTCTTATAATGGGTTCGTACATAATATGGATGTGTTTGAGATATCTCCTGAAGCAGAGAGCGGGACGATACAATGCGTGGTCATGCGCAGTGGGCCAGATGACAGTCCTCGTGAATCACGATCATGGTGCAGTGCATGGTCATATAGTTATGGTTACATAATCTTTCTATATTGGAAACATTGTTTTACATTTAGGCAACAAAAAATAACTTATTATGCGGATTCGCCACTCAAGTTTTTCGTGGATTTATATTTTATTTTTTGCCAAATGAGGACCAGGTCTTCGCTTATATTGCTAATTTATGCTCCAGCCTCGATTTCTTAAAAGTATGGTCAGGGGACTTAATTTTTCGTCAACTGTGGCTCCAGGGGCAAATAAAATATTGCCTTTCACGCCATTTGTGATTATTCCCAGAGTCCCTTATCACCAAATATCCCTTCATATATTTTATGGTTACAAGATATGTTTCTGAGGTTTCAAACGATCAGCCCCATCTTAACTTGATGGAATTTGAAATCTCTTTCTCTCACTTGTTTTTTCTTCAATACCACGCTCAAAGCATACAGTATAACTTCATGGCATGCAGTGGTTTTCTGTCAGGTGAAACTGTGGAAATGATTCAGAACTTTATCAGATTATATAACAGTCTAAATTTCCTCACTAACGTGTGCTCCATCTCTGTTGCACGGTTAAAATCAGACAGGTTGTCACACGAATCTGTCAAACTTTTATTTCACCTGACAAAAACTAAAGGCCAGCCTGTTCCTTTTTCTATTTTTAAAAGCAGAGAGTCAAAGGCATTCATCAGAAGATTTATCGTTGCATAAAGAAATGAGTCTCTGCTTGCGATGACATTAAGTTCTCAGTTATACAGACAAGCGATCCGTATTTTTATAGCATTTTTTTCATTTCTACTTTTGATAAAGGTCCATTGCCTGTTGGTGGCACTATTTAATGAGGAGAAAGATATAGCCATACAATAAGTCATACCTTAAGACATTAGATAAAATTCCTGAGACTCAAGCGAGATTTCACAATTTTACCACTGAGGCACCGGCGGGAATTGAACCGGGGACCTTAAGCCCCGAGTCTCCAGGCTACATCTAACCTAGTATTTTTATAGCATTTACCAATTTTACTTTAAAAAATCACGGACGCGTATGCCATCTATTTAAGTTACTCCGTGCATGCAAATGAACCATTCTATTAAAGACCATCTGCTCGATCCGCCAACGCAAATGAAAAAAAAAAAAACACGTTATTGATTAAAGTACAACCATTTCTTTCCTCACGGAAACAAGACAACATAAAAAAAGTCAAACCACCGGAATGGAATAGATTTGTTTTAGACACCAATGTGACATCCTGGATGATGGAAATATTTCATGAATATGTAAATAAATATACGTGTTAAGACACTCACAAATCAGGGGGCGCCACAGAACACTCTCGGAGACGTTATAAATATTAAAGCCTCCATCTTTCATTATGAAATATATGATACAGGACAACCCAGCCCCGTGCCTGGCATAGCTGACCCCATGTATATTTCATCCGTCTGGAGAATCACGCATAATGTCCGTTTCAGCAATGGAGCGATACAACCAAACATGAATAATATGATCGAACTTGAATGCCTTCAGCTTAATTTGGGTTGGACTCAGCAGTACAAAATTGTATTTAAAAAAACGAATGAAAACAAAGTTGCCTGGCCATCTCAGAAACTTTCGCAATGGTTATATATATCGAGCTTAATAGGGTTTTAAAGAAGCGGGGTTTTTCATGGGTTCATTAATGCGGATCTCGGGGGAGCAGTTGATGGGTTCCGCGTCCTTTGCCACTGGCAGGGAACATAACCCGAGAGATAAAACTTGCCTCTCAATTTATATACTTCTAAATCGATATTTTGATGTTTAGTGGCCCATGGGACCCGCTGGGTGTATTTACGTTTATGATAATGGCTCTGAATAGGTTTTGGTCGTGGTGCCACTCCCGGATCAAACGTGTCAGAGTTAAATTAGCGTAACCCGGTCGGCTTTAGTTATACTGTATCATCAAAATCGCTGACCTCATCAAAATTAATGGATCTGCCATTATAACTAGACTGGCATATTATTATTTATCTTATAATGATTGTTAGTATTTAGTCTTTGTCGCCTCTCTAGTTGTCGCGAATGTCGGTGTTATTACCATTAGTCACACTACCATCATCATAATCACCATCCTGCAACAGTCACACCAAAACCGTTATTACCTCACTATCTCCACCATCATCATTATCAGTATAATTACCGTTCTCATCATAATCATCATTATCATCATCATTACCAGCACCAAAACTTCACCATCGTCGCAGTTTTCACAACTAACCTCCGTACCTGGTCACCAACAACATCATCCCCGTCACCGCAACTTCAAACAGAATAAAATCACCATTATCCTTAACACCACCCCTATCAAACGAAGGTGGTTAACATTATCAAATATTCTAGTATTATAAGTAAGACTTTCCAATAGCAGTAACAGGTATCTGTAGTCATGATAATAATAGGGAAACATTTTTGTAAGTTTCCTTCACGGATAAAAAAGCTGTGAATTTAAGGTACGGCTCTTGTGGTAGACCATAAACATCTCAGGAGTCACAAAAGATATTAAAAGTGGCAGCCAAACAAAGTTACAGGGCTTTAACATCATCAAAAAGACAATACTATTTAGAATAGACGGCAAATTAACAACAACAGTAGGGTTAGAGAGAGAATAATCCTTGTTGACTCCCGTGTTGGATATGACCATACTGTTTTCCCTCCTGCATTCCCGAAGCTGTTTACAATCACAAGAGTTACAGGAATTATTCAAACATTCAAACAGACAGCAAACAAAGTTACAGGGATTTAAATATCGCTAAAACGACAATATATTTAAGAAAACATAGCAAATAAAGTGATACTGGTTAGAGTACGGTTAAGTGGAGATATTCCAGGGTGGACTTAGTGTAGACTGTTGCCGTTCTGTATTCCCCCTGGCTGCCGCGTAAGCAGCCTTGTGGACTACTGTGTCAGCAGATGATGGATGGAGGGTTCCTATTCTCAGCTTTCTGTACGGGCGAGTACCTGCCTATTTTCTCCGGGGATCGGGGCTCGCCGAAGGATGAAGCTTTCTTTTCTGGAGATGCGGTGCGTGACCCCCGGTCTCATGGATGTATATTGCTTATAGATCCCAAGTTTTTACAAATGTACAACTGTTTTACTAACAATCGCAGCCTGTAATGTATAACGTATGATACCGGCTCTCGGCCGGCCGGGTGTAATATATTGTAAATACTTTCTCGATGCCATAAATACATATGTCTGCACAAACGAACAATCTGGTTCCTTCAGTTTCTTACAATGCGCTAAACAAATCAAGACAAATATGAAACATTCCCGCGAACTAACATTTAGAAAGCACGTAGAACCTTTTAATCCCCTTCTGTCTCAACCTCTTTCCAAGTGGTGTGAATCACAGAACATAAACGACTTTTAAGCTTACCCATTTTTATGTCTGTAAATGACCTCTTCTAACCTCGATCTAAAAAAAATCTTATTTTTTTCTCTATCATTTTTTTTTCAAAAGAGAGCTCGACCTAATCATCAACAGGTTGAAAGCCGTTCATTATGTTCGAAGAACATAGTTGCTTTCAAATCTTAAGTAATTGAGTATATACATGCTGGCATTCAGATCTCAGGTTTAAATTTAAAACTTTTTGACAAAATCATCGTCTTGTTCCCTGACTCTGCATAGAGCGATGGTTGCACAAAACACGAACAACATGAGAATATAACGCCAACCGTTTCATAGGCATCGCTCTCTGTGACGGGGACACCAAGTAATATGAATATTTCTAAGGCCTATATATCACATTCCCTTCCCTCAGGTTCAAGAATCGGGGTTTGCAGCATATGTTAGCAACCCCCTCCTAAAGAAAAACCTTGAAAGTATTCATTTTTCCAAAGCTTCAGACAGAGTAAATTATATTCATTTAATGGATAGTAAAAATAGAATTCAATTACCTAATAATATATATTTTTTAAAAATTATAATACATTTTTTAAAGCATATTTTGCTGGCCTGTATTTTAAAACACGGATTCCCCAGACAGCCCAATCCCCTACACAACACCCGGAAAGAAATCCTGGATCCGGCCCTGATGCCCTGAAACACACAAAAGTGCAAGCCTGTATGGCTGCGATCTGGTTTCCGTCCCCTTTTAAACATAATTATACTAGTTATTAATAATCAGGAGATCTAATGTTCACCGGTATCACGCTACTTTGACGGCACTAAGGTCAGTAATGATCAATTAAATTGGTCAAATAAAAAAACTTAATGTAGATGCAATTTCCCATCCAGAACGCCTTGCCGACTGCATATGGATGGTCCAATTATCTTAAGATGAGGAAATTCGACAGACTGTCTCTAATCCTCGTTTATTCCATTTACATTACTTCTTAAGGTGGGACTTACAATTATGTTCACCATAATAAAGCCTAAACTCTTCTGTGCTTTCTATGTACAGGGTCCATTTGAAATATGACACTTTACGTGCCACACGAAGATATTCAAGTCACTTCAGGTGCGAAAAGAAATTAAGTTTGCCCTCAGTGTTAATTGAGTTGCCAAGTTTTTCTTTGCTAAATTAATGCTTTTCCATTGAAGATTAAAGAAATTATGACATGGTTATTGTATTTTTACAATATCATGTCCATGATATTTAAATTACAGGGATCAGTAGTGGGCCCAGAACAGATTGTCAGCGGCCGAGGTTGAGGTTCCCCCTCCCACCGTCAGGAAATCTGGAACAGTGGATGATTAAGGAATTAAATTAGAACATAATTTGGTACATGAACAAGGCAAGGTGAAGTTGAGATAAAGTGGACATAATACAATTAACCACAAATCTTCCTATTCCCCGATTACAGTGTGACATGCAGTTCCTAATTTTCAGTGTTTAATTTTTTCACTGCCCTGGAAGTAATGCTTTTAGATAAAAGGTAAAACAGTAATTTAACAACTTGTCAATGATATTTAAATTTTAAATGAGCAAGAAAAAACCTTCGTACAGAAATTTCCATCTGGCCCAATACTACCTCTGTCCAACCTTGGATCAGGCACTGGGTGGATAACAGAATGGTGTACGTACAGTTCTTTCAGATTTGGAATATGGGGATATCTTCTGAATCCACTGGCTATTGTTCTCCCCTTACTTAATATTAAGATTAACACAGTTATTCTCTTTGTAAACACCATTGATACCGCGACTCCTTAGTTCAATATAACCATTGTAACTTTACTGGTATAACCATATAGTAATTATATTGATATATGACCATTGAAATTATACTAAAACAAACACTGTAATTTTACTCATTTAATGACTAGACGGAGCGTTTGTAAAAGTGAAGCTGCTCCACGCAAGCTGAAAATCATGTTCAGTATAAATAGGAAGCGCAAATGGGTTATTTTAAGACTTGGACTGAGACATTTAAATAAATAGAAAATGGAGAGACTGAATTATTAACTAGAAATAAAAAAGGAACAATACAGAAAGTGAAAGAAACTTAAGGAAAAAGAAAAAACCTGAGTGTCATGTCACATGACACCCAATGTGACCGCCGTGGTGTTATCTTTAAAGTGTAACAATATCGACACTTCAAGGTTGCGAGAGAAGCGTAAACCCGGGCAGTCTCAGTTCTGAAAGATCCGTGGTTATAGGTTAAGAAACCGACACAGGGTAACCATTTAAAACAGAAGGTTAAATAAACCAGTACAGGACACATATGTGAGATATAATGGCTGCAACCTATCACAGAAAATAACATGGAAAGTAAGCAATATCAATAAACTACACTCCAAACAACGGTATATATTAAACATCATCATCATCATCATCATGACTAATATATATATTTATATGACCCGGCCGAAGCATGATCAACAAATAGTGAGGAAACGACGAGCCTGAGACTTTTCCTGAGGGATTACAGCAGCTGAAAATCCAAGGGATGATAATACTGAAGATAAAATAAGACGAATTATAATTAGGTCATTGATGAGTGTAATCACCTATGTGACCATACATAACCAGACAGTTCCCAGACCCTTTGATTTATTTCTAATCCTATAAACCAAACCAAAATACCGAGCAAATATGATAGAATGGTTCATATATAGTTCGTATCTAGTCCCTAATCAATTAAACTATCACAGTGGTATCAGTTGAATCAACATTAAACGTGATTATTATCTAAGAAATTGAACACGAATTGAAGATTCCCCATGAAACTTTAACCCCATGTAGATTTAGCTGCAAGATCAGACCCTGTAATGGTGGTCGTACTTATATCAAAGTGACAGTTACCGGATGGAGGGAGGCTATTTAATCAAGATCAAATCTAGTTTCTTATCAACCAAAATATAGTCCATGGAGATTCATAAAATATCTTATATATGGCCTGTGACGAACATTAAAATACAACTCCTATGCCTCTTCCTTATCATATAGCTGCAACTAGGTGCTTACTTTTATGTTTCTTTATATTAGTATATTTATATAAATAAATATATATATATATATATTTATGTTTATATATCTATATGTGTGTGTGTGTGTGTCAGTGTGTGCGTGTGTTTGATGTTACATAAAGTGAAGGATATCTAATTTCAATTCTGTCTAATTCAATTTATTGTTCCAATTTCAGTTGCAACTTTCAGCAAAAGTTGCAAAATAAATTCAGGTAACATAAAGTGAGTTCACACAAAAATCAAATAATCAAAGAGAACGTCTGACATTCACAGGATGTGTTTACTTTCAAATGTGTATATACTTTAACATTCTTTAAGATCCTCACAGATAAATTAGACATGGCAGGTACAAGAGAAAAGTAACAGAAGTTACAGAATCCATTTTATGCAAACATTTGAAAGACACTGCAGTAATAATAACTGAGAATGAAGTATAAGGTTACTATTTTTATATCGTCGTCCAAAAATATTTTCTTGAACTAGTATTTGAACAAGAGAATGAAAAGTTGATAATTTTGATGAAAGAAAATTTGCTTAAAAACACCTTTTTAAAGCAAGAATATTCAGATTACAAACGTTATTCGCCAACACACACACACACACACACATACACACACACACATATATATATATATATATTTCAGATATGTCCTGACGTTTCATGCTCTTGTTACTAACTACCACAAATTTCTTACTTATCATTTCATTAGTTTTGCATATAAACAATAAGTGTATACAAATGACTGCTGTGTCTTTTTTTCCTTTTTTTTTCATATATGTTAAACAAGTATACAACATGTGTTAAGGAAACGCGGACAGGATAAACCAACGTTTCTACAGGTGCGATATGCAGAAGCGGTTCCAGCGTGGGGCCTCCAGGGGGTCCGGACCCGCCCCCCCTTTTTTTTTTCTTTTAAGGGTTTCAGACCAATTTCTGGACCCCCCCTTATCCGGACCTGCATGGGGACTTCCTTTTAGGTTTTGTCGTCTCGGGTTAACCGGTTGGACCCTCTTTTCCCTGAATCCTGGATCCCCCCCTGGATATGCAGGATCAGAAATTGTACGCGGACGGAGTGTCGTACACCACTTAAGGAGTTTATTTATGGGTACAGCATTGACGTCATGGAAGTTACTGTGACATTTATAAAAATTTCATCATTCCTGTTTTTGGGCACGATATCTTGAGCTAGGAAGGTCAATACGTGCGCCATCAGGCAACATAGGATCCTGTACCCCGACACTGCAGGACCTCCAGTTTAATTCATACTCCATATAAATAAACCCATAAGGCAAAAAAGTGTATAATGAAAACATCATCCATCATAAATTACTATATTCATCCACAATCATCACACACTGCCTCCTATAGGCCATGGTAGTAACAAAAAATTGTTTTCCCCGAAAGCAGCGGCGGGTATATTTAATTTCTTAAGTGTGCATAATCCAGAATTAATGAAAATCCTGTGCCTATGTAACAACATTGTGCTATTCCTGTCGATTAATTGAATTTATTTGTAATTTTCTAATACCTATTGCTAGGTAATTTGGTTATAGGTTATGTATTATTCTAAACGATTAACTCCGTCGTCCAGTACGCTTGCCAGTGCAGTTTCCGTTGTGTTTTCATGACATCGATGACAGTCACATGTATACATAACGGTCAAATTATTCTCGGTATCAACTTTCAATATTAACAGAGAAAACAAACTGTGTCTCCATATAAGATATATAACACTATAAAATCTTGATTAGCACTGCGCTTGAATTTAGTAAAACATGGAACAAGGGACTCCAATAATACGGGGGCCCTATTATTAATAAACACGACAGAACAATGGGTGCCTTTTTGTAACCTATGGCGCCGTACAGACTGCAGGGAAAGAGAATTTATAGCTTGTCGAGTGTTAGTCGACCAAGAATGTTTATAATATGGCCTGATGTTGAAAACCTGGGGCATGAAGAAATTTATAAACACTTACCACCCAAAGCATAAGTTATTACTTTTTGATGTCCTGTCTAATGGTCGCGCATGCGCGTCTGCTGCCCATTTCACAGCTAGCGCCTGTGAAACACCGCTCTTAAGCATTCACTTTCATTAAATTACATGAAACATCAGATACATAAAATAGGTAATCTGATCTTGTTTCATGGCATTGCACGACATTAATATTTATGAAGATATTCAAAATAGGAAAATTGTGACCACGTGACGATTACACAGTTATTAAACAAAATTTGCAATATCCATGTTCTAGATCCATTTCATAACTTTTAATATTTCTGTTTACTGTATAATTATGTCATTAGTTGTACCCCCTAGTCTGTTTTGAAATAAAATGGTATATTTTAGTGAGCCTGGTATCGCTGGAGACAAGTACACGCTTTGATTAAGTAAATCATTTACATCGTTTTAATCTAAATACACAGCTTTAACGTATTAATGCGTTGTTCACGGGCAGTATACGGCAAACGAAAATGTATCTGACAACAACACCCGAAGGGAATTAAACAAGAACACTCGTGGGAATTAGCGTTTGTGAACCTCTCGTTTTGGTGTTACACTTCTTACAGAAGTTAACATAAAAACCCTCACATTTTACAACATTTTGTGGTATTGATATATTGCGACTTTGATATGTTTTACATTGGTTTGTATCTGTCTGTTCGTCTTGGCCCCGGATTCAAGCTACTTCGGAGTTCTCGGGATTCTAAGCATTAATCACTGTCACAATTTGTCTGCGCAACTCCCCGGTGCCTGTCAGTATCTGTATGTTTTCTTGCATGGACATATTCCCCGGGAAGAAACCCACCTTCCCAGCTGAGCTTCCACAGTTCCAAGGGATTACAAACTACATGTATTCCATTAAATGTAGTTTATTCCCGCGTGGTGTACAACATTTGCTATTTTAAAATTAAGACCACAGTTCGTGGTGGCTGTCGTGTCACGACTCTCAGTAGTCATCTAAATTTTGCAGCAGGGAGCCTACATGGAGTCGTAAAAGCAATTGTATACGAAGACGTTCACTGTAGCTGCTCATACCATTTTCTGTATGTCGCAATTTATGCACATTCGATGAAAAATTGTTGACAACTGGACGACAACCTGTATAATCGATTGGACAGGCATTTCGATGATATATACCAAGTGTTCGCTGAAGTGTGATAAGAAGGTAACAGATCGGTGCTTGCTGAAAATCCTCACTCTAGATCGTTACAACTCCATATGTATATAATGGTTTATAACGACTTATAACGGTATATAGAACTTTTTATGATATTTTATTACTCAAACGGTTTATAAGGGTAAATAACGCTGTAATGGAGATTTGATCTAAATGTCTTTCTTAACGCCGATGGAGATACGCTCTTTCTCTCTTTCTCCTTACCTCAATTGGTACCTATTAATGCCGGTGCCGTATATGTTGAAACTGATTCCGGAACACCAAACCAAAATTCCAGTGTTTTATCTACAAATCGAGTGGCTCTCTTTATTTTCAATCAGTCATCAGTATTAAAAACCCAGTATCATTGGTATGTTATATAAAGTAATGACGAACCAAAGTCAATATATAACTAAACTATATAAAACTATAACAACCATAAAGGATATAACAACAAATAGAATTAAAGGCATAGCCAGATAAATAATCATGGAGATAAACAGAATCTTTTTCATTATAGTATATCACTGAAAAAAGTGAAATCTGGTTTATAAAAATCGTAAATATTGAATGAAAGGTCCTCTGAACCCGGGAAATAAATCTTATCATTAAACATATTTCTAAGAAGCATGCGGAACTCAACTGAAGATGACAAACCAAATATCGTTGTTCCCTATCGTACAGATGGACAAAAAGTGAAGCATTGATCAGGTAATCAAATATATAACATCACCTGGAAATTAAAGGAACTGTGAATTTCGAGCATTGATTGTTCCTTGCTGTTACTTCCAAATTCCTATACAAAACGGATATTTGCCTTTTTAGATACAACTTAATTTATGGGAAGGGCAAGGTACCTTGAAAAGGTCAAGACAACCACAGTGTACTTAAAAAAAACACGTAAAACGTCTCCTGTGGCCTTTCATTAACAAAAGCGTTAACTAAAGATGTTTAAAATACAATACAGCTATAGTCCGGGAAAAGAAGAGGTCTTCAGAAAGCCGGCTATTCACCTATTTCCGGCTTACTCGGCGTTCATATTATTGAAGTGTAGATAATTTCCTGCTAAGAAACGCCTCTGTGACGAATGTTTGAGATTGGTTATCTACAGGTTATTAGTAAACACGGTAAGTGGACCATTGTTGACAAACAAAAAACATGTAACCTAACTTGGTTGAATTCATATGTGCAGATATAATCTGTGCGGTCACTGGTTGTAAAACACCCTTTGCAAAAATCGACTATTTTGCCCCTAGATGATCATTGTCGAATTATTTTTTGCGACCCCTTCACATATTATCAAAACCAGGAATTAAAAAAACAAAACGAAAAGCCTGTGTGCGGGAACATCGGCATTTCCAGGTCTATTTTCATAAAAAGTTCAAGTAATTAGCTTCAGTTAACAGACGTAAGAACTATGAATAGGCCCCTTTAATTGACATCAGAAATAGGAATAGGTCCCGTTGATAGACGTCAGATATAGCAATAAGCCCCTTTAATAGACGTCAGATATAGGAAAAGGCCCCTTTAATAGACGTCAGATATAGGAAAAGGCCCCTTTAATAGACATCAGATATAGGAACAGGCCCATTTAATAGACATCAGATATAGGTACAGGCCCCTTTAATAGACATCAGATATAGGAATAGGCCCCTTTAATAGACGTCAAATATAGGAAAAGGCCCCTTCAATAAACATCAGATATAGGAAAAGGCCCCTTTAATAGACATCAGATATAGGAATAGGCCCCTTCAATAGACGTCAAATATAGGAATAGGCCCCTTTAATAGACATCAGATATAGGAATAGGCCCTTTTAATAGACGTCAGATATAGGAATAGGCCCCTTTAATAGACATCAGATATAGGAACAGGCCCCTTTAATAGACATCAGATATAGGAATTGGCCCCTCCAATAGACATCAGATATAGTAATTGGCCCCTCCAATAGACATCAGATATAGGAATAGGCCCCTTTAATAGACATCAGATATAGGAAAAGGCCCCTTTAATAGACGTCAGATATAGGAATAGGCCCCTTTAATAGACGTCAGATATTGTTACAGGCCCCTTTAATAGTCATCAGATATAGGAATAGGCCCCTTTAATAGACATCAGATATAGGAAAAGGCCCCTTTAATAGTCATCAGATATAGGAACAGGCCCCTTTAATAGACTTCAGATATAGGAAAAGGCCCCTTTAATAGACGTCAGATATAGGAATAGGCCCCTTTAATAGACGTCAGATATAGGAATAGGCCCCTTAAACAGACATCAGATATAGGAATAGGCCCCGTTGATAGACGTCAGATATAGGAATTGGCACCTTTAATAGACATCAGATATTGGAACAGGCCCCATTAATAGACGTCAGATATAGGAATAGGCCGGTTTAAAGGTAATATTGTTTCATTTTATCTATGGTTCACCAAAACACTTTTGTATTTTGCTGAGAAGTTATATATGTACCAAAGATACCACTGTGGGACTTTTTGGCCATTGACAGCCGTACAATATTTCCGAAGAAATAGTAAATTATATCACATAAACCAGTATCCGCATTATTGCATCACATCTACAACCTTTTAAAATACCCTGTGTCTTCAATGAAGATATTTGATTTTTATGTATTGAAAAGTTATGGTTCTCAAAAGGTTCTATGTAACAGATATTCAAGAACAGTCTTGACTTGCTAGATTTGCCTAAACCTTTAAAGACCTAATTAAAGGGGTTCTATTATGCCTTCTGTTACAGATGTCTCTTTTCTTGTATGTGTATGTGCAGTGTTAGCATTGGCCGTTGCTATGACGGCATAGCACGGCCCACGCGTTGGGTCTTACGTGTAAACGGCGGTCATGCTAGTCTGGGGCTTTCTCGCCTGGCCGTGTGTACTGTGTATCATGTTAGGTTCTTTGGATTGATCGAGAAATGGAAAGTTCACGGCTTGAGGTGAAAGTTATAAATAAGGGGCTGTGTTTAGAGCCGGGAGAGAGAGGAGAGAAATATTCCAGCGGGCACGGAAGAGTGTGTGTCAGTTTGTGGGACCTTTTCCGATACATGCAGCAGTTATAGGTCTTCTTCGGAATTTATGACGGATTTTATATAGTCTTCAGTTTGCCTTTCGGATCACTGCCAGGATTTCACTTTTGGATTACAGTAGATTGATTTTGTTATTACATTGCAGTATTATCTGAGATGATTTGTATGAACTGTTCATCCGGCTTATACATTTTAAAGGACTTATCGCCGTGACAGTGCAGGTATCCAGGTACTGTACACTTTGTTTATTATACTGTGTGATTGTATTGATTTACTGTTTTACTGTTGTTATACTGTATAATTGTATTGATTTAGTGTATTGGAATGTTAGGGTTGTTTTAAGATTAAAATATAGTTATTTGTTAACAAAGAACCAACTGACTTCTTTATTCATTACCTAGACATTTCACGCTGCCTAGTGTTATTGAATCCATAACAAAATTTAGGCTCGTCACGACCACGTGATCTGTTGATATTAGGTTTCGTAACGCTTCGAACTGCCCCCCCCCCCCCCCAAAAAAAAAAAAACAACCCCCAAAAAAACAATCGAAACGCGTTTCTGCCCACATAAAAAAAAGGTATCGTTGGCTATGTACTGAAGCACATTCACTGACCCCTCACGATTCTCCCAATTACCCCGTCAAGAGGGTTCTATGAATAACCCTAAGGTAATATTTACTGTGTTCGTCGGTTTAATTCTCGTTATAGAGTTCAAGATGGGTTTTTGACTTTTGTCCATATAATACTATGTTTTTCACTGGTTTTACCCTATCAAACTTCCAAAAACTTTTTAAAGGCTTTACACTGGAACTGTAAGGTTCTACAAAGAACCCCTGTAAGAGCTACTGAAATAAAAATTAGATATGTATACCTAGAACCGACAAGAGATGCTCCTAACGCAACGGGTATATATTGCATGCAGTCATCCCGTATCTCCCACCTGCCACAAGGGTGGGCAAAGAGTAAAGAGCATCCAGATCCAAACATAAATTAACCTGTGGCACCCGCTGCTGTTGGTCTGATTACACCAATCATCCGCTCTCGTTGGTCTAATTACACCGATGCACCCGTTCTCGTTGGTCTGATGACACCTATACCTCAACTCTCGTTGGTCTGATTACATCGATACACCCGCTTTCGTTGGTCTGATTACACCAATACACCCGCTCTCGTTGGTCTGATTACACCGATACACCCGCTCTCGTTGGTCTGGTGACACCTATATCTCAACTCTCGTTGGTCTGATTACATCGATACACCCGCTTTCGTTGGTCTGATTACACCGATTCCTTAACTCTCGTTGGTCTGTTTACACCGATACTTCTGCTTTCGTTAGTCTGATTCCACGAATACACCCGCTCTCGATTTTCTAATTACACCTATACTTCCGCTCTCGTAGGTCTGATGACACCGATACGCCCGCTCTCCTTGGTCTGATAACAACGATACACCCGCTCTCCTTGATCTGATTACAACGATACATCCGCTGTCTTTGGTCTGATTACACCAATACACCCGCTCTCGATGGTCTAATCTCACCTATACTTCCGCTCTCGTTGGTCTGATTTCACCGATACCTCAACTCTCGTTGGTCTGATTACACCAATACACCCGCTTTCGTTGGTCTGATTACACCGATACCTCAACTCTCGTTGGTCTGATTTCACCGATACCTTAACTCTCGTTGGTCTGATTAAACCGATACGCCCGCTTTCGTTGGTCTGGTTACATCAATGCACCCGCTCTCGATGGTCTAATTACACCTATACTTCCTCTCTCGTTGGTCTGATTACACCAATACGCCCGCTCTCGTTAGTCTGATTACACCGATACCTCAACTCTCGTTGGTCTGATTACAACGATACCTCAACTCTCGTTAGTCTGATTACACCGATACACCCGCTTTCGTTGGTCTGGTTACACCAATACACCCGCTCTCTATGGTCAAATTACACCTATACTTCCTCTCTCGTTGGTCTGATTACACCAATACGCCCGCTCTCGTTAGTCTGATTACACCGATACCTCAACTCTCGTTGGTCTGATTACAACGATACCTCAACTCTCGTTAGTCTGATTACACCGATACGCCCGCTCTCGTTGGTCTGGTTACAACGATACACCTGCTGTCGTTTGTCTGATTACAACGATACACCCGCGCTCTTTGGTCTGATTAAACCGATAAACCCGCTCTCGTTGGTTTGATTCTTGGATGTGTGCATTTCCCGTTAAGACCTAAGTAAGACCTAAGTGAAAATGAAGCAAATCATTTTACCTGCTTGCATCCTTCTTTTAATTTCTTCCCTAGTCTAACTAGCACCCTTAATAGGTTACATATGTAATTCAAGTTCCCAAAATTGATAGATATTGCATATAAAATGAAAATACATGTATATATTGCCATGTAACACATGGATGAATGAATACGATTCCCTAGCAGAGAAAACATGGTGCTGTATATGTAAAAAGGGATGAAACCTGAACGGGAAAATAAAAAATATGTGTGAAATCTGTATTGTGTATAATTTGATATGTATAAGAACACTATATAACAGTCATCATAAAGAAAAAAACCTGGAGAAACCACAGAAACATGCAGCCAGATTCATAATTTTCTTAGTCACTATTTCAACCCTTCCGCTGAGTTTTATATTTCATCATCTGATCGGTCAAAAAGAAGAACAGATTTCTGTTTCCATGGTTACGATCGGTAAGCCATAGTTTTCACAAGTTTCTTTATGATGAAAATATCGTTATTGCTAAAGTTTCTGTGAAACAGTCGTTAAACATTCTCTCCATGTGCACAGCCATCTCTTCCAGACAAAGACGTAATCTATGAGACGACAAAGGAATCGGTCAGAAGCATTGAAGTCAGCCCGCTGATACAGACACCGTGTCGTGAATGCCATGACAAAGTGTCATGCGGCAGTGTCCGCCATGATTACCATAATTTATAACCACAGTGAGGGCTTTAAATGATTGATTAAAATGGCCCATACAAGTGTATAGTTAAACACAGATGACGCTTGATATCCATATCCATATAAGTAATTAATATTTTTCATATATATATATGTATATATTTATGTATATATGTTTTTATCACGTATATATATATATATATATATATATATATATATATATATATATATATATATATAACCGGTATACTTTGTCGGATTGCAGGTAAACAATTTTTATATACATTGTTGATAGTCTACTCTTTATCTGTGTATTATTATAGTTTTATATACAGACTTTTAATCTTAGGTATATGGTAATTTTCCTTTCATTAAAGAAGATCGGGATCTTCTTCCGCTCGAAACCCTGGCTTGTAGAGACAAAGCGCTCGTTGTAGTCTAGAATTTTCGGGTCTGTTCATGCGCTATGGGCGCATGTGTATTGTTATCGTGTTCTTTGGAATGTTCGTGAATAATGGAAATTTCTGGGCTTCGGGTAAAAAGGCTATAAATAGGGGCAGTGTTTAGAGCCGGCAGATAGAAAAATACCACCCGACACGGAAGAGTGTGACTCTCTCGTCAGTTTTGGGGACCTTTCCGATAACTGCAGAACTTAAAGATATTCTACGGAATTTTTACAGACTTTGTACGGATTGTGTTCAGTTTGCCTTTGGGAATATTACCAAGAACTTCACTTTTGGATTACAACAGATTGTTTTCGGGATTTAATCGGACTATTCTCTGAGAAGATTTACATGAACTTTTCATCTGGATTATTTATGTAAAGGACTCTTGTTGAGCTGTAACAGTAGTGGTATCCAGAAATCAAAGCCTAGGATCCGGACACTCTGGTAATGTACATTTTTATTATTGTTATACCTTGTAATTGTATTGATTAAGTGTATTGTAATGTTAGGATTGTTCTAAGAATAAATTATAATTATTTGTTAACAAAAAAACACTGACTTATTTATTCATTTTCCTAGACATTTCACGCTGCCTAGTGTTGCGGAATCTGATTTTTTGTATCTCCGTAACAAAATTTGTGCTCGTCACAGTTACGTCAGTAGTTATTCGGTTCCGTTACAATGTACAGTAAGGTTATCCTGTTGCAAGTATGTGTGTCAGCGCTATCCCTCGCTCAATATAAATGTGTCAAGTTAACACATGAAGATAACCAAATCGGTGATTGAAGATAACCAAATAAAAGATAGACAGATAATGCAAGCAAAAAAAAAGTAGGCAACAATAGCTATGTCATATCATCTTATAAAATATTCTTGTACAACAGCAGTCACTGGTCTATCTGATGTTATAATGTGACGTCGGGGCCCCCGGTGAATGTTTTTTTTCTGTGAACTTAACAGATACAAGGGATGGCCTGTCTCCATTCTATCTCAATTAACACCGAGAAGTGCGGCCGTCTGCTGGTATCCCCGCCTGTCATCTAGTCTGATATAAACGTCAATGCCCGCCCATCATGACACCCAGCGCACGTCATCCGGGAGACAGCCAGCTCATAACGGCTCACAGCCAGTCTGTTTCAATTTTCAAACGACCCGTGGGCGTATATAAGGTATTAGGGGGAAGGCTAAAAATTGAACTCACACATTCACGGACGCATTTACCTTTCAGCCCTAATCATCGACCCCC
This sequence comes from Sipunculus nudus, assembly GCA_026874595.1. Classification (NCBI taxonomy): domain Eukaryota; kingdom Metazoa; phylum Annelida; class Sipuncula; order Golfingiida; family Sipunculidae; genus Sipunculus; species Sipunculus nudus. The sequence continues at coordinate 45,670,266 of CM049310.1, forward strand.
GGAAGAAAAAAAAAATAAAGAAATAAAAATAACAAAACCGTCAAACAATAAAATCACAAGCACTAATAACATACAAAAATACACAGAACACGCAAAAAAGCAAAAAAAAAAAACTTTGCCCAGCCACTACTGCAAGGTACGGCGATTTTTTTAACGTTCTTTCAGCATGCGCTTTCCAGGTACGCACAGAATATATATTTCAGCTCGTTAAATGGATAAATGACATGCTTTCCACTGACATTTTAGTATTGACGGGAACGTCAAAATGACTTTCTGGAGAAATATTACTATATGTCGGTCACACTGAACCCGTATTAACTGATATAAGCCAGTCCTACCCTCCCGCGCCAATATATATGGCTTCAGCTCGCAATCAATTTCCTTGTGGGCAAATTTGGCTGAGTTTTGGAAGTTTACCAGAAATCCCCAGATAACACGGGAGGCCAGAAATAAAAATTATTCTTTACATACTTAACATTACCATATACAGTCCTTATCTTCGCTTTGTATATGTTGCAAACTCAAAATTCACTCGTCGTCATGACAACTTTGAAAGAATAATTAATACCACGTGTATATAAATATGGAAAAAACGAGTTACGTAAGACTCGCTCATACAGAAATATGACAACAACAAAAAATGACACACTGACTTCCATTGGTGCAAGAATGAAAATATGCTAGCACTGTCAGATATGTATAAAGAAAATTATTGTGGATTACACAATTCTTAATTTATATATATATAGTTAGTTGTGTTTTTTTTTGTAAATGCATATGGTATAACGGGGCATTTAAAACATTAATATCATTTAGAAAAAATAAGTGATATTGCTTAGTTAATCTTATCTTATTTTATCTTATCTTTGGAATACAAAACTTGTGGAATAAGGGGGGGGGGGGGGCGACGTTAGAGATCAAGTAGACCTGCAGAACGGACACTGATTTCGGTCTTCAACGTGCATGATTTTTTTTAAAATGTTAAACATACTTCTTAACACAGGAAAACTTTTGTTCAGTTTGATTTTACAAATTGGTTTTAATCATATTATGAATTAGAATTTTTGCTGAATTCTTCGCTTTAATTAAAAAAATGAATTATTCCCATAACCGCGCCTACCTCGTGTACCCATTTTATGCGCCCCGACACTTTTGGACGTATTCCTAAGTTAATGGTGCACACATACACACAGTTATAAGAACGTATTCCGACACACTCATACAGAACTATGGAACGAGCGTACATAATTTCTACTTGCAAAATGACTGACTGCTAGACGGACAGATACTCGGTTCGCCATTCATCGAATGACAAGATGGGCGAATACAAACGACTTGCCCCTGTTATGAAATCACGGGTGTCGTATTAGTTTTGACATAAATTACAATCCTGGGACTGGTTTCCTCATCAGACACAGACTTCTGCAACTGTGTCTCCTCTGGTGCCCGCGGGGGCCGACCCATTATCAGCCGGAGACCTCGGCAAATTGAGATTAACGGCCTGTAAGGGCAGGTCAGTGCTCTGTTATTATCTCGGCCCGAGACAAATACGGCAAAAAGGCGCCATGGTATTAGGGTCAAGCCACGGTTAGGCCGTCCTAAACAAATTCTCTTGTGAAAATTTGACAAGCTTATCTGATAAATATTTTCTGGACCACTCTGTGTTTGTTTATTACCAACGTTTCTTGTTTCATTAAGTTCATTTTATGCCCCAGCAGACTACAGTAATACATTTCCCCCAGTCCCACACTTGCCGAAACGTATTATTCATTCTTCTTCACATTGGAATAACAAACCTAATAACAGTGATAAAATGTAAATTAATACTACCATATATTAAACGACAATGGTTTCAGACATGTAATGTAACAGAATAAATGACTCTGCAGTGTGCTGAATCTACTTATATAATGATATATTCTCTGACAGTTCAGCTATAATCTGTGAGAAAAAAGGGGAAAAAATATTGCCAGCTGTATGTAGAAGATACAACAAAAAGTAACTGTAGTGTTACAGAAGCAAATCGTACCAGTTAAATTCACACTAATTTTAAAATAAAATGTTAAGAAAAATATTTTTGTTAATCTTATTTTGAGTTTTCAACATACATTATAGGTTGCTAGTAAGTGTAATATGAAATTCACGTACATCTGTCTGAAGCACAATAAAATGAATTCCTTCACGACGGTCAATGATGAAAGAAAAAAGTTCTAGTGCACCAACTTATCGACTGAAATAAAAAATCGATAATATCTTACATAAGTTACCATTCTGTTTCGTTTTGTTAAATTAAACAGTGGCGTCAATTTTTCTTCAAGGATGGGTGGGTGGGGGGGGGGGGGGGGGGAGGATGACTCGTTACTTTTTTTCACACACGAACACACATGAATGTATGTATATATATATATATATATATATATATATATATATATGTACCTTTTATTGTCTTTATGACAAATTTAAAATATAATACAATTTAGTATAAGGTTTTAAAAAATAAGGTATGTTTCCAGTTTATGTTAATTCTTCAGGTTAAGATATAAGTGATGATTCATATTAAACTCATAAATGAAACCATAAATGTATTATTCTAGTTATGAATATATTTCATTTCCAATATATAAATATTATTCTCTGTATATCGGGGGGGGGGGGGATTATTACATTGACCATCCCCCATTTGCTGAAAAGTGGGGGGGGGGGGGGGGGGGAAGGATGTATATACCCCCCACCCCCACCCCCTGTATTAACGCCCCTGTAAGTAAAGATGTATAATTTGTAAATTCTTCATAATAAGCATTGCAGCCGTACAAAATGGTAGCAGGATAGGGATTACCTTGAAATATCTTCCAGCACCAGAGTCCAAGTCGTCCATTTGTATACTGTGGTTGTCTTCTTATTTGCGATGGTTTCAAATTCGCGATATTCACGGTCGCTCTCTGACCGCAAAATTAAGACCACGCAGATTTAAATGCATATACCAGGCAATATATTATTAGGATACCCATGAGATTATAGCTTAAACTAGTATCAATGGGCTAAGACACAGGAATTATTATATTTCATAAATCCCGACCTCAATATTAACGAACGGTGATAAAGATCTGGAGTAGAACAATGACCATATGTAATTTTCTGTTATCCTGTCCTTTTTTTTAGGAAATATATTGACTATCGCCGAGTTGAAATTTTGAAGATATTTGTGGGAGAGTAACAAAATACAGAGTGCGCTCAGACAATCCATATACTTTCGCAGCATTAACTAACTCTAGATGACATTTGCTCCCGGAAGTAAAGTACGTAATAATCCAAATACTTAATAGACCTACTGGGGCGTATACACGCGCTGGTTTTTTTTTAGTTTGCATGCTAGTATTATATTAAGTAATATTTAAAATAGTGTTCTCTATGTAAGTGTTAATTATAATTATTCATATAATACTAAAAGGATGTATATCCGTCCAATTTTTATGTCGTTCAAGATGTTCGGATAAAGGGGCATTACTGTACGGAGCTTGCTTGTCTGTGGTAGAGGGCAATTGCCCCCCACTTAATACTAGTAGGCCCTGCCATATATTGAGTCCGATAGCCATACAGTAAGGGTTTATAAAGTATAAGTCATAGACAACCCACCTCCTAAACTCTCAGTCCCTCGAGTCAGCGAGGCTCTCCGTGAAGTATTCAAGTTGCCATCGACTTATCTTTTCTGTCCCTACTATACTCGCTGATATGCCTCTTGTATAAAAGTAATTAAATTAAAAAAAATGATGATACAAGTTTAATTTTAGTTACTATCAAAACCATGAAACACATACTTATTGGTAGTGGTGGGAGTCGGTTCCTTTTTCATAATCGATCATCGGTTTGAGCAAACCGATCGATGATCGATTATTAAACGGTTCAGGCAAATATAAAGAAATATGCAATTATCTATGAAACTGTACTTTCTTAACCCAGCCCGCATGTCTTAGTAATTCTACCTAAAGAAAAGACGTTTTTGCCTTTTTTATATTTTCCTCTTATTAGTAAGATATGCTTTCAAAGTTTCATTTTAATTATTTATAATAATCAATAATTAAACCACTATCCAGGACATCTACTTGCTGCATAGACCTAGAGAATTTATGGAGCATAACGCCATACCGCCCATACTGTGCAATCTACATCTCGTTACAAAACTCCCCGCTAATTCTGCAGCTCCCTGCCCGTTCACAGAGGTTTATTAAATCCTCTGTTCTCACATCTACCGTGTTATACTCAGTTACATACGGAAGTTAATATGGGAACAAAGACTAATTATTTGAAGCGCGGAATGTTGTAAAAATGGGAAGAATAATTTAGCCTATAGCATAAAGGCAGTCTAGGGGAAAAACAGTCATGATTATGATGTAATCGATAGTTGTCTCTGTTAATCGAGCGCTTGAAAGTGGCAGGAAACCGACTGACTTTCGATAAAACTCGATGATCGGCCCACCACTACTTATTGGTGTCAAAAATGTGTAATCCTGTGCCTTGTTGTTAGGCAGTAAACAAGCAGTTAAAGAAGATGCAACGGATCCGTTGCATATACCGTTGCTTATATTGTAGATACGTCAAAGTATACCAAGACTTATTTTTAATTTTGTACACCCTTTAGGCTCCCTGTGTACTCTGGTCACCCCCTGACACCCCCCCCCCCCCCGGATGGAACAGCTCATTACCATCAGTAGGATAGATCCACGGGACTCATGGACTGGTACCCTGCCTTAACCTTTACAGCCGGGCTTAATTTGGATTCGTGATTAATTAGTAGACCGGCTCCGACCTCCACAAGAACACTCAGTCGTAACGTAGACATACCAATTCACCTCTTTTCAGTCAGTGGTTTACTACATCAAGTAGAAATCACGCGCCTTTAAAAGAGTTTTTACATTTGAACTGGAAGACAGTGTTGATGTTATTGCATTGGCAAATTTTGGGATGACTGACAGAACTGGATTACGATGACAGGCCTTGGTTCAGGGTGCCAGTGCAGCCAGTCTGAGTTTCTTACAAAAACTCTTTCCTGCTTTTGTTTCTCATAAATTTTTTGAAAGCAGTGAGTGTTACAGCAAGAGACACAGGGGTCTAATGTTCACTCTGTGAATTACTCTACATGATGGTGGGTGATTGAGAAATAAAATAATGAAAAAACACCATTAATGCATGCCCCATGCAGTGGACATTGTGTCATTGCACAAGTTTACAGAGTGATCAAAGTAAAAAAATATGACAGAAAAGGATGAACGTGACACAGATTAATCCGAAGACAAAATCTGAAGGTCTGTTAAGACGCCATCTTGAAAATAATGTTACTGAATTTACACTCATTTTATTATCCGTCCATTAAGAAATTGTTTACTTTGTAATGAAAGCCAAAATATTATTTACAATACGACATATCTTGGAAAAATAGAAAAGACCATTACAGTCTGCAGAAAGTAGTTCCCACAGGTAGTGCCAATGCAGGTCCAAATCAAATAGCAGTCACACGATCAATATTCCTGTGAAATTCGGTGCTGGAGGCTGCAGCAGTTCCTGAGATATGTAGAATCTTCATCACGTATTCAAGCACAACAAATTGTCAAATTTTGCAATCGACAACATTTGAACTCAAGACGGCATCTTGAAAATAATTTGACGGAATTTTTATTCAATTTTTTTCCCTATCTCTAAGGAACTGTTGGCTATTATATGAAAGCGAAAATGTTAAGACTTAAGGGCTAAGAAAAAAAGAGGAAAAAAACATTTCAGCCTGCAAAAAGTAGGTCAACATCTGCAGGTCATATTCAAATAGCATTCACATAATTATTATTCCCTGTGAAATTTGGTGTTAAAGGCTACAGCAGTTCCTGAGAAATTTAGTAACTTCATCATTTATAAAAACACAACAAATTGTCAAATTTTGTCATTGAGAAAATTTGAATTTCCATAAAGACCCCATCTTGAAAAAAATTGCCTGAATTTATACTCAATTTATTCCATTTCCTTTCAGGAATTTTAGACTATTATATGAAAGCCAAAATGTTAAGACTTAATGAATTAAAATAGAAAAAGAGGAAAAGATAATTAAGCCTGCAGGAAGTAGGTCAGAATAGGTGGCACCATCTGCAGGTTATATTCAAATAGCATTCACATGATAATTATTCCTGTGAAATTTGATGTTAAAGGCTATAGCAGTTCCTGAGAAATGTGGTGATTTCATCATGTATTAAAACACAACAAATTGTCAAATTTTATCATTGAGAAAATTTGAATTTCCATAAAGACGCCATCTTGAAAAAAATTGACTGAATTTATACTCAATTTATTCCCTTTCCTTTCAGGAATTGTTGACTATTATATGAAAGCCAAAATGTTAAGACTTAATGACTTAAATTAGAAAAAGAGGAAAAAATCATTTTAGCCCGCAGAATGTAGGTCAATATAGATGGCGCCACCAAAAGCAAATTTTTGCATATTCATTAAATGATAAAAAAAAGTCTGCTAAGTTTCATGATGATAGTTGCAGCAACTATTGAGATATTTGGTTACAGATGGTGGAAGGTAACAGTGGACGGTGGACGCTGCGCCATTGCATAAGTTCACAGAGTGAACTAAAAGTGACATCATAGAATGCATTAATATGGGTTTCATTGATGCAGCCCTAGGAATTGTACAATCTCATTTTCGTATACATATGGATCTGGATCAGCTTTCCGGATCGTTGGGTTATCGTTTGATGCTATGTATGCCTTTGTTGCAAATGTGTCCCGTCCAGATCATCAATATATCTTACCAGACGCATGTGGGCCGTCTGCTGAATATAGTATTAAAGTTGGATTTGTCGAATAACGATTATCAATGATTGTGCACGTATAGAAATAACGCAAGCATCCGAAAATAGTAAATCATTGAACAATGGTTTGAACAATGGTTTGATAATTCTTTATCTGTATCGCACGGGAGAAGTACGTTTTTAGATTGCGAGAAAACTGTCAAGATATTGGTGCAAGGCGCTGTCATCCAGATAAATCTCCCTTTCCCTTTTTACTCTCTCTCTCCCATGCAATATATCGATATTTCAAAATATTTATCGATCGACGTAGATTATTATGTATTACACTGGATATGACAACAACATATATTATATCCAAAATTAACGCAAACATCAAAGAAGGATAACACAGGTAGAACAATTGAGGATTTTGATCATTCTTAATCTTTATCAAACGGAAAGGTATACGTTACGAATTGTGGGAAACTATCAAGATCATTTAAGGTTATTTAAAACATCGTGGTGGAACGTTAGCTCATCACGACAATAGGATATTTCTGCTATCATCCTCAACACTAGGTATACTGGTGCAAAACTTGGCTATTCAGATAAAGTTTACAGACTCGTAATTATAACGATAATCGATCTTAATGCTTTGGCCGTTGATCGATTGATATTTTTTTAACTACAGACAGTTGCAGTGTTGAGTGGTGACGGCATGTTGATAATTGTGGACGGTAAAATTCCTGGAAAGGTTTTTCTTTTAGGGGGGTATTAACAGGTCGGGAGGTCAGGTTACTGTGGGCTTCTGAAGGCACTTTCAGTTTGATAATCAAAACAGAAGGACTGGAAGGAAACGCAGGCGGTGTAGAAACTATTTCACAGTCCGTCACCTGCCGGTAATTGACCCGCTAGATTTACATCCAGCTAGCTAGTCCCTCTTTGTTGAGAGGCCGACCTGTTGCCTCGCAATCAATAGGGCGGAGTGGCTCATATTGTTTCTCTCGCTTTTCAAGGGACTTTCACTTTAAGTCTGTTTTACTGGTTTTGTTAAAAAAATAAGTAATTTCGCTCGGTAATGGGTACAGACTCCGGTGCGTGTCTTTAACACCCAATCGTATTAAAACCCTCACAGGTGATACAACAGCTATCCATCTCGACCAAGAAGATTTTGTGTGTGTGTGGAAGATACATTCTATTAAATGCTCTCTTTTAAGAATCACTGCAATAAGACCTGTGAGATTCCTGTAGACATACATATGTCAGTAGGCTGTTTAACCCTGTTATTTTAGACTTATGGCAGAAATGATTCAAACATGATTTTCAGTTATGTAATCACTCTCATTGAAATCTTAAAATAGGATTTAATTAAAATAAATAAATGTCCATTTGTTTTGTAAGCAGAAGAGAGAAAACTTTGTACTTTCGTCTGTATATAGTTAAATAATCGCGTTTAGTGCCGAAAATAATTAGCACATTAATGTCACACTGGCGTCGGAAAATTTAAAAATCTGAAGCTTTTAAACCTTTTAGATAAAAAAAGGTCTTCGTAGTTGGCATTTGTTTCGTGATCCGTTACGCACCAAGAATGTGCAATATCATCAGCATGCAAAGAAGTACTCATGCAGCTTAAGAGACCGTCTGATCCAGCTTCAAAAATTCAGAGCTGCAGACACAGGATTGTAAATATTATGTGAAATTCAGAGACCCATTTCAACGTAACGAGAAAGACTTAAATATAGGGATTAAACTAGTATGAGTTACCATAGATAACTCAATGACTAGATAACTAAACATTATGACTAAAATCATCCAAAGAAAGGGCAGCATTCAATTTACAAGAAACCTTTCAGGATCGAAAAAACGCGAACCGACCACTAAATTTTCTTTCATTAGAGCATCGTCTCCAAGTTCAGGGTTTTAATGTTAATCCATATTTCACATTTTCGTTTTACATTATAGATTTCAAAGGTTGCCAACGGAAAAAGAAAGTATGGGCACCATTAGAATTTGATTACATTCCCACGTTACACTGAGAAAAAAAACCAATTAGAATTATGCAGGGTTTCATTGTGCGAGTGATAATTAGAATTTCGCGCCGGAGCCTAATTAACTTTTTTTGTCTGACAAGTGCGACTTTATATTTTCTTTATTAAAACATTCTTTAATGTTTTAATGATGTAATGTTTAATGGACCGGACACTAATTGATTTAAACGGTTTCAAAGGATTTCTTTACAAGTATTTTACTTTATTAATATTAGTAATATTTGAACATGACTCCCTACTAAGAAATATTGTTCAGCACAATTAATTCGATAGGCTCATAATAGAGAAATAAAATGTCATCAAAGATACCGCGACGAGCTAACAGTCAGGAGCTGGACGCCTGAGGAAATATAATGACCAATTTTCATTTTCACAATTTAAATGGAGTAAATTTTGTATGCTTCGGGATAATAAAATTTAAATGATATTTCCAAAGGAATTTCAAACTTTTTTTTATCACAATGAGCGATTCGACTTGTCTTTAAAGTGCTTGTCTTTGTTTTAACCTCTTCGCTAAATCCATATATATATATATATATATATTTGAAATCACGACTCCAAGCAGGCATTTATACCGAAAGAGACTGATAGAGTTGTACCTATTCTGGTGTCTTCTTGCTTCGGTCAGTTAACTTTTCAGTGTCACCGCAAGAACTTACCAGGGCTTTGATGGATTTTCACAAAACTCTCCATAAGCACTTGCTCACTTGAGTTTGATTATAGGTAACATTCACACATATTTAATGAGATCAGAGGTCACCAGACTACTTTCAGGCTACCATAATATGATGCATTCTGATGACATTTTACAGAAATATCAATCAATATAAACGCTCGCCAAAGTTTGATTCCCGGCAAAATCCATTCATATTTAATGAGGTCAGAGGTCAAAAGACTTTGATGGCGTCGTAATGATATAGCAAAATTCGGATCATATTATATCATAATATTTACTTATAATTCTCCCCTGTATTAAATACTCGGCAAAATTAACGCATATTTAATGAGGCCTGAAGTCAGAAGACATCAGACGGGCGTTGTATGTCCCCTTGCTGTGCTCTTGTTCATACTCTACTCCGTTCCAGCAACCTGTGGCCACCGGTTTTCTGGAAATATTTATCGTTAAAGCTTATTTTTTTCAACAATTTTCTAGAAAGCTGCTTATGGAAATGCTAACCTAGTTTGACAAGCAAAAAAAATATTTGTTTACAACTGTTTTACTTGTTTACATTTTCATTTGATCTGACTGATCAGATGTGCCCCACCATGGGCAGCCATCTTTGTTTTGGCTGGTTATATTTTTAGAGTATTTACGTGACATCATCCAATCAGCAGCTTTCAGTTGAGGCTGTTTTTATAAAGTGACCAGGGATCTTGACCAATGACCCGTAAGTGAGGCTGATATATTGTTAACTGATCTCTCATTATGAAATAATTATGTATCTTAAATACTGTGTAAGGTAGGTGGTTATTTCCTATGTTGAAAATTAGGCCTATTAATCTTCTATCATTCTAATCTTCTATAAATTTCTCCCTCGAAATGTAACGAATAAACATTTTCCAAGCAAAAACGGATTCGGAAAAACAGACTTTAGCTACACAACAGCAAGGGGCGAGGGACGTGTCCCAGGTGCCACTCCTTTATTCAAATGAAATTAACTCAGAATTATCACATGACTTAGTGGTCCAATCGGGAGTTTAGCATACACACGTAATAAATCTGTTGATAACAATTATTTTATTTTTCTCTCAGTGATCTAGCAATGCTTGAAATAACTGTACAGTTTAACCAATCTACTAGTTACCGTTTTCAGTGCCATGAAGGCATGAAGAATTTGCTTCTCTTGTTGAATAATATGACACTTTTCTAAGGAATGGTTTACCTTTGTTTAGATGAATGTTTATGGTCGCTAAGGATCTCTAAGTCTTATCACAGCTTATAAATATACATAAATGATGACTTCAACATCCTGCACACGGAGGTTCACAGTCTAAAGGTAAGCAGGGCATCCCGTATTCCAAAAATACGTGAGTATCACGTAATGGTTGGAGCTGCAGCACTGTCGTTTTATAAAAGCCTTGTTTTTTGTATGTAGAGCCTGATTGATGTCACCTCGCCTCTGTTGAGCTACCTGTCTCGTTAACTCCGCTACACCGTGTGCCTCGCTGACTGCTGAAGATAATTCAATTGTGCACTATGGGAAATGAACCAAGTTCAAGATTGATCCAGTTTTCTTATCTAGAAGAGCCAACATTAAAGAAACGAGACGGCAACGTACAGTAAGGAATTTCCCGTATATCTAGGGACTACAGCTTTAAAGAGGAAGAGGAAAAAAATTCCCGCGTTGTTTCCCCAGCTTCTTCTGCTTAATGACTAGCAGCCCGTGGGTGTGGGAGGGCAGGGACCGTAAGGCTCACAGATTTGGTCCCAGCATTTTTTTACATTGATGTACTGGTAGAATTTACGATTACAAGATTCATTACTATTAAATATGGAATAAATTATATGATAGATTAATGTTCACAATCTCACACGCCCTTACACACACGCCTATATATATATAGCCTCTATATATAGCCTCTATATATATATATATATATATATATATATATATATATATATATATAACTGTGTTCTGTTTTAACGCGGGTCACAGCGATGCCAATTTTTCTTCCATCTCCAAGATTTGAGAGAAATCGTCCATTGAAACTTTGCCTAAACACTACTGCTTGTGCCTCATTTATGTAAAAAGTAAGAAATCAATCCCAGGAAAGTCATGAAATCCAAAGGGCATCATTTAAACTTGATGTGTCCTCGACTAAGGACCATACACAACTTTGCCGCTCGTAAAATTCAGCATTTTTTAATTTTTTAGATCAAGGTTTACAGGATAGCCTCCTGTGTCAACTTGAAAAAAATTAAGAAGTACACAAAAGAGGAAATTTGCACCATTTCAACCTTGGTTCTGCGCGTGTGAGTCGTTATGGTAACCATTGTGACATTAAAATTGTAAAAATGGTATTGAAGCCTCCTGATCGACTTAAAAAATACTATAATTGCGACAGGCCAAAGTGACCAGTCATAGAGTCAACATTCCTGTCATTTCGAATAACCTTCCACGCCGCATACAAGTAGCGAGTTCCAGTTGGTGATAGGTGTACAAACAAACAACAGATAATGCAGTATCTTGACCAGGCTTAGATTTTTTTTCAAATCCTTCTTCGACCCGAGGCACAAAGAATTTCATTGAAATGTATCCATAAATATAAAATTCTCACAAAAAGGTAAAAAGAAAATACAGATAAATGAAAGATATGACTGACAATGTAACCTCCGTCAGAGCGGGCGGCGATGAGAGAGAGTCAACTTCATGCACGACCAGCAGTGATTTTGCCAGTGGCGATAATGAATGTACCCATAACCTGGAACCCGTGTTATGACATACGTGTTATGAAGGGATACAATAATCTACGCTGTAGGGTTAGGAGTTGCTGACACTTTGGACTTCCAGGGAAAGAACAAGATCAGAGTTGTCAGAATCTACTCTCAGTAAACATTTGTTAGTAGAGCAAAACCTAAAAATTACGACTACCAACAGGACCTCGATAAAGTGGTCTCTAAATCTTATCACAGCTTATAAATATACATAAATGATGAGTTCAACATCCTGCACACGGAGGTTCACAGTCTAAAGGTAAGCAGGGCATCCCGTATTCCAAAAATACGTGAGTATCACGTAATGGTTCGAGCTTCAGCACTGTCGTTATATAAAAGCCTTGTTTTTTGTATGTAGAGCCTGATTGATGTCACCTCGCCTCTGTTGAGCTACCTGTCTCGTTAACTCCGCTACACCGTGTGCCTCGCTGACTGCTGAAGATAATTCAATTGTGCACTATGGGAAATGAACCAAGTTCAAGATTGATCCAGTTTTCTTATCTAGAAGAGCCAACATTAAAGAAACGAGACGGCAACGTACAGTAAGGAATTTCCCGTATATCTAGGGACTACAGCTTTAAAGAGGAAGAGGAAAAAAATTCCCGCGTTGTTTCCCCAGCTTCTTCTGCTTAATGACTAGCAGCCCGTGGGTGTGGGAGGGCAGGGACCGTAAGGCACACATATTTGGTCCCAGCATTTTTTACATTGATGTACTGGTAGAATTTACGATTACAAGATTCATTACTATTAAATATGGAATAAATTATGTGATAGATTAATGTTCAAAATCTCACACGCCCTTACACACACGCCTATATATATATATAGCATATATATATATATATATATATATATATATATATATATATAAAAAACTGTGTTCTGTTTTAACGCGGGTCACAGCGTTGCCAATTTTTCTTCCATCTCCAAAATTTGAGAGAAATCGTTCATTGAAACTTTGCCTAAACACTACTGCTTGTGCCTCATTTATGTAAAAAGTTAGAAATCAATCCCAGGAAAGTCATGAAATCCAAAGGGCATCATTTAAACTTGATGTGTCCTCGACTAAGGACCATACACAACTTTGCCGGTCGTAAAATTCAGCATTTTTTCATTATTTAGATCAAGGTTTACAGGATAGCCTCCTGTGTCAACTTGAAAAAAATTAAGAAGTACACAAAAGAGGAAATTTGCACCATTTCAACCTTGGTTCTGCGCGTGTGAGTCGTTATGGTAACCATTGTGACATTAAAATTGTAAAAATGGTATTTAAGCCTCCTGATCGACTTAAAAAATACTATAATTGCGACAGACCAAAGTGACCAGTCATGGAGTCAACATTCCTGTCATTTCGAATAACCTTCCACGCCGCATACAAGTAGCGAGTACCAGTTGGTGATAGGTGTACAAACAAACAACAGATAATGCAGTATCTTGACCAGGCTTGGTTTTTTTTTTCAAATCCTTCTTTGACCCGAGGCACAAAGAATTTCATTGAAATGTATCCATAAATATAAAATTCTCACAAAAAGGTAAAAAGAAAATACAGATAAATGAAAGATATGACTGACAATGTAACCTCCGTCAGAGCGGGCGGCGATGAGAGAGAGTCAACTTCATGCACGACCAGCAGTGATTTTGCCAGTGGCGAAAATGAATGTACCCATAACCTGGAACCCGTGTTATGACATACGTGTTATGAAGGGATACAATAATCTACGCTGTAGGGTTAGGAGTTGCTGACACTTTGGACTTCCAGGGAAAGAACAAGATCAGAGTTGTCAGAATCTACTCTCAGTAAACATTTGTTAGTAGAGCAAAACCTAAAAATTACGACTACCAACGGGACCTCGATAAAGTGGCAGCATTTTCGAGGTGGTCGTCGAAGTGAGATCTTATATATAAAGCCAAAAAGATACGCGACCAGTTAGCAAGTGGTCGTTCTTTTGAGGTGGTCGCTAAAACGAGGTGGTCGTGAGGCGAGGTTTTACTGTATATACACTAAATACACGTTCATACGTTTTCATTGATATATTAAGCAGCAACAATGGTTAGTATTGGTAAGATAATGACTCTATATTCACACGAGGAATGGCTTAACACGGACATGTGGAATAGTGAAAAATATCTATATAAATATTCATGAAATAAGAAGAGAGACTGTGTAAGCGGTTTTGATTTATTTAACGGATCAAGAATCCGATTGAAACTCGGCAATCCTGGTCTGTATAGGTGTGTCGGTTATATATTAGGGGGCATATTGTCTTTGGGACCGTCCACGCCAGACGCCCGCAGTAGATAAAGAGATATCCTCCTAGAAGTTACGAGACCCTAACAGACAGGTTTATGTTTATACCTGCATCTAGAAGGCATCTCTCATCCAGATGTTCTTTTATCCGCGCCTATATGGATCTCATTTCAGCGAAGACGTATTCAGAGCCGAGGTTAAACTATATGCGATACATAAAAAAACAAACAAAACAACAAAACTTAATAAATGAAACAAGGTTAAGTATTGCGGCCATGAAGGGGATCCTGCGGTGCAATTACACAATCATGTACCTGTACTTGTTTTGTAAATATAAAACATGCTAAGATTATGGGGTCTTAGCGGTGCACTCCCCGTGATATTATGGTTCTCTCTGTCTCGTACCTTTTTACATCCTTACACAATGGTTATGCGCTGCATTTTTGTTTCGCTAAACCACTCCTCACAGTAGCAAAGTTTACAGAGTTTTACTGCACATATTCTGATTAGCTCCAAGAGATCGGGGTTTTAAACTTCGAGTGCGATACCCATAGGTTTGATGATTAAAATTCCATATATATATTTGGAAGCAGTACAGTTCTAGATTAATATTAGTCTCATACATGATATATCATTTGAGATTTAAGATTCTACAACTTAGTAATAAATGCAATATATCTATCAATGGTCTTTTTGTCAAATTACATGCAGCGGGGATATATGCAGAAGATGGAACCCTTTTTACGGAATAACAAAGGGCGGATCCGTTCATATGAAACAAATAGTAAAAAAATGATACTATAGCGAGGGCACACAATATCAGATATAGTCTAAGCAAAAAAAGAAATTCGCACTTTTAAAGCTGCTGAAATGCACCAAAGTCGACCATTCGTTTTACTTTTGAAGTCCTCCACGGTTGCAGACCCCTTGTGAAAATACTAATGGCGACAAGTAGATTACCATAGGGACCCCAATCTCTGTCAGCGCTTACAGAGACGGTACGACATGTTCCCGCCACCTGTGTTCCATCTGCATTTAAACCATCTCCCAGCCGACATATTCAATTTCATCAAAGTGTGTTTATTGTCGCTTCAGTTTACGATGTTTCCCTAATGAGCCACACCAGACAGCATATCTCTGAGTGGCTAACATGATCTGATTCAACATCTTAGCGGATTTTAAACAAAAAGCGTGCAGAAAGTCTAAGAGCGTGCCTCAGAATTAACATCCATGCATATAAAACCACAGTTATTAAAAAAAAACAAGATATATAATAAAACTGTTATAATAATGAAATAAAAATATTGACATAACATAATATATTGTAAGTCAAGGGGTTAATTTTCATATATGAAGTTTTGTAAATATGGTCAAATACTCTAGAACGACAGTTATTTTAGAACAATAAATATAATAAAAATGATATTAAACAATATTTATATGAAATATAAAAAATGTAATTTTTTGGGTATATATACTGATTCATATGTGATAATATATCTGTCACTGGTGGAGAGGTCTCCTAACAGTTGTTACTCTCTCTCTCTCTCTCTCTCTCTCTCTCTATATATATATATATATATATATATATATATATAAGTGGCCCTTCTGCGCCCATCTTTGCGGGGTGTGCCAGATGTAGTCCAGGGGTTAAGGCTTTTGTAAGGCTTTGTGAGCATGGTCAAATACACTAGAACCACGGTTATTAGAAAACAAGATATACATTAAAACTGAAAAATAAAAATATAATTTGACCTAACATAACATATTATATATGGAGTAGTTTTTTTGTAATGGGTATACACTGATTAATTTGTCATAATAATATGTGCCACATCACGCAGTTCGTTAACTTTTTTTAAAAGTGGGACCATGTCCTGCATGGTCCAAACAGATCCACAGAATTAGACAATAAGGGCACGACAAAATAAAGAGATGTCTTCACACATACTGCAAGTTACAGCTACACCTTAGATCAGGACACGACTTCCTGTCCGGGGATATCGTCTGACTATGTGTTGAACACAAATCGTCTGCTGTCCCAGTATCACGTCAACCATCACGAAAGCTACTCAGTACTGGCGTGATCACGGCAGAACCAAGGCTTCAGGGACCGAAACTAGATATGTGTTGAAGACATTCTTCTCTTAATGTTAACACTTATCACCTGTCATTCGATCATAGACAACTTTGCCGGTCTGTTTGTCATCTAATATGTGTAAATCACGTGGCAGACAGGAATGTGTCAGTATACAGCATCTTTAATGGGACCGCACTGGTCTATGAGCTATGAGCAGGAGGATTCCGGCTGCCGTGTTAAGAAGGTACCTGCATACTGTATGAAAAGCAATGTAAAGACTAAAAACTTTTATAATTGATGACTGGCACATTTTAAGCAAAACTGAAGCGAGGAAAATATAAACGTCTTTGTTAGGCCGTGCATTTGTTTATATATAGTGTATGCTGCTGGACTTCCTGAATGTTAGCTTTCGCTTTTATATATGGTATATTCACATTCTCTACGCTTACGTCTTTTGAAAGCAGTTCATGTAAGTTAAAATCGAACTTGTTTCAAAAGGCCGAAGCGTGGATAATGATATACAAACAGTCACACGTATTCGTAATATAAATGGATATCTTATATTTGCACGTTTGCCTGTTTTAAGAACGTTGTCTTTGTTATAATGCTTAGAGCTGAAATCGCGTTCCTGTTTATGTTTAAAGTGATACCAAAAAATGTACTATATTCATTATATTACCATGGAGTCAAAAGGAAAATCAAATGCTGATGGGATAAATGCATGAAAAGCTTTTAGCCACAATGAACAGTCAGCCTCACTTCCAAATGCATGTATAAGGAATATATCAAGACAGTCAGGCCGCTGCTCGTGAGTCCTTACAATTCTGGGAGAAACCCGTATGGAATTAACCAATCTCGTGTGCCTGTCATACCGTGCAGCAGCCAATCAAATTATAACAAACGATATCAGGCTACCACCTTTACTTATCAAGCTCTATACTAGTTGGCCCGTCCACCGTGTACAGTGCGGCACAAGACATACAGCTGATGGGTATTTTGGTGAAACATTAAAACAGTAATTACTTATACCCATATATATATTTAAATTGACTTAAATTGTTTCACATTTGTTCTGCGTCCATCTTTGCGGGGTATGCCAATTAATATTCTATTAAAGTCCAGGGGTTTAGATTCCTATGTGAGGTTTTGTAAACATGGTCAGATTCTTACGCCCACTAACAGACTGAATTGGGATGTAAAACATTTTTTTTTTCAAGTAAAGTTAGAGATTGTGCTGGAAAGAACCATTTTACTGAAGCATGAATTGCACATTATCCCAGATAAAAAAAAAACTCATAAAAATTGTAAATCCCGCCAACCAAGTATTCAGTCAAACATGACTACCATTTGGCATATCACACTATATGTACGCGCTAGAGGGCATCTCTCTACCAGCGCCGGATCATAACGACGTTCAGTGGCGTCAATTTATCGTCCAAGGTGGGGGGGGGGGGGGGGGGGTGTTGACTCGCAGACAAAATATTTTTAAATAGATTAAAATTAAGTATAAGGTTTTGGAAAATAAGGTATTATGTTTTCATTGTAAGTTAATCTAAACCAAGTTAAGATATGATATTTCATAGTAAACTAAAATATATCTCATTTCCAACATATAAAAATTATTCTCTGATTGGGGGGGTTGGGGGTTGAATACATAGACCACCCCTCTTGCCAAAACGTGTGTATGTGGGGAGGGGTATATACCCCCAATCTCCCCTATATTGAAGCCCCTGACGACGATCGTCCAGTTGTATATAACGCTGACTGACAAGACTCGAAAATCAAGACTTTGAACAGGGATACAGGGTCCTTACGTTATTTCCTCCATAACTATTGACGTCAGTGTTCGGAATAAAATGAAGAATTACATACAGATCATTATTTTCGTTCTTTCGCATTTTGGTCGTTATCAATGCAGTATGCACTGGGCACAGGACTTAGTTCCTTCAATGTCCAGAACTCGTCAAATAATGTGCACTCTTATCAGAATCGGAAGCTAATACTTAAACACATTGACAAACACACACACAAGACATATACAGGTTCGTTACATATAGGCGATAACAAAATATAAACACAAATACAAGTCAAAATATAACCTGAATCTAATTAAGAAGTACATAGCACTTTCCCACTGCATCACTTAAAAAAAAATAAAACAAAAGAAAAAAAAAACAAAAACAAAAAACCAAGGGTAATGCCGATACAGTTACGTCGGACATATGACCTTTCTGCATATTAACTATTTACGCGCGGTTGCCTTAGTGACAAAGGTGTCGTCTGCTCATCCTGTCATTGGTCGCGCCTATCTGATCCGTGTTAAACTACACAACTCAATTTGTAACACTTCCGTATGTTAATAATTACTTAATATATCACTCACGTGTCACTCGTGGTAGAGCAGAGCAGCTGCGGAAAATGTCATTATGGTGAAAAAGGTAATTATCGATGGCTTTGAACACATCTAACCTTTTTATTTTACTGGATTAATGGAGCCTGTGACAATCGCAGACTGAAGTATCGTGAAAAAAAACTGGGAAAACGTTTTTTAATGTTTCATTAC
The DNA here is from genome assembly GCA_026874595.1 of Sipunculus nudus. Taxonomy (NCBI): domain Eukaryota; kingdom Metazoa; phylum Annelida; class Sipuncula; order Golfingiida; family Sipunculidae; genus Sipunculus; species Sipunculus nudus. The sequence goes on from CM049310.1 coordinate 45,689,416, forward strand.
CTCCTGACTTTACAACTGCTAAAGATTATGAAATAAAAGGTTAGTGTTATTGTAGCTCTGGTAATTTGTGCACATGTGCTATTGTACTTATACTACTACTACTACACTACTACTATTACAATTGCAACTACTACTAATAATAAGAATTAGGATTGTTATTGTTTTAGCCCTAATCATTAGTAGACTACTACTATAAACACATCTACTACTACTACTAGTACTACTACAAGTACAACTACTGCTTCTATTTCTACTACTACTACTTCTTCTTCTACTACTACTGCTAAACTTCCTTTGGTTTAAGTGCAGCTGCCAGAAGGATTCAAGCACTGCTGCTTTAGTCAATAATAATAATAATAATAATAATAATAATACTGATATTAATAAAAATGATAAAAATAATCATTTAATATATATAAGTAAAACAAATAATACAACTGATGTGTGTTGCAAGTCTTTTTCTGAATTTTTCAATGATACATTGATCGGAAGTTCAAAGGCTACAGGTGACGCCAGATGTGCCTGATAAATGTAATAAATCACACTGACGTAAAAAACTCTCTTCCTACATAAATAAACCAACATGGTAAACCGTCAAACGAGTAGCCAAAATAGCCAAACACTCAGTTTACTAATAACCAAACTAAACAAGGAAGGGGGCTTGGTGCGTGATGACAAATATGACAAACGTTTTCGGACAAAATACACGTAACATACTAAAAAAATACGCAGACATGTAAACCCAATTCACTCAAACATGCCTTTTTAGATTAAAGTCGCATTATCTATATCACAGTCCAGGGACCTCTGATAGAGTTGTGTAATACAAAAATGTTTTCATTGAAACTCTTCCCTGAAGGATAAAATTAAGGAACCCCATCACTTAATTCATCAGCAAATTCTTGTTATTTTTGTTTTAAAATGATACATTACTCTTACGAAGCAAAGTAATAAGCCCGCTAGCTACTATAATAATACCATGCGGGCCTGCAATATGTATATCGACCTATCCTAAAATGTATAAGTCACGGGACGGTGGTATAGTGAATGCTTTTCTTCTGGAAGAATATAAAATTTTATGAGTTCAAGAATTGGATTTAAGAAGTGTCCAGTGACATGGATGACATTTAATCCATACAGAAAACAGCAAATGTGGCAGTTATATCACGGATGTGTTTTATGATCCATTTATTGCAATCAAAGCCCTTGGTGCTCCCGTATTACAGGAATAACTCAATTCCCTGGCGCCAATGCTTAGGGGATAATCGGCCAGCTTGGGCAGGTTCGTTAGAGAGCACAACGTTTGTTACACACACAATTTTTATTAAAAAAAAAAAACACAGAGCTGATTTTTCTGTTAAGCAAGCACAACGTAGGGGTTTGGACGCAGTCTGCACTTGTTAGGGCGTTGCATATTGGCAGCTTCTCCTATTTGATTAACTTTAGAGCTTGAACAGTGGAAGATCAACATTCTCCTTTACATCAGAGCGCTTTATCATGCACAACTGAGCTTTACGACCTCATTTGCATATATACGCCTATGGATAAGCAATCATGGTGAATATTTGGACAATTCATGAGTGGAAATGTATGATTTACATAATTTATATATATATATATATATATATATATATATATATATATATAAAATACGTACATAATATGTATTAACAATACGTACCGGCGGTTTTCAATGTGTTTAAACAAGTGTTGGCTTCACCCGGATAACATCACGGACAGTTGGACCGCATCTTGGCATTCCTCCATAGTGAACAATACGTACACTTAAATGTCCTCTATTAACCAACTTTTAAATAAACTTAGCATACAAAAGAGGTCTTCACCTCTTGCAAAATCAATAAATACCAAGAAACCAGAATAAAAGGAGAAAAATCCAAGAAGAGCATTTTACTTTTATTTTCATATTAAAGTATAAACGTATCATGTCCTTTATACAGAATAACAGTAGTGGTTCTACTATTAAAGCAAAATATATACACTCGCTAAGCCCACTGTGACATGAAACCAGAATTCAAAGATTACAACATTATTTAATGTTTCTAAAAGATTAACAGTCAAGTAATCTGCAAGGTCTATAGTTGACAACCATAGCTTAAAGTGAGAAAGTGGAGGCATAATGAAAGTGAGAGTGTTTGAGATAAGATAAATAAGAAAGCAATAGTTTCGTATTGATTGTCATATTTCATATAATTATTTATGCTTTGATTTGTGTTGTATTTACGATAAAACCCACAATCAACCCTTTACGTACCGATAAATATCTATTTCAAAAGGAAAAGACGTTTCATTTACCTTTGTTTGTCTTGATTCATTGGCATTAGTGATTTTAAGGGAAGATAATTAGTGTGCTTAGTGCGAACCACATTCACTTTTTTACAATCCGTTTCATCAATCATCCCTGTATTTATCATCGGTGTGAAGAATTTTATCTGGAATTATGAAGATAAAGGTTGTAAAATGTATTTTTCTATTTTTTTAATGTTTCGTTCACTGCCAAAATATTTGATAACATCAAGGTTTCTTAGTATCTTCTTTAGTGTGCAATCTAAGATAATTGTTTGGCATCCAGATCTGTTATAGCTTATCTCCGAATCGTTTCCCTAAAGTACTATTCATTTCGTTTCAGTTACAAAAGAGTCGGACTATTAAACCTTTGCAGAGAATGTTTCAGGAAAGACGCGAATTTCGATGCTAAATCCCTGAATGCCGCACATAATCCCCAAAATAGACCAGGCCAATTATGTCGGGACAGGAAAAAGTATGAAAGAAATATACAAATAAACGGCCTTTTGTGCTTTTAAGCTGTACAAAAACAGCTTTATATGCCTACGATAAGGCGTCAAAATTTAGTTTTAGACAGAAAAAGTTATGCACTGGGCGATAATTAGCAGCTAAGGGGATCAAATGTTCACCAGTTTGGCACGTATTTCTAATTGTCAAGATTTATGCGATCCAATATCGAGGCCCTGGTTATGTTCAAGCGCGTCAGAATGGCGTATATATTATTCCTTTTTTGTCGTAAACAGTGACGATATGAGCGGCCGGGAAGTTTCAGGCAGTCTAATCAGATATTAAGTGACGCGTTAATTACCTGGGCTGTGAATATATGATTCTGTACTTGGTGTTATTAGCTGACTCTGGCTCGGCGCAACAGTGCATCGACTCAACCCGGGAAGATGGCAGCTGGCGATCAATTAACCAGAACCCATATACAGTATGAAGGCTGGTATTGGCGGCATATGATAACATATGAATAAAAGTGCCCAATTTTTTTCTATAACGTTTTGTCAGATGTTAAAATATTATGTTTGTTTCGATCGTGCTTTAACTGAAGAATATTAGGGAAATTTTTAGATTTAGAACCAACAAAGTGATTATTGAAATTTTTTTTTAACTTTATGTCGGTAAAACTGTCATTCCGACTGGCTGTCCATATTATCAGGCATATTTATTTGAATAGCAGATTAACCGTTGTTTATATTAATCATGATGTGTTCCATTTTACAACAGGTATATAAATAAGCATAATGTGAAAAAAAAATAAGATTTGAAATGTAACAGTTTGAAAGGTATTATTACTGCATATGAAGAAAAAAAACAATACTCGTAGAGCACATACGTCCACCTGATCACGTGCCTTTATACCCGAATATTATGATAACTATGTATGATAAGAAAGAAAAGACTGAAAGATGATAGTGAAGAACAACTCAATGAAAACTTAAAACATCACCCGCCCACAAATTTTATTTTAGTGCATTAAAGAGTTATATTTGTTACACAGACAATTATCTATCTATCTATCTATCTATCTATCTATATATATATATATATATATATATCTATATATATATATATATATATATATATATATATATATATATATATTACTTCTCTGTTCTAGTCTTGATCGATCAGCGATATTATTTCTCTTCTTCAAAGACCAACTTAATTCAAAATATGTGTTGAAATCCATTCATAACATTAAAAAATATGGAAGACACAAGAAATGGCGATCAAATGATTTGGTAATGAGGCAAACGAACTCTTATATTAACAATTAATATATAAAGATGAAAGCAGAACTCACCAGTCAGAGTTCTGGTTCCAATATTATTATTTATATGAGAAACAAGAAAATAAATATATTCACCGTTCAGAACAGTCCTGCTGAAGTTTTGAAGTTCTCTTTTGAAATCTCTTTTGAAGTTAAATCACCTCAAATGTCACTAAAAGCGGAATACTTTCGTTTATCACAATATATTGCTGCAAAACTCAAACCCATCTAATTTCATTGTTGCTAATGTTACAGTAACCATGGAATTGTGTATAATGAGTAACACAGAATAAACGAACCCGACTATTTGTTCATATATTCAATGTGTAGCTAAGGAAATGTGGCACTCATGTCATATTCTTTACTGTAATTTTCAGAACAAATCATTTGAACTAGCCTCTGAATTATCTATCCTTTTCCCATCAATTTCTGCTTTCAGGGAAGCTATCGTATTCGATTTTCTCTAGTTATATTCAAAGAACGTTCCACTTTTTCTGGGCATGATTAGGACACATTTAAATTAAGGCAAAGGCCAGTATGGAATTAGCCTGTTTTTTATGTACCTATTCTCTGACAATATTATTTGTTAGAAGAAATAGGCAACTTAATAGGAATCCTGCCGCAGGGAAATATTGCTGAAAATGTTCACGTCGTATATTTATCTATATCACGTGACAGGTAATCTATTTCTTAATTGATTAATCATCTTTGTATATATCCTCAGTGTAACACTACGGTTATCTCTTCATCTTTCTATATCCTCTGTCCGCGTTAAATGCTAATGCTGTCTCCTGAAATTCCACAAACCCTCTACATTAGCATTATAAGTTAATTATAAAAACCGGTATAAAAGATGGCAAACTAACGAAGTAGTTATCTTTTCTATTGGGTCATAATCTGAACAGGAAACGACTCTGGAGTTAAGAGCTCCCCTGAGATTTCTAAATACTGGAGGCATAGCGTTCTTTTCCTGGCACAGATGATGATTCTGTTCGCGAGAGTTGATAGTTAAAACATTATCAGATATAATATAATAAAACCAGATTTCTTCTGAGGTGTTTAAGTGTAAAATTTCGATAATGATCGACACAATTTGATCTCACGGCACCTTTCAAAGTATTGGAAAGTGCACAGTTTAATCCCAGTCAGTGCGCCTTAAAGGTTTAATAAAAGTATATTGTTCTAAAATATATCTCCAATGGATAAACGTACAGAACCACATTAAATCTGTGCTATAAGTTTCCATGTGGCCAAATCAAATATTAACGATTTTGGTGTTCAGATTGTACCACGATTGTGTGATTAGAGGGCAGCCGTAAGAGCACGTAGCTTAACCCTAGTATTGAAAATTCATGTCCATGTGTATCAGAAATAAATAAATTGAAAGAAAAGATAATCACACAGCAATAATATAAATTACTTAATTACATAGTACATCTTCGAACATATAAATCGTCATACAAATGAATACCAATATCCTATAAGCTGACAGTAAATATCTTATCTCCTTTACATTAAAAAAAATTGGGCGCTGAATATTCAATGATTTCTCATCAATGTGCAATAACTGAAACAGTTGATGGTACGTGTATGTGCAATGGGCAGGTAGCTTCTCCTAGCGACGTGATGTCCCTACAGCTTGGGTATTATTCCGCCTGTAGACAAATTATATTTTACATTAGCATCGGAGAGACTATATATACTACCTTACAGGTCAAGCCGAAGATCAGACAAATAAATAAGCTGTGGGATCCCATTACAAGTCTTGTTCTCCAAGCTGTGGCGTTCATCATGCAAAGATTTCATTTGTTTTTCTTATCAGTCTGGTATCACCTTCCTTTGAGGATTTTAAAACCTATTTTTGTTCAAGAATCCGGAGACGGAAGATATCCGTGAACAGAAAGTCCATCCTTTTTTGCGGACCCTCTGCCGTCACACGTGCCACATGAAGATTTGTCATATAAAGATTTGAAGGTTTTATTTTCTATCAATTGACAAGGCTCTCCTGAGCGCCCACCTGTAATTAATTCTTATTCATTCATTCATTCATTCTTTCTTTCTTTCATTCATTCATTCATTCATTTTCTTCGCTTTCTTATGCGTTGACCCGATTATTAAAGTTAGTACAATACACAAAAAAAAATTCTAAGTGGAGAATTAGCTAGGTTTTATATATATTAGATTGCAAAGGTGCAAATTAGATTAATTTTAACGGGATAAGTTTTCATGATTTACCACATGGGCAAGCGATAAATAAAACTAAAATCTTTAAAATCGGTAAAAATTCACAAATCTTTGTCAGAATCAATAGAAAGGCAATGAAGAGACCTTTGAAATGAGTGGTAACTTATAGGGATAAAGATCAAGCTAAATGTGGCAATGTGAAGATCAGTAAAGTAAAATTAAATCGCGAATTAGCCAATTAAAATAAATTAAATGACCCAACGGGACTTTTGATATGTTATTCTCCAGAACGCTCTGGTCCTCATGAAACAAAAATAATTTGTGTTGCAATTTATTTCGGGAATGCTTAAACATCAAGACACGATCAAACTAACATAAGCATCAGTTCTAAAATTAGTAGTAAATTTTGCTTTATTATGATCTTCAGTGGGTTTTATCGAAAACCTGTCTTATAAGACCACCTGTCAATAAAGACCCCCTTGGGTTGAACTGAAGGCATTCACATTGGTTATAACTGACCTGTGTAATTAGACCACGTGTGATTTGAGCTTGGCTGAGTGCCGTCTTGGTGGAAGGGGAAACTTAATAAAGATGTATAGGATATGGTTGCGGATACTGTGTTTCCTCTACTTGTAAGAACATTAAATGTCAGTCCTGTATTTTAGACTTATTTAATAAAGAAACCTTTTGTTAGACATGGCCCAGTAATTTAACAAACTCCTATCGCGGACTTCGAAACCGGGGTACCCGTTAATGTTCTTTAGCGTAGTCAAGTTTCAGAACGTATATTTCAGAGATTATAACACTAATGTCAAACTAAATTTACAATACACGGATTTTCATTACGTCCAGAATCCATGCCCCTCTTCATGAAGTCCACGGTTCTTAATACACAAATATCAGGGGAAGATATAGGATCTCAGGGGGGGGGGTGAAACATGCTGGTACAAATAAACAAGTGTAATGGGAGTATACTGTCGGGGGGGGGGGGGGGGGGGCGGCTAAAATAATCGGAGCTGCTTTTCGGTATCAAGCATATTTTATTCAAATAGCCAGATTTATAAATCGGAAAGGAGGGGGCGCGTCCCCTGCGCCGCCTCTGAGGTATTAAACATCTATGGGTGCTTTTATGCAACCCAGAGCCTTGCTTACAACAGACGTCGGCTCATTACGGTAGGATGACCAAGAATTTAATTAACTTCTACAGGTAATATATGGCCATAGATCCTGCCTACAGGGTAATATAATTACAAGCCCTGTCAACCGCTCCTTAAGGAAGTCACATATATGGCCTGGGGTTTGCTGATAATGTCTTTATTCCGTCACCAATAGTGTTAAATAACTTATTTCGCCGCCATCAATAACCACTCAACGATGTTTAACGTGCGTTTCATGATAAAACTTGTAAATTCCACAGTTTGGACGAGTGCAATATCGCCTCGAGTTCATGCTTCGTTTCCTCTTCGGAGCATTAATCAAGTATCTCAGTTTAATTATACATTCCTTAATTATTGTTCTGATATCAAGTAAGAACCAAATAAAACTTATGAAGAATATGACGCCCTGATAAAGAGATGAAACTTCCATATTAGTCTGTTTTAGAATACTCAGAATTCGACCAGAGGTCGAGCGCTTGCCGTAATGACGTGGAAACAGTCAAACGAATGAGCAATGACGAAGAAAATGAGCAATAATTTGTGAAGATAGGAGAAATATTGATAAAATTATGAAGGAAATAAGTTTTAACGTGTTTTTACGACCTTAACCTTGAAATTCGACCTATTTAGAAATACCTATACATCTTCTAGAAATTGTCCCAATACATGTTATGTATAAGTTACAAAGTGCTTCCTACAAAATTGTGGCCTGTGTAATGCTATCTGCATTACGGTAGAACCATTAAGAAGGCCACACTGATGACAACTTACAGACATACTGATAAAGTGACACAAAGTGAAGGACAGGAGCCTGAACAAAGTCACGTAGTAGACACAATGGAAGAAAATGAGCCATAGTTTGCGAAATTAGGACAAATTTTGACAAAGTTATGAGGAAAATAGGATTTTGATATGTTTTGACGACCTTGACCTTAAATTTTGACCTATTTTAATAATACACAAGCGTCTTCAAGATATCGTTCCCATATACTATATATTTAAGTGACAAAGTGATTCCCGCGAAAATGTGGCTTGTAGAAAGCTATATGTCATAGTTTTGGAGATATGTAAAAAAATGATGAAGCAATAGTGTTTCAAGTGCAGCGTTCCCAGTGGCTGTTTCAGAAAATGAAAATCACTTTCGAGATTTTAGTGTATGACCTAAGATGTACAAGTTCCAAAAGGGTTCTTGCAAAACTGTGGCCTGCAGGATGCCATATGTCAGACTCAAGAACAAGCAAGCAGGCGAAAATTAGGATAACTGACAAACAGATTGACATAATGACACAGTGACACATGTGAGATGACAGATGACTTTGTTATCTTTTAAAGAAGGTTTAGAGAAAAAAAATTAGCTATAGTTTATGGTGGTTAGGGTTTATAGTTTTGAAGATATTGCTAATAAATTAAATGTTGAAGTGTTGCGAATGCAGCAACCCCTAGCGATTATATTCGAAAAATGAAATAAGAAAAAAAAAAAAAAAAAAAAAATTCGAAATATTGGATTAGGACATAAGATATATCAGTTTCAAGATGATTCCTTCATACTTGTGGCGTCCAGATTTTCACTTAGTGATATCTCGAAATATCTCGCTTGACGAAATGATGTACGAGATATTGCGAGACTTATAATAAAATCTTGTTATACATATTGAGCAATACCTAATGCAAAAAAAAAAAATACCTCTCTAGCATTAAAACTGACAAAGTATGAAAATTTGATCTTATATTTTCGAATCTTTATCTAAAAAACTGCGTAACCATGATTACATCAAATTTAAGTCAGCTACACACCTAAGGAAAAGCCATGGAATGACGAAGAAATGAGCTATAAATGAAGTGGATACGACCATTTGTTGCAAAGATATGGAGAAAATAAAATTTATAAGTTCTTCGATGATTTTTTGACCTTGGCCTTTGACCGATATTAACAAAAATTAATAGGCTTTGGGGGCTTTTGGGTTTCTGTTTACTGTGTAAAACTGTGGCCAGAAAAGTGGAGACAGACAAACAGACAGACATACAGAACTGACCAACAGGCTTGACGAAATCTAAGATTATACCGGCAAGCAATAAACACTGGCACCAGTTGGACGCTGGTCATCGTGAAGCAGGATTCCCATTGCCATTATTTCAAGCATCAGGGCTTCCAAAGAGCTGACTGTGACACTGATCACTCGTTGGGCTTCAACAGAGCTGACCGTGACACTGATCACTCCTTGGTCATCTCAAGAGTTAAACTGATGCTTTACCGTATCAAGCAGAAGAGCCAGCCAGGAAACAATACCATCACACGTTGTACCCTCAGCAGAACTCTTAATAGCTTGTGAATCTGAATAATCTATCTCTTCCAAAGTCAAAACTAACAGCAACGAAGAAACATGGAGCCCCGTCGGCATTTACATTTGCAACGCGGCGGTCACATCTTACGGCAAGAAGGAGAGGTTAAACACATTTGAGGTGAACATCATCGAGATGGAGCCAATGATCGAAGCCAAGATAGCCGCTCTGATTATTAACTGCAAGGTCTTCCCAGCAAAGCAAAACGTGCGTATGTAAACACTGAAAACCACCCTTGCCTATCCTAGCAGACAGCACACCGCCATGAACCAGAGCGCCTCGGACATGGCGTCCCGATGAAGAAGACAATTCCACCGAACAGCAAGACAGGGAAAGTCATTGCAAATGTAAGATATTGCAAATCAACAAGGCCGAAGAAAGGTTATGTTCTCAGGCAATTTTTTATAAAAAGGAGAGTATTCATTTAAATCTTATTATAATAAATTTTCAATAAAAATATCATATGATAAAATATCATGAGACAAAACGAAAATAACAGAACTATTTTTACTAGGCAGGTGAAACACATCTGATCGGAATTTTATCGGAAAGAAATTATTTTATTTCTTGAAACAAAATCGGTAAATATTAACTAAAAATCTAAATAAAAATATTATCCTAATAAGGGGGAGTCAAAATTGAACCCGAGAAACCAAACGGTTTGACCAGAAAAAAAGCCTTGGCCGCGTGACTCGATTCAGAAATGGATGATTCATGTGAGGAACTTCAGTGTCAGATCAAAATTGGTTAATTTTAAAGTTCTTGTAACGCACAACGTTTTTGTAGCCATTGGCTACGATGACGCCACCGTTTGCACGTGGCTGGAGCTTCGGCCTGGCAGTGTGAACCAAGGCGCCATCTTTGTATATGGTCGCCGACGCTCCACCAACACGAACTTCAACGTTGAACCAGCGACCGCCTGGAACGCTCTTTGTGCAACGGCTTGACACGGCACCGTCCCACTTCAGCTGACCGTCACGGACGTACCCGGTCTGGAAACACCCGTTGGCCGAATGAGGTCTGTAAAAATTGATAAAAAAATGTATACTTGGTGCTGCACTAACTTGATTTCGAAGAAATAAAGTATTCGAGTGTCCGGAAAATACCAGAAAAAAGAGTGTTGGCTTCACCAGGATAAAATAGGGGAGAGTTGGTCCGAGTTCGTAATAGGTCTGTATATTCTCCACTAAGGGTCTCTCTCTCGCACATCTGGTGATATTTTTTGTCCAGTACCTACACGTAAGGCAGGCACAATGTTGAGTACTATTTGCGGGTGATCAAAAATAGTTCGAATTTAGGATTACTCTGTTTTCACTGTGGCGGTATTCCCGCATTAAGAAATTTCAAGAGCTGTAGTTTCTGGTAAAAGACAGAACCTGTGTACAGTTAAACGGGGCAATGGGCGGTGATGCCACTCGGGAACAGCAGAGGATCGTCGTTGTGATAAGCATGACAGGGCTGCCAGCAGCCGAAAATTCCCAGTCTTTTCCTTGACTATTCCCTGAATTTTATACTGCTAATCAAAACCCAGTATTTATTTGAAAATTGTATCAGGAATGCTAAAGATAGCAAAGTGAACTGAAAATTTTCTTAAATTAGAAATTTGGAAGTGACAATGTAAACTTCAAAGAACCATACACTATGATATCAAGCATTTATCAAGTGTACAAATTTATCACAAAACAAACGGCTTCATTGTTTTAAAGTAACTGCACTGTGTTCTGCCTTTGTAGTTTATAAGTTGTATAGATTCATCCCCTTGTATATAATATTATACAAGTACTATGTATTAGTTGTGTATTACTGCTTAGACACAGTTGGCCTATAGTTAATGTTTGGTGCTATATATTTTGTGTATCCATGCTCTCCATCATCAACCGACATGTGTGTTCAAAAATCAAAAGGAAACAAGATTAAAACCCACAAACACAACACATATTTAATTGTAAATGAAAATGTAATATGAAATTACTGAATGCTGGCTCAGGAATCAAGAGATGCCAAAGCCTTCTTATTTCCTACCTGATAATTAACAAGTCGTAATATTCCCTGACCTCTCCCTGACTCTCCAAGAATTGTCACAAAATACCCCGACTTTTTCTGCAATTCCCTTACTTTTCCCTTACCTTGAAAAAAAAATATGTTTTCTGGACTTTTCCCGCACTGCTGGGAATCCTGCATGAGTATTTTGAGCGGGATGAGCCCAATGAACACAAAGCCCTTTGCTGTAACTTAGGCGATAATGGTAGCATTAGAAATAAGAGACATGTACCTTCAAATAAATCATTAAAAGTCATGTCGGCTCTCGAGAAAATATTAAGATTCATTACTGGCGTTTACAAAGCACCAGAAAGAATTTGGCAACTTCATCTATTATGTATATTATCATTTTCAGAGCAAATAATATAGTCATTTCGTGCGCAGTTTACCTGAAATAGACGAAATCAAAGTTGTCGATGTCTTGTACGTTGTACATAACTCCGGGGTGTCCAGAGTTGATTCCCTGCCAGCCCTTTTCGTTATACAGATCAACGGACAGGCGGTACTCGGTTCCACTAACACCCGGGTTAATCAGAACACGGCAGAAACCGGAAGCCGGCCACGTACCGGATGTTGCATTTAGGGTATTGTACGCAGGAGTCTGACAGTGGGCAACACAGCCGGTCACTTTGGTCCCTTCGGTCACCTGTTTGACTTTGTGAAATATAAACAGTGAAACGTGTGTCTGCTATATCTCTCTCTCTCTCTCATACGTACTTTGCAATTCAATGTCAGGTTCCATGACAATATTATCAGAAACAATATAAAAGATATATCACCTTAAACCTTTTATAACACGTGAAATATCAGCAGATACAATTTAGAAAGGGATCACGTCAATGGAAATGACCCATCGTGACAGAACAGGCAGTTAACTGCGTTAGGAATTCAGGATATACCCAGTTCTGGTTATGCATGCATTTATCGAGGTGCCGAACATTTAGTATCAGTCATTGCTGATAGATGTCGCTAGTCTGGTTGCTAAGATTCACTGTGTCATTCTCATGGAAAGCCATTCCAAGAAAGTTTAAAATACTTCAGATTTTTTTTTTCAAAGCATCCATTTCAACTTAACCCCTGAAATCGCTTATGAAATATGTGATGAAAAAGATGGCAAGCATTGAAAATTGATGAAAATTGTTTATGGTTTACAGGAAGGCAACATATATATGGAATTAATATGTCTAGAAGTTATAACAAATATTGTTTAAAAGAGCAAACCTATTGGTTCGGTCTTGTAGTGACGAAAAAACACACGATTCCTGTAACCATTGGCAACTACTGCTCCGCCCCTTGCGAAGTTTTCATGGCGATGCGAGAACGTCACCACGTGACCACCATCAACGAAAAGCCTTGTCTTGCGGTTCGTAACCTCCACCTGAACTGTAAACCACTTCCGGGTTTTAGGAGGCCCATTTGGACATTTGGCCTCCTGTGTCACGTTTAGTTCACTGTCCAGGATATATCCAGTTTGAAAGCACTTGTCAGGTGCATTCAACCTTAAAAAAAAATATAGAAGGCCGTCATGAATATTTGTCACAGTTAATTTTTTTTTACATCGAAATTACACCTATTTCATATCAAGTACTGCATGAGTATATTCATTAGGGCTGAGTATCGGTCAGCCTGTTCAGGTGCAATACTTATTGTGATACACTTAAAGCGACATCCGATACGTATTGACGGTATACGCTTATATTTCTTTGTGTATAATTTTCTGATTCAAACCTGTGTTCATAACCAAAAAAAGACCAGTACACACACATATATATTATACATATATAAACCCATCATTTCAAGCTCGCATATACATATCTTTCGAACCATATATCAGTGACGCCACTAGTTCACTTCATGGGTTGGGAGGCACTCATTTCAATGTTAAGTTTGTCATTTTTGGTCAACCTTTCGTTTCATAAATGGCATAAGATATTTGATATTTAGATATGTAATAACCATTATTTAAATATAATTTTTAAGGATATCACTGTTTATCTTTACCCTAAAATGCTGAATAGGGTATTAAATATTGGATATTACAATTCAATCTTGGTTTTTTTCCCTAGTATGTTTGCATATTAATTGGAAGCTTACATGTCTTTTTACAGTTTTAATATGTTTCTTGGAATGTGAATCCCCTATATCCCATTTCTTCCTTGTAAACTATTTTTTTATTTTCCCAAGTCAATTGCTGTTAACCATATAGTTCAGAATTTAGAGGTCTAAATGTACATTTAAATCAATCAAAGATAAAATAACAGAATATCAAATGAAAACATGCCCTACTGAGAACAAAAATTTAAAAAAAATGCAATACATATTTCAATGGCAGAAATACAATGAACATGCCTTCCTTTAATGTTAATGTTAATGGTGTTTTGGTGTTTTAGTTTCAACTACAGATGCTTTAATTCTTTCCTTTCCATGGGTCAAACAGAACACAGTGCCTCATTCATGTGTTTTAATACTGAGACTAATTCCTTATAATGTATCTCACCTGAAGAAGACAAAATCGTAGTTCATGGAATCTTTCACGTTGAATGCAATACCAGGGTTACCGCTGTTGACGAATCTCGTGCCAAATCCAAGGTCGTTAAACAGTTGCAAGGTCATGTTGTAGTTTCCTTTAATTGCAGCGCCACCTGCCAGGGCCTGACAGAACGAATCTCTAGGCCAAGATGAAGGTCGAATGGTATCGAGAGTAACAAATCCCAAGGCGTCGCCACTGTTCTCTGAACAGAAGTTCACCACAAAGGTCCTGTTATTGCCTAAATAACAAAAACAATAAATAAAAGGAATAGAAGAGAAAAAAAAATTAGCAAAAAAAAAAAAAAAAAAAAACACCGAGCTTGTGATTTACCCCAGGCATTTTATTTCAGACCGAATCATCATATTTAGCTACACAATGTATATATAAAACAATTCTACAAGCCGTGGATTTAGACACTGGTAAATTATGTAGATCCCCGCTTGAAATCTCCCCCGGACAACACCCACATCTGTTGCAGATAACATACCCCCCCCCCCCAACATCGTACTTTGCTTCCATCCTGCCATTTATTATTCCATCCATTCTAAACATTATGGAACATGAATTTTTAATATACAATTTATACTGACTTAAGCTCACTTTTTCCAAGCTTTTTTTTCACACACAAACAGTTGACGACATAAAATGTAATTTTCCTCCCTTGTAATTAAAGTGAGGGGGATGTCCCCCACCCCCCTGATACAAGACCTATGATATAACTATAAAAAATTTTAGATAAAAGTTTTAGATAAAAAAAAGAACTGTATAGTGCAGCAGCGCCCCTAACAGATGGTGTAAAAGTCATGCCAGTCACCGGATTCTGTGAACCCCAAGTGATCTGCAGAGACAGATAGGTTGATGTTATATAAAACAGATGCAGCCCTCTTCTAGGCATTCCCAGTTCGGTTAAGCTGTGACATAACCACACTTACTCTGGTTAGTAATTTACATTATACATGACAGACCCTACAGTATCACTGTGTTAAGACGGAAGCCACATTGATAGTACATTACAGGTATATGGTTTAAATTCCCCCCCCCCCCCCCGGCCCCCCTTCTGTCAGTGTATCTCTCCCCCTTCCCAGATTTTTGTCAGTGTATCCCCCCTTTTCTGCCAATATATCCCCCAACCTTTCTCTTGTGAAACCCATCAAACCTTTTCGATAGGGAATCCCTTTCCGCATCCTTTCCTATAGTGAAGCCCTCCTACACCACCTATTTCTGACAGTTCAACCCCTTCACATTCTCTCAATGCGGTCCATCCTTTATACACAAAGACAGTTATACTTTTTGTTATAAAAGTATGTTAATAAAGTCATATGAATGACAGCAAAGGCAACATAAGAACAACTTTCTCAACACGAAATCTCAAAGTTTTCGTCGCCACAATGTAGACTCAAGTATTTTGTTTCTAATGTTTCCCCTTAATTATGTGTGGGGCTCACAGAGGCGTCAATATACATCCCCCCCCCTCACACATTTTAGCAAGGAGACTGGTCAATGTAATCATCCCCTGCTATTCAGTGAATAATATTTATACATAGGAAATGAAATATATTAATAATTATAATTATATACTTTGGGCCCATTCTGAGTTTACTCTGAAATATTAAATATCTAAACCTGGTTTAGAATTATATAGAATCTATACTGGGAACGTAATACCATGCAAAATCGCATGCTTTATATATATATATATATATATATATATATATATATATATATAAAACCTGTTACCCAACTTTGATTACCGTCCCACGCCTGCGAGTCATTCCCTACCTATCAAGATTAATTGACACCACTGGAGGCTTATACTGAGCAAGTTACTGGTCTATATAAATATATAAATAAGTGTGCTTACCATTATCGATGGCCTGACCGTTGGTCAGTGTGCTTCCCGTCAGCACAGACAACCCAAAGCATAGAACCAGAAGTGACATTTTCATGTCTCTAGTCCCTCCGGCGACCTTGTTGTACCGTTCCAGCAGCTGAAGGTGAGGAAAGAGACGTACAACCCCGTGTTATACCATGTAAATCAACTTTTATCTCCGGGTAATCTGCACGTGAATAAATGAAGATACAGGATTTCAAGGAACTGTTTTGATGCTGCCCCCCCTCCCGGATTCGCACCAAATAAAAAAGAAAACTAGTGACCCATGGTTTATGACGCTCAGCTGACTTTTAATAGCAGTATGTAATGTTAAAATCTGAAAGGCTTTTAATCTTTTAATCGTTCGCGCTATATATTGAACTATGTATTTAATATATATGACACTATGTCACGTTTAATCTGTATCTGTATGATGTATATTTTATTCATTTAATATAATCTTACTTTATCCAGGACCCTGTTGAAAACCAGCAAATATATATATATATATATACATATATATATATATATATATATGTGTGTGTGTATATATATGAGACTATCCTGGTAAAAGATGTTTCAAAATAGATAAATAAATAAAGGCTGAAAACACACAAAAACACACGTAACTCGCAAAAAATAGGTCACACTGGCGTACTTTTTAGTATGCACTGAGTATTACCAAGGACTTATGTGGATAGCAAGCAATATGTTTCCAGGTCAAGCTGTTACCATTTCTGCCTGTTAACAGCTGGCCAGCCGTAATTTCTCAGAACCAAAAAAAAAAAATAAATAAAGAAATGCGTAAATAAAAATAAAATAGATGGCGCCACCAGTTATATATAGCTGAAAGGGCTACCCATGATCAATAAGCTTGCCGAATTTCAGAAAGGTCCGTGCAATAATTACTGAGATATGTTATCTAAAGTATGAATTTCATATATCAACAGCTGAAAATATTAAAATTTGTCAATTTTGTCCGTAAAAGTTCTGAAGATTAAAGATTTACACTCAATGTTAAAATGGTACAACGATATTGCTGTACCTCCCAGCCCCGCCCGCGGTCCACCCCCCCAACCCCCCCCCCCCCCTCCCCCCGGTCACCCCTTTTCCATAAGTCCTGCATGGCTAGTCTCCTGACCCGGGTTCGATCCCCTATGAGTTTTGACCTCATCATGGATGATTACACAACCTGTATATTATACTGGCATCGACAGTACTTCAATATGAGTATTATATCCGCATGGATAATGACTCACTGTGGATATTATATCGGCATTGATATTAACATGGATGGCTATAACATACCGGCATGGCTAGTATACGGGCTTGGATATGAACGCTTGTGTGAATACATGTATAAGCAAGCTAGAGCGCAAAACTCAACACAAATAGGTTTATAGGGTATGATTTCTTTGAAAGTTCAATTGAATGCATGGGTGTATATTGCGGTGTATTTTATGATAAACTAGAAATCTGCCAAGGAATGCAAGCCTCCCGCCTCGTGTACGTGTGTGTGTGTGGGGGGGGGGGGGGTCAGGGTGCTTATATTAGGATGCTCCTAAAACCGTGTATGCATTCACTTATTCGGAACATATTATCAGGTACATACTTTATATATTATGAATATTTATTAAGACGTTCCTGAATCCGGATCATCTCCCGGATCCACACCAAAATCTAATCGATTCTGCCTAGGTCTTGAAAATTTCATGAGATTCCGTTAATGACTACGTGAGGTATGTTGTGACACACACACACACACACACTCGAAAGTGGATGTGCGCATACCCTCCTGGCGAAGCTAATCATATGACAAATCTTAATCATGAAATCTCAGAAATATCACTGTAAATCGGGATAGTGGGTGTATCATTATCACCTTTGGCCGCACATCAGCCGGGCCAGACCTTAGACTTTGCGTTTGTTCTTAGTTCTTTACCAGATATTCTTTTAGATATTTATAAAGACTTGTGTATTTATAAGGTTAGTATAGATTTAAATTGACTTATTTATTAAGTTGCGATGAAAGTGTCATGCGTCTGTTTGTCAGGGAAGGGACTTTAATTGTCCCTTCAGCTGACCCTCACTGAGACCTACGCTACATTACGTCTTAACATTTCTGTTTGTAAAAAGCATATCCACCATATACAACCATATTTGCATCCTGGTGTAGCGGTTTCAGGTTACCCCCGGTTGGGATGACGAGGTGATAATCTGGAATCTACTTCAGATTAACCCAAAGTAACTTGAAATCAAGTTCAGTTTACCTGAAATGATTTCAGATTTCTCCTTCAAAACAGTTGTTCATATATATTTATTTACTTAACATTCTGAGAGTTTCTTTCTTCTGGTTTCTCAATTAGGTTAAATCTTTGTTTATCTTTATGTGTATTCTTTGTATATAAGTATCAAGAGCTAATCAAATTGCAATCAACATTATTCTTCAAGTTTTCTTGCAATTTAAGCTTTCAAATCTCGTATCTTTTTAAGAATTTTATGCATTAGACAATCCATTTTTAGTCACATTTGCGGAGTGGGTGGAAGGGGGTTTTCCGAAAAATGCAGAGGTAATCTGAAATTAAGTCAAAAATCCCCCCCGGTGTAATCTGAAATCAATTTTAATTTATCGGGGGGGGGGGGGGGGGGGGGGGGGAGTGTAATCCGATTTCTTTAAACTGGTGAAGCATATACTTTGCGACTGTTCGGTTTAAGAATATCCTATTCACGTTAAATGCGGACACGAGTGTTGTGAACTTTTTTCGTTAATGTCAAGAGGCGTCAATGTTAATGTTCATATACATACATGCTCGATATTAATGGGGTTAGAAGGAGATTTAATTTTTGTCATTAACATTTTATCGAATGGATAAATGCACTTTCCCTGTTTTCAAGTTCACGAACAGAGTTCAAAATTATGGCGGTCGTTTTGACTCAAATAAGCTGAACGTTCGTGATCACAAGAAATTGAAATTGAAATAGAAATTTTATTTTTTATTTTATGGAATATATTTTCAGTGAAATATAACAATGTCTGCCCCGCTGATTTCAAACTTAGGTCCATTGAATTTAGACTTCGTCAAATGGTAAAGAAAACAAGGAGAGGGCCCTTCTCTTAATTTCTTTCCATTATTCTACTATTTGATCCTTTAAAGTCATTTTATTTTTTTTTAATTTTCAACTTTATTTATGAAACATATTGGTTTTCTTGTTAAACAATAGTTAAAATAGCACATATGTAGATTATGCTGCCACCCCCGGACGCAAAATGGTACCTTCGGTGGCTAAATTACTGAGAATCCACGGTTTATCAGCACCATTGTAAAAAAAAGGGTGGTGCGCTTTTCAATGCACACACAAGTCTATATTATCGTTGGATGTCGCTAAATGCAGAACAGAAAAAAAATCACCGAACAAAGTGTATACTGTATACACTGACCGGACGATGAATACTCTCTGTTCTGGGGCGGGTTTTCGTAGATCTCTTGTTAACACACAGTCTGTTTATATGCACAGAGTTCCTCTATGACACTTTTATACGTAATTCTAAAGGAGTTCACAGGAACAAGGATAAATGTTATCTGTAGTTTACTGTATGTGTATTGTTACCTGTAGCGACAGGCCTGGAGCCAGCAGACCCTGCCCTCCCTTTTTTTCTGTCTTATATATATATATATATATATATATATATATATATACATATATATAGATATATATATATATATCATTAAACATATTGACACACATATGCACATAACAGTCACGTGTTTGCACAAACACACACACATCACTGGGTTGCGTTCGTTCCACACCCCCTGTCCACCTGATCTTCACGATTATCTCTACATAAGACAAACTTGCCAAACAAAATTTGCACCAATGGCATTAAGAGGCAAAAGCGTAATTTTGGTACCTTACCTACTCATGATGTAAATATTGTTAACTTTACGACCTGGTTGACACGTCTCATATATATATCAGTGGTTCCTTGCGTCCCTAATAAGAGGCCTTTGTTTATCCTTCTTGGATATTGTTACGAAGACAAATTTTTCAGGGGCAAACTCTTGGCCGATCCGGCAAGCTTCACCAGCGAGAAGTTCGGTCCGCTTTTATGTCACCCCGTAACAATATGGATATGAAGTAATGTGACTCAACAGTGAAGCGCGAGCACGCGGAAAATACAAGTCCCGCTGTAAACAGGGGTCGGCAGATCTTGATTATTGGTCCTGTGAATGTTGGTGCATCTTTAATACGTCGCGTCTATTATGACGTCATCAATATTCCCTGATATGCCCATTTCACAGATTAGTGGCAATATGTCGCTACAGAACAGACTAGTTACTCATAAAATAGTTTTAAATTATTTACAGGAAAATGATACAAGGTAGGCCATTATTTCCATAATAGTTAATCACGGTTTTTTCCTCTTTCTGTCCTAAAGTCAAAAAGTTTTGGCGTTCTTTGATTCGGAAAAAAAATCGTGAAAAAAAAACAGGTAGACAGGGTTGCTGGAACGGACTATGGTTACGATTTACAAAAACAATGAACCAGCATGGCTATTCATACATCTCTCTCTCTCTCTCTCTCTCTCTCTCTCTCTATATATATATATATATATATATATATATATATATATATATATTCTGATTTCAAACATTAACATATATGGACTACAAACATATATGAATTCATTTAATTATCCTTATAAATACATTTTAGACTGACTGGCTTGTTGGCCAGGAAACCTCTCCACTTAATTACCAATATTTTTCATTATACAACAATGCAAGTATTAAAGCAGGAAGGAATGAAGAATAAAAATATACTCACAATATGCTTGAACACGTCTAGCCGAATTGACTGTTTTGGCTGCACTGCTGATGTTTCCCGCCAGAATGTTGGCCTCACAAGGACACAGAAACCAAAGACGAACCCAATGCACTTGAGGGGATCATTTGACAAGTGACACACTGACAGTTGATGTGAGAGGGCTGCAGTGTTCACAGGTCAAGTGAAGTTGCTGTACAGTTCACCAATTAATTAATGGTTCTTGGATAAATTTCAAGTTTGGAAATAATGGTACAGTTTATAATTACCAGATTCTTGATAGTTATATATTACCATTTTTATTTTGTTCACTGAATATACAATTAATCTTCTGTCAGAAAAACAAAGCTTCTAAATTTTTAATGTATTTTATTGCTGGTGTGACAGTGCCGTCACATCATAAAAATATTGATAGTATGTCCTTAATTACAGCATGCATTTTACAGCAATATACCCGTATTTGACCATTTACAATAATCTCTGACTGTACATAAATTGCACATTATTTGAATCACAACATCATCCCTATATAATTTATTTCATTAAAAAATATTAAGGAAATGTGGTTACACTTTCTTGTGAGCAGCTTAGGCTAAATCAACATGATCCCCCTATACTGAACAGTATCCAGGCACTCTTACCAAAAAAATATTGATGTCAGTTTGACGTCAATTTGACATCAATTTGTTGTCTAAAACTTGACATCAATTTGATGTCAAATGAACATCAGTCAGATTGACCAAATTTAATATATATATATTATAATTCCTTTTAAAATTGATTTGCTTATTTCCTTATTATACTTCTAGAGTAAATACAATCAAATAAAATCTGAGATGACATTGTTTTACATTTTGATCAAATCTCAACCAATATTTGACGTCAAATTTACGTCGTGCCCACTGGGAGGGTCATGTTAGGCGGTCCTCTTGCGGCTAGATGTCGTGATCCAGGCGTGGAACAGATATCTTTATGAAAAACTGTATTTGTCCCCATATAATAGCTTCTTTGTTCAACAATTATTACAAGTTGCTGTAGTTTTTATTATTTTACTTTAAAATCAGACTACTATTATCAATTGGGTCCGTAACGTCATTTTTCTTCGGAGAACAACTTTCTGACGTTGACTGACGGCGGTTAGATTTACTCGCAGATAGATGTGATACGCCATGTGTTGCCCGGGACAGTCTATCAAATTCCTAACTTTCTTATTCATTTCGTGATCTGAAAACAATTGATAAATGATTATTCTTACATCACTTTCGAGTCTGTTAACATTCTTCGCGATCCCAAGCTGATAAAGACGAATAAATGTGTGTAATTCCACGCCCCTTGTTATTGGTTAGTGTGACTAATATCCGTGATGCGTATGCTACGATATCGGTGATTCATTCTGTCAGTGAAATAAACTGACACCGAAAACCACCAAACAGGTGCATAATTAAATTCTTTGATCATCTTTGATTCTAAACTCAGCTGATCACCCACCCCTCCCCTAGTCTTAAGTTGTGGCAGTGATCGGTCTGTGGTGTAAACCTTTACACGCAAATACGTTAACATGCTGGGTCCCGGGCCTATGATATGGCCCGATATAAGGATGTTAATATCCTTTAATTCGCTCAAATCTCAACATAATGGGAACTCCGAAAATAACGCATCTTCTGAGTATAACTAGGAATCGTTTGGATAACTGACGTATTTAAGTTCATATTACAGTTTTTAATACACATCCAGTGAAAATTACTCCTCTCTTGATGATAAGAATGTTCTTTTTTTTCTGACACCAGCCAGAGAGGCCGCTTTGGGTCATGATTTTAGCTATCGGGCCTCTAAATAGTAAAACCCTTCACTCAAAGGCTGTCCGTTAAGGCGGTGTCCGCAGCCCGGGGCTCTCTGTATTTGAAATTGTATCGCGACCAAGCTCATATGCTAAACTCAATAATGTTAAGATTAACCATTGGCTGTCGAGTGTGATATCTTCGCTTATCTGACTAAAATGTGTGTCATCCCTTTTTTATACATGTGTGCACAGAGGCATGAAAATAATGTTAATGATTTGAAAAAAATCATAAATAGGCTAAGCATATCTATTTATGGCAAAACTTCTTTGTACGTGATGTGTGTCTTTTTTACAATAAGTTTACTACTGTATACAAACGCTGGACACACAAATGACTCGATGAACCTGGCTGATTTTAAACACGGTCAATCATTTCCAATCATTCTGTAATAAATTATTTCAATGTAGTGCTATATATATATAAATAACCATTACGCTTCGGAACTTTAAAAAATCAGAAACTTTATTAAAACAATAAGAACTAACACAGTGGAAAAATGGAAGCAAAGTAAAAGAAAATGATATAAAAATGTAAACACATGTTGGTTCAATCCATGAAATAATTCCCGTGTACACCGCCAACTAGTAGAAGCATATAGGAAACACCAAGACCCATTAAATTGTTAAAAACAGTGTCCGCCTTCATTTCAAGACCATATATATGTTACCGCATGTTATATAACACATCACTGTGCACTGATGCTGAAATACTTGTAGCGAACAACATTATTGTAACCATTGGCGACGATGACGCCACCGTTTCCTCTTGGCTGAAACTTTGGTCTGGCAGTATGTACGAGGACGCCATCTTTGTATATGGCGGCCGACGCCCCGTTGACATGGACTTCCACGTTGAACCACCGACCACCGACAGGAACTCCGTTTGAGCAACGACTTGACACGGCCCCGTCCCACTTCAACTGACCGTTACGGACATACCCGGTCTGGAAACACTGACCGCTGGAATGTGGTCTGTTGAAAGAAAACTAAAACTAATGATATTTTTCGGAGTACACCATAGAATTAGTATATGAAAGACACACACACACACACACACATATACATGGATATCAGATTAGCAGTTAACAAAGTATTATTATGTTGCATGTAAATAGTCGGTACTGGATTCCACGAAATCGTTATTTAGACCTGTTCAAACGTCTGCCAATGTATTTTCTATGTATGCACATATAAAGAAAAGCCATGCAATAATTTAAAAGCAATAAAACAAAGAAGAACAACAGAATCGACATATATCACCTTATTATCCGGAAAGTAAATACATATACATAACAAATAATTTTTCTGAGAGTTAATGTATAGAACCACCTGAAGTAGACGAAATCAAAGTTGTCGATGTCTTGTGCGTTGTACATGACCCCAGGGTGGCCGGAGTTGATTCCCCGCCAACCTTGTGCATTATACAGATCCACGGACAGGCGGTACTTGGTTTCGGCAGCTCCTGAGCCAATCATAACGCGACAGAACCCGGAAGCTGGCCACGTGCCGGATGTTGCATCCAGAGTGTTGTAGGCGGGCGATTCTCGGTGTGCGACACAGGCGGCCACCTTAGTTTGGGATCCACCGTTTGCTATCGACAAAATAAATTAAATTAACGTATATAGAATACGCTGTTAAAGCGAACCTCATATATTGATGAAATAAAACACACACACACACACACACATATATATATATATATATATATATATATATATATATATATATATATTATATGTCTGTACATCACACAGGTATATACTCCTGTCCTGAGAGAGAGGGAGAGAGGGAGAGAGAGAGAACATGTTGGGGTTTCACTCAATTGCATTTTTTTCTGTCGTAAGTATAAACAATCGTTGAATGTAACAAGACAGCGTATAATGCATGATAATACTAATATATTCAATATTAAAAAAATTTTAGATTTGTGACAATAGTGAAGTAAAAAGTTTGTAACCATTGCGATTCAATCTGATTTGTTTGCACTTTATATAGTAGAGAGAGGTTTGTGCTCGTGACGGCAGTTATGCGTCCTGTTCGGACGATTCTATTATAAGGTATGTCCCCGTAACGGCATACCTCTTCACTTAGGAGCGAATGGATAATTTATATGGGGAACGAATAAACCTCGGCGACCAACAAGTTTGGGTTGTGTGTCACTCAGAAAGCTGGGCAACCTGCAAAGATGGTCAGCCCCAAGGACACCTTCCAACTTTTTATAACACGTGAAATAACAGCAGATACAATTTAGAAAGGGACCACGTACGTCAATGATAATGACCCATCATGAAAGAACAGCCAGTTAACTGCGTAAGGAATTCAAGATATACCCAATTATCTGTCGAGGTGCCGAACATTATAGTGTCAGTCATTGCCGATAGATATCGCTAGTCTGGTGGCCAAGCTTCATAATTTCATTCACGTATAAAGGCAATCTTAGAAAGATTAAAATACTTCAGATTTTTTTAAAGCATCCATTACAACTTTACCGCTAAAACTGGTTTTGAAATATCTGATGAAAAAGACGGCCAGCTTTGAAAAATGTTGAATATTGTTTATGGTTTACAGGAAGGCAAAATAGATATGGAATTAATATGTCTAGAAGTGATAACAAATATTGTTTAAAAAAGCAAACCTATTGGTTCGACCTTGTAGTGACGAAAAAACACGCGATTCCTGTAACCATTGGCAACTACTGCCCCTCCCCTTGCAAAGTTGTCATGGTGATGCGAGAACGTCACCACGTGACCACCATCAATGGAAAGCCTTGTCTTGCGGTTCGTCACCTCCAGCTGAACTGTAAACCACTTCCGGGTTTTAGGAGGCCCGTTTGGACATTTGGCCTCCTGTGTCACGTTTAGTTCACTGTCCCGGATATATCCAGTTTGAAAGCACTTGTCAGGTGCATGCAACCTTAAAAATATAAAAGTTTAAAAAGCACAAAGTATTAACAATCAAAGTCAACTTTAAACGAGGTTTGAAGATGCACGTAAGCGTACGTGCACGTAAGTCAACCCCGACGGCGGACGTCACCGGAACAGACCAGGGACGTGTTTCCATACGATTTAAGTTGTGATATATGCATTTTCTGCATCGCATGTTTAGGTGAAATAACTGTAAATGCGATACAAGATCAACGTGTATATACGCATACGGAAACGGAATTTTTTCACAATGTCACCAGAGAAAACGCCATGAATTACTTATATCAAATGTACACATGTTGCGGAACAGGATTAATGATGGAAATAGGTCACTGCTGGTAAAATTGTTTTGATAGCCCATTTTCTGTAATATGAGAAAGAGAAGCTGCCAGTCAAATTATCTGTTCTGGAAGAAAACGGAAAGAAAAAATAGTGACTTACGCGTTTATTTTATCTTTCTTTACTACTAAATGTGGCTAAATTTCAAAATCATAGTAATAAATGAACATTACTAAATCGTAAATATTAATTCTGAAATCACTTCTGTCAGGGAAATTTTAATATATTTTATAATGATATTCTTGCTATATATTCATACCATACGTGAATTCACTCAGTATTGCTACATGAGTCCAACCAATCGAAATGAGTGCATGCCTTCCTTTAATGTTAATGTTAACGGTGTTTTGGTATATTAGTTTAAACTATACAGGCACTATTTTTGGTTTCCATGGGTAAAATAGAATTAACACAGTGCCTCATTCATTTGTTTTAGTACTGATAGCAATTCCTTATAATGTGATGTCACCTGAAGAAGACAAAATCGTAGTTCATGGAATCTTTCACGTTGAATGCAATACCAGGGTTACCGCTGTTGGCGAATCTCATGCCAAATCCAAGGTCGTTGAACAGTTGCAATGTCATGTTGTAGTTTCCTTTGATTGCAGCGCCACCTGCCAGGGCCTGACAGAACTTATCTCTAGGCCAATTTGAAGGTGGGATGGTATCGAGAGTAACAAACCCCAAGGCGTCGCCACTGTTCTCTGAACAGAAGTTCACCACAAAGGTCCTGTTATTGCCTAAATATCAAAGAAAATGAATAAAAGGAATGGAAGAAAAAAAAAAAAAAAAATCGCGACACCGAGCATGTGGTTTGCCCCTGGCATTTTATTTCAGACTAAATCATCGTATTTACCTATACGCTATATAATGCATTTCTACAAGCCGTGGATTTAAACACTGGTAAATTATGTAGATCCCCGCTTGATATCTTCCCGGACAACCCCAACATGTGTTACAGATTACATAACCCCCCCCCCCCCCGAACAACGTTACTTTGCATCTAGCATACCATTTATTACTCCATCCATTCTAAACATTATGGAACACATAATCTTAATATAAAATTTATACTGACTTAAGCTCACTTTTTCCGATTTTTTTTTTCATTCAGGAACAGTCGACGACATAAGATGTAATAAATATTTTTTTTAAACTTTATACTTCCAAAATCGCATGCTATTTTATATATATATATATATATATATATATATATATATATATATATATATATATATATATATATATACACCACTGGGGATTTATACTGAGCAAATTGCTAGTCTATATAAATAAGTGTGGAACCAATCCACTCACTGTATTTTGGTTATTATGGGTAATTGCTTACCATTATCGAGGGCTTGGCCGTTGGTCAGTGTGCTTCCTGTCAGCACTGACAACCCAAAGCATAGAACCAGAAAGGACATTTTCATGTTTCTAGTCCCTCCGGCGACTTTAATGTACTGTTACAGCTGTTCCAGTTATGAAATGAGCTGTACAACTCCGTGTTATACTTTATAAACAACTTTTATCTCCGGGTAATCTGCACGTGAATAAATGAAGATACAGGATTTCAAAGAACTGTTTTGCTGCTGACCCCCCCCCCCCCCTCCTGCCGGATGCACACCAAATAAAAATAAAACAATTGACCCATGGTTCATGATTCCAGATTTGAGTAACATGTTTTTAGGTCAAGGTGTCACAATCTCTGCCTTGTTTACAACTGGACAGCCATTATTTCTGAGTAAAAAAAAATTAAGAAATGTGTAAAAATAAAAATGTAGATAACGCCACCAGTTATGCATGGCTGAAAGAACTTTAAATGATCAACAAGCTTGCCGAATTTCAGAAAGATCCATGCAATCATTACTGATATATTTTATCTAAAAAATTATCTATGAATTTATCTATGAATTTCATATATCGTTAGCTGAAAATGTTAAAATTTGCAAATTTTGGCCACAACAGTAAGGGGGAGGGGAGGGGGGAGGGGTCCTTATTGTAGGATGCTCCTAAAAGCGTATTTGCATGCACTTATTCGGACGATATTATCAGGTGCATTCGTGCATTATTGACTTTTTTTATATTATGAATATTTTTAAGACGTTCCTGAGTCTGGTTCATGCTGGGGATCCACACCAAAATCTAATCGATTCTCCCTAGGCCCTTTCCTGAAATGGTGTTCATGAGGTTCCGTAAATGACTACGTGAGGTATGTTGTGACATACACACACACACACACACACATCCACGAACGGGGATATACACATACCCTTATGGCGGAGGCAAATATTAGACAAATCTTAATCATGAAATCTCAGAAATGTCACTGTAAATCGGGGTAGTGGGTGCATTATTATCACCTTGGGCCGCACATCAGCCCGGCCAAACCTAAGACTTTGCTCTTGTTCTTAGTTCTTTACCAGATATTCTTTTAGATATTTACAAAGAATTGTGTATTAATAAGGTTAATATAGATTTTAATTGCACCTTCTGTAGCGAAATTCCAGAGAATCTCGATACGTTTTATCTGCACAATTGTAAAATAAGTGTGGTGTGCTTTTCAATGAACACATCAGTCTATATTATAGACAATTCTATAATATAGAATAACAATTCAAGGGAATGAGTCGCTAAATGCAGAACAGAAAAAAAATCAGCGAACAAAATGCATGTATACTGTATACACTGACCGGATGATGAAAACTCTCTGTTCTGGGGCGGGCTTTCGTAGATCTGTTTATAAGGACAGTGTACCTCTATGACACTTTATCCGTAATCCTAAATGAGTTCACAGAAACAAGGATGAATGTTATCTGTAGTTTACTGTATGTGTATTGTTACCTGTAACGGCAGGCCTGGAACCATCTGACCATGCCCTCCCTCCCTCCCTCTCACTCTATCTATCTCATATATATATATATATATATATATATATATATATATATATATATATACACTATATAAGTAGAAATAATCTGCGGGTATGCAGTCTTTCCTCCGCAGTCACACAGGGCTCTATGTTTTGCAACAGAGCATGAATTGCTAAGGTATGTGATGAATCTGAATCACTTTCGTCGGTTTCACCCCATCGGCTCATCAGTTTTTACCTACCGCCATTGTCCAAGGGCATCCAACCGTGCTAAAATAAAATTATAAAAACCAATACCGCAATTAGTTGAACTTCAGTTACCTGATGAGCCGATGAGGCGAAGCCGACGGTAGTGATTAAGATCCATATCGTTGCATATATATATATATATATATATATATATATATATATATATATATATATTGTTACGGAACCTAATATAAACAGATCACGTATGCGTGATGAACACAAATTCTGTAACGGAGATAAAAATCAGATTCTGTAACACTAGGAAGCGTGAAATGTCTAGGGGAATGTATAAAGAAGTCAGTGTTTTTTTTTGTGAACAAATAACAATAATTTATTCTTAAAACAACCATAACAATACAATACACTAAATCAATACAATTATACAGTAAAACAGCGGTATAGCAACAAGTAAGACAATCACATAGAAAATAATGTGCACAGTACCTGGATACCAACACCATCACAACGATAAGTCCTTTAAATGTATATTCTCGGAGAATGACAGTCCGGTGTAAAGCTCCTGCAACAATCCAGAAAGTAAACTGAAGTCCAAATGCATAAAATCAAGGAAAAGTCTTTGAAAATCTATAATTGCCGCATTAGTCGGATAAGGGCCCAGAATCCAACACACGCTTCTACGTCCGCTGGAATCTTCTCTGCTATTTGCCCTCTGGTTCTAAAATCAGCCCCTTTTTATACCTTCACACCCCAAGCCGAGAATTTTCCACTTCTCGAACAGTCTATATGGACCCTACTCAACAGTAAACACGCGTTTTAGGAATTCTCTAGAAAACATCGCCGTGCTTCTACACACCATGGTGTACACGTGATCTCGCCCCAAGCCAGCACGACAACAAGAGTTCAACCAGTACGGATTAAACATAGAAAGTAATACGCGGCCAGACACGAGCGCCACAACAGGAGTTACGCCCGTGTCACATAATAAAAAGAGCACCTGTAACAATATATATATATAAAGGGTTTTTGCAGGTCCCCTCTCTGGATCTACTATTGTATACATACAGACACACACACACACACATATATATAGGTATATATAGGTATATATATATATATATTAGTATACTGACACATATGCACATAACATTCATACGTGTTCACACAAACACACATACATGATAGTTGAAATAGGGAAGCCATCACTGGGTTGCGACTGATAGTTACGTTTTACAAAGACTGCCTGTCACACTGCAAACATGTTATATCAATCATCATCAGTTTATATGTTGTTAAGATGAGAGGGAGTACCTTTGGCTATTAATACTGGCGGTAGGGGATGCAGCGTTAACAAACACCAGAGTTAAACTTGTAAACTCCGGCCACGCATTACGCCCTAGTGTACACCTAAAGCCAGGCTACGTAATCTGGCTTTAAAAAATAATTAATTTAATTCTATCTCTATGGTTAAACTTTATGCATGGATATCAATATCTCTCCCGAGACTAAGTGTTCAGATTCCATTCCAGAGCACGGACAATGGATGGCGCCCGAAAGATTCAAAATAACCTCGCCCCGCGCATACCCCCATCTCTCTCTGTGTCTCTCTGCGTCTCTCTCTCCTTCTTCTTTTTCCCGGTGATCAAAGGAAGCTGGGTGTATACTCTGCTTGGCGGACGTATTGGCGTCAAGGGAAGGCGTCATAGGAGGCGTCGAGGTCTGTATTGCATTTATATTTACTTTAATATTAGAGATTAGTTCCATTTAATAAATGCCGGTTTCATATTATTTTATTGCCATGTTTGAGTGTATTTTATGATAATCAGAGATGTGTTCAACATCATTTGAAAATTCTAGAGGAACGGTACTCGTGAGTTGATGCCATCTATTGGTTAAATAAAGTGGGACTACAGCATGTACAGTGCATTTCTTCAGGCAAGTTTGGGAAGCCCTTGATACAGTAGTGAAATTTATGACGTATACATGGCTTCCTGAATGAGAGAAAAATGAATCTAGCCACAAAAGAAAAGAAATCGCCCAATTTACAGATTAATTAGGACGAGCGACTTTATGTGGATTTCTATCATTAATGCAAATTCACCACTTATTAAATTGAACGACATCCGATTATTTTTTGTGTCATCAGCTGTGAACGTTGACCATTAGATTTTACAGTTAGCTCTGGTTGGCTGTCGGTCCACAGACTTTGGTAAATTTTAAATCAGTTCTAGCATTAATTAAAAAAACATATTAAGCTCTTTTGACTAAATAAAAAATACTACTCTCTCCTATGCTAAAAAGAATTTACTTTCAAGAATATATTCTTTTTCAGAAGAGATCTAGATGACAGACAACAGCTCAAATCCATCTCCCCAAGCCCCTATTCCTCATTCCCCATTGCACCAAGGGCTTCACATCCAGCGCAATGAGACCGCATGGCCCTTCTACACAGTCATGCGGCAGCGACATCTTCAGCCTGTCATATAAACTAATATTTAAAGACTTAGAGAATGCAGTTGACACGCTTTTCGTTGTCGGTTGTTCAGAGCCGTTGCAGGTCAGCCTCCGCATAGGGTCAAATAGATCTCATAGACGAGATCTCGCGTGAGGAGATGGTTGCAGGTGGCCTGTATTATACAGTGAAATCCCCTCTATAGAGGTTTTGCAGCTGACGTCACTAGGTCACGTGATATTGTTTATCAGCCATGTTGGACGGTCCCACATGGCCTAGCCTTGTGACACAGTGGTTGTTGCATTCATCTGACATTAAATGTGGAATTGATACCATGGTGATTAGTTGCTGTGCTGTTGGATGTTCAAACAAGCAAGGGAAGTTCCCTGGCTTGTCATTTTATCGTTTCCCAGCTGACCAAGAGCGGCGTGAACAATGGATTGCAGCCGTCAACCGCAAAGACTGGAGTCCCAATGATACTACCAGGCTCTGCAGTGCTCACTTCATAAGTGGTATGTATGTAAGCTATTTATCACTGGCTGGCATCTGTCATTACTGGACAAGTGTCACAAGGTATGATATTCTGGTCAGTCTGGTTGATTAATGATTTGAATTCCTGTGACCAGGTTGCTAAACTAACAAGATTATTACAACTATACTCCATTCCATTATACTATAGTACTATTAGTAGCACTGTTAAAATATAGACTATATTATATTGGTGTCTGAAACTATATTCTTTTCAAAGTTTGGTAAAGGCCCTGTTAAATTGGCTTTATCTGCAGTATTAGATCATAGTTACAATGTGACAAGGGTTTGTAATGTGGATCAAAATTATAACAGATATAGACAAAATACCACACAGCAGATGCAGCATACACACCAATAATAAATGTGAACCGGTCTTTACATTTTTACAGCCATACAGTTATAAACACAAATCAAAAGACGTACAAATTTTATTTACAGAATGAAGAACACTTCAGAGGCAAGCAAATAATATTACATTGCTGGAGAGTTTTTAACATGTAATACTACTAATAGAAATAAAATAGACAAGATTTAAACCAGAGCCTTACGTACATTTTATTTTCTTTTGAACTGTTTCAGGTAAAAAAGACAACAATCCTCTCTCACCAGACTATGTCCCCAAAATTTTTTAGTCATGTGAGTTCCCCTAGAAAGAAGACTGCAAAGAAGGCCATGGAAAACTTTGCACGGCGACAGAATATGAAGAGGAGACGTATTGAACAGGAAACAAGAAAAGAAGCAGCTAGTGGTTTACTTAATCTAGCTCTGACTGGTCCTCAGTCTGACAAGCCCACAGGCAGCACAGACTCAGATTTACAGCAGCATCTTCCAGAGAGAGATGATAACAAAGCCACCAGCACTGTAATGACAATGAACGATATTGCTTCACTAGAATCTGAGTGTCAATCACTGCGGACTAAGTGTCAGGATCTTAAGGAACAATGTGACAATTTAAAATGGAATGAAAAGGGATTTGAAAGAAATTATGCCAAAGTAAAATATTACACAGGGCTTCCTTCATATGCTATGTTGATCATTATATTTAACTTCATAAAACCTTACCTGAAAGAACTTGAAAGCATGACAAAATTCCAACAATTATTATTGACCCTTATGAGGTTAAGGTTGAACTTAAATGTCCAAGACCTTGCCTTCAGGTTTAATGTTCATGTTTCAACAGCATCTAGGATCTTTAAACAGGTGATTGATGTGTGCTACCATAGACTTACCCCTGCATATGTTTTGTGGCCTGAACGTGAAATTGTCAGACAGACACTGCCTCTTTCATTTAGAAAATCATTTCCGAAATGCATTTCAATTATAGATTGCTTCGAAATATTTATTGAGAGACCAAGCGACTTAGATGCAAGGAACAAAACATATTCTCATTATAAATCGCACAATACAATAAAATATCTTATTTCCATAGCACCACAAGGGGCAATTACCTTTATTTCCAAGGGATGGGGTGGAAGGGTTAGCGATAAATATCTCACAGAAAACTCTCTTTTTTTAGATAAAATAAATCCAGGAGATGTTATATTAGCAGATAGAGGGTTTGATATAAGTGATTCTGTTGGTTTGCACTGTGCCAAGGTTGAAATTCCAGCCTTTACTAAAGGTAAAAAGCAATTAAGCATGCTTGATGTTGAGAAAACTCGAAACATAGCTGCTGTAAGAATACATGTGGAGCGGGTAATTGGGTCCACAAGACAAAAGTACACAATGTTGCAGGGTACCATCCCAATTACACTTCTTCAGAATGACAGAATGACTAATCTAACAACCTTAGATAAAATTGTACATGTGGCCTGTGCCTTGATAAATGCATCAGAATCTGTTGTGCCCTTTGAATAGAAAACTAATAAATGCTTTATCTATTTCAGCCCCAAGAGCTTTTCTTAGCAGTATAGAGTGTCAATGTATATTTAAATGATCAAATTGACAGCTGATCCTGAAAGTTAGAATGCACAACAGATATTTACGAATTCTTTTTAAGTTTTTTCAGTCTAAACATAGCCATTTCCCCTTTGGCACCCTTTTCAGCCTCAGACATTGGAGATGGAATCTCTTGACCTTGCATTCTTGGACATTTGAACACGATATCATGACACCATCCTCGGGCACTCCTGCAGTAACACCATACCACCTGACTTGTTGAACAAACTGGCTCTGCTGATGAAACAAGTGGGTGTTTAGAGGTCCATTTTGCCAAAATTTCTGGTAATACTCCCACTTTGTAGAATTTGATAATGTTGGACAGTGCATTTTCAAAGAAGCTAATGTCTGGCAAAATTTTCTCAATATAAATTTCTTTCTCTGTCCAAACAACAAACTCACAGTACTTTACGGAATTTACAAGATGTAACTGAGCCTGAACCTGGTAGTAGTAGCTGTGATCTTTTTTAAGCTGCAATTTTCCCTGAACATTTTTCAAACAAAAGCCTTTGTCTGACACCAAATCTACAAATTTCTTTTCTTTTGCACAGTATGGGCATTTTATTTCCAACAGGCCTTTAGGACAACAATCACATGTTATGATGCCATCTGGTGATGCCCCGAGGAATGGATACTGTTGATTAATAAAAAATCCACAAGGCTCCAATTTGAATGATCCATGTATGGCACTGTGATGCTTAATGAAAGCCTGCCTGGCAGTGTTTTCATGTGTACACCCCCACCTGCAAAAATGATATCATAATAATGCCACATATATGATATATCATTTTAATTCAGTTTCATTATAGAAAGTACTTTTTTAAGGTCATGGTAGGCAACGGTATTATCATAATAGTATGTTTCAGCACATGTATGTCTTGTGTATCGTTTCTTTATTGTTCTTAATTCTGATCAATCTACCACTACATGTAAAACCAAGTGGCAAATGATTTAAAATATTTCACATATTTAGACAAAGCAGTTTTGGACAAAAAAAGGTCTAAACTGTGAACTAAAAGAAAAGCCAAAGCAATCAGCACCCAGAGAAAATCAGTGAAATAAGCCTAGGAAGAGAAAATGAAAAGAAAATATAGTAATACAGCGAAACAGGAAGCAAGCATGCATATATTTTTCAAAGCAGCAACACAGCAATTCCAAAGCCATCACCACACAAATACAAAATATTCTAGATTTACCTTACATATTTTCACGGCTTCAGTTATCCTGAAATAATGATAAAAGAACCATTCATTGCATCATTCATAACAGTTGTTTATAAAATTAAATTATAGTTTGATAATGTTCATTTCAGTGTCATTCTATAATTAAATATATATATATATATATATATATATATATATATATATATATATATGTATATGATTGCATAGACATCCATGTTATGATATATCCTTTGATATAATTACCTGGTGGCTTTTGTTGAGAACTTGTGTGCCTCAGGATAGCACACAGATTTGATCAAGGAGGCTGATGGTTTTGCAGGGTTGGTCCTAGCTGCTGCCTTAAACTTTGAAGCAGTCACACGGCCTGCCCTATGTTGGAACCAGAGGTTGCTTCTGGCCTGACTCCTTGTTTCTTTTTCAAGTGTGTCCACCTGTATCATACAAACAAGACTTTATTTAAAACAAAGGAATTAATTGGATGTGTCCCAAAAGTCACATTTTATATCCAGTGCATTGTGTAATACTTCTTTATAAGCAGTGTGTAATACAAACTTTGTAATTAAGTGTTCATATACAATTGTCTTCATATAACACTCAATGTATTGTATTATTATTTCTTTCTTTCTATAGGCATTATTAGTTAAATTGTGGATATTTTTTATACATTATATATATTATATATTATATATATATATATACATATATGCATTATGTATAATAAGTTATGTTAAATATATATATATAAATATATATATATATATATATATATATATATATATATATATATATATTCTTGTGATAATAAAAAATGTGAATTATGTATATTCATTGTTTTATTTAATTGTATCTTACCTGTTCTTGATTCACTGAAGTGTCTCAAATATATGTTCACACCGCTCCAGCAGCTGATCATGACTTAACTCCTGGTACTGAGGATCAAACATGTTGCTCAGGAGTGGTGGCAGGTTGAGGGTAATGGCTTTTGGGATAAAGGCCTCGCAGAACTGTGGCACAATTGACAGGACAGCTGACTTTGTGCCACTTCTGCTCATTTCTGAATACAGATTCTTTATCTCTTCAGGTGTGGGTGGGGGAATCTTGATTTCCTCTGGTTCCCTGCTTGTTCCAGGGCGTGGTTCATCCACCTTAATTTTTTTTCGCTGTGGACTTGGGAAGTCTATGCTGGATGATGGCATATAGTCCACTTTTTTTTTATTTTGCCATTGACCACTGGCATGGAAGGGAGGTGCATGTACTGCTTTGTACCATCTTTACAGCAGCTTCAGTGGCAAACAAAACTGCTGCTATATGGGAGCAGGCTTCCCCAAGTCCTGCCATGCAGTCACAGTGGGCACACACCACCACCCCATCTTTTTGCACTCCAATCCAAGGCCTTAGGCTAACCTCAGACACTTTCTGAGAATGGTTCACCTGAAGAAAATTAAATAAAAATCAACCATAGTTAACTGCCTTAAGTTCAGTGGCCTTATATAAATGATCTGATTGTTCGTGAAATAAAGGTCCTTTGTATTTATGGTTATGAATCATTCACCTTTTACTTAAACCACAATTTTAAGATTGTGCCATTAATTTGTTGTGTACATCACTATTTAAAAAAACTTATATAGAAAATAAATTAGTTTTTAATGAAGAGTTATCATCCAGCTAAATTTTGTTTATAAGTCCTACTGAGAAATTATGAAATATGGTACAGTCCAAAAGATAAGTGTGTACATACCTTAGCTGTAATTATTGCGATGGCCTTGTTTGGTGTAGAGGTCAGCATCAGATTGTTGGCATATCCTGCCACAAAGTATCTGTAAGCCTCTAGACTTTTGTAGGCCTTCAGGGACTGTCCTGTGAATACTTGGCTGGGACTGTTTACAAGATAGTTGTAAATGTCTGCATAGCTGACCGCTGGTATGTCCCCAGCTGGTACAGCAATCAGTGCTGTTGACTGGTGAGGCTGCACTAAATATGGGTCTAAACCACCACATAGTGTGAGTTTTTCTTTGTAGCGACCTAAGGCTACTGAATCTAAACTTTCAGCATACTTTGAAAGCGCATCCATGCTAAAACTTGAGGGAGCATCCACTTGGCTTGAGCTGTGTTCTGCTGACATGCTGAGACCGTCCAAAATGGCAGCATAAACAAACTCCACGTGCTATCAGTGACGTCAGTGCAAAACCTCTATAGCGGACAGTCACGGGACCGGACAATTTGTCCGTTATGAATGGGTGTCCGTCAAACAGAGGGTCATGTTACGCGGTCCTCTTGCGGCCAGATGTCGTGATCTAGGCGTGGGACACAAATCTTTATGAAAAACTGTATTTGTCCGCCATGTGTTGCCCGGTACAGTCTGTAATATTCCTAATTTTCTTATTCATTTCGTGATCTTAAAACAATTAATAAATGATTATTCTTACATCACTTTCGGGTCTGTTAACATCCTTCGCGATCCCAAGCTGATTAAGACGAATGAATGTGTGTAAGTCCACGCCCCTTGTTATTGGTCAGTGTGTATGCTACGATATCAGTGATTGGTTGACTAGAAGTGAAATAAACTAACGCCGTCAGTCGCCAGGCAGGTGTATAAATAAGTTCTTTGATCATCTTTGATTCGAAACTCAACTGATCACCCACCCCTCCCCTAACGGCCCGGCGAGAGGTCATTAGTTGTGGCAGTGATCGGTCTTGGT
This sequence comes from Sipunculus nudus, assembly GCA_026874595.1. Lineage (NCBI taxonomy): Eukaryota > Metazoa > Annelida > Sipuncula > Golfingiida > Sipunculidae > Sipunculus > Sipunculus nudus. Next base: position 45,727,428 of record CM049310.1, read on the forward strand.
GTAAAACCTTTCCACGCAAATCATGCTCGTTCCCGGGCCTAAGATATTATTGAAACTAGGGGTGTTAATATCCTTTAATTCGCTCAGAACTCAACATATGTTTACTCAGCAAATACCGTCATCTTCTGAGTATAACTAGGAATCGTTAGGATAACTGACGTATTAAAGTTACAGATTACAGTTTTTAATGCACATCCAGTGAAAATTACTCCTTTCTGGATAAAAAGAATATTATGGGTGGCCAGAGGCGTACAAGAGCAAAAAGATATTTGATAGTTTTTGCTCCAACACCAGCCAGAGAGGCTGCTTTTTAGCGGTGATTTTAGCTATCGGGCCTTTAAATAGTAAAATAGTTCGTCCAAAGACTGTCTGTTAAACGGGATGTCCGCAGCACGGGGTTCACTGTATTTGAAATGGTATCGCGACCAAGCTCATATGCTAAACTCAATAATGTTTTTATACATGTGTGCACAGAGGCATGAAAATTATGTTAATGATTTTAAGGTTTACTAAAAAATATTATAAATAGGCTAAACATCTCTATTTATGACAATACTTTCTTGTACGTGATGTGTGTTTTTTTAACAATAAGTTAACTACTGTATACAAACGCTGGACACACAAATGATTCAATGAACCTGGCTTATTTAAACACTGGCAATCATTTCCAATCATTCTGTGATAACTGAGTTTCAATGCAATGCTCTCTCTCTCTATATATATTTATATAACTATTACTCTCCGGGATTGTTGGAAAACAGAAACTTTATTCACACAATAAGAACTAACACAGTGGAAACATTGAAGTAGAGAAAATGACAGAAAAATGTGTATACATGTGTGTTCAATCCATGAAATATTTCTCGTGTACACCGCCATCTACTGGAAGCATAGGAAACAACAAGTCCCATTATACTGATAAAAAAGTTTCCGCCTTCTTTTCAAAAACATTTACCGCATCTTCAATAACACATCACTGACCACTGATGCTGAAATACTTGTAGCGAACGACATTCTTGTAACCATTAGCGACGATGACGCCACCGTTTCCTCTTGGCTGAAACTTTGGTCTGGCAGTGTGTACGAGGACGCCATCTTTGTATATTGAGGCCGACGCCCCGTTGACATGA